>JAKWBJ010000496.1:0-142500 GCA_023159175.1 Wohlfahrtia magnifica | reverse complement strand
TATCCCCCTTTTTTTCATTTCTTTCCCGCAGGATATATGTATACTCGTAAATAATAATTGAGAAAAACTTGATTAACTCTGAACGAAACCATAATTCTTAATTAAATTCTATTGTCTTTTTTTCACATAATAAGACAAAGAGAGTTATTACTTGAAATATTTTATTAATATAGTTAATATCTGTGGTGTAATTAGTGACGAAAATAATAAACATTAATCTTTCGTGCACCGACCGCGCTTAAAATTACTTGAATAACAAAATAATGACATGTTCACAGGACAAAGTTTTTCTTTATTCGCTCTCTTTTTCATTATTATGCCACTAATTAGAGGACGATTACATAATCCGCAATACATAATTTTAAGAACAAATCACCCAATTTGTTTAGTTTAGTTTGAATTTCACTTAATTGGATCTACGCTAAATTCACTCAATTAATTTCTGAAGCTTCTTCCCATATTTAAAACACAATCTATCTGCAAAAAAAAAGAATAAATAAAGAAAATTAAAGAAAAGGAAGAACCATCAAAACGAATAACAAAGGTGTGATGTGAACGGAGTAATTCGTAAAAATAATTCAAGCAGCGAAGAAAGCAATTCGAAGTCTCCTGCGAACATGGTATTAGACTAGACATACACGGTATATATAAGCTTTATAAATTAAAATTAAATTAAGTCCAACGTTTCTTTTTTATTTTTCCAAAGGACTTTATTTTCACAGGGAGAGTTCGCAAGACTAAAGCATTTTTGGGTCATCGTTAAATACCTTCTCGACAAGCAATTGTAAAAATGTTGGAAAATTTCAGCTGTTAGACAAACTAGGAGAAGAAGAACTAAACTCGTGCATGCCGCTCAAGAACAGCTGAGAATATTGCTGTCGCAGCGCATTGTATTGAGGAGAACCCATGCTTATTTTTTTCTCATTGATCTTTAGAATAGTGCATTCTACAAACGACGTTACACCGTGTTTTGAATAAAGAAATGGGTTTAAGGCATTTAAAACTCAAAATGAAAGACTCGCGCCTACCGACCAACAACAACGTCGTGGTTTTTTTAATTACTAGACACTGATTCGGATTTTCATCGAAAAATTATTTCGAGTGGCTACGTATAAGCATAATTATAACACTTCGGGCTCAAGAATTATTGTTAAAAAACCTCTCCATCCTCAACAGTTACTGTAAATGAAACATAATGAATCATCGGACGAAGATTAATGATCTTGTATGTTCAGAATTGAAATTCAAGTAGCGATACCATCGCTCTTTTGCGTAAAAAGTTCCTCACCGTGTGATTTTTGAAGAAATGATTACAATTGGCTACAGAGATCTTGTGATTTAACACATTTAGACTTGTTCTTCGCAACTACGTGAAAGATAAAGTCTATGCCAACGGAATTAAGACCTCAAAAATGAAAAACACGAAGTTATCGAGGACTTAAAGCCGCAAATGTGTGTATGGGTGGTGAAAAAATTCATAAAAAGAATATGGTCCTGCAAGAGTAGCCATGACGACCATTTTACTGATATTGTTTTCTAATATTAATTCTATACCGTCCTCTTTAAGATTACGTAAACATCCCAAAATTTTGCTTATGAATATTTAATTTTTTACGTTTAAATATGAAACTTATTATTGGGAAACCCCTTCGATACAACTGTCGCAATATTTGAAAATAGTCTGGTATAGATTACAATTAACTGGTGAAATATTTCTTTGAAAGTTACTGGACTGAGAATACAAAATATTAAGGAATTATGAAATAATCACTACATAAAATCGTTAATAATAGCACTGGTCTACAGCAAAAAAAAAAAAAAAAATTAATAAAACTATATGGAATATAATGATTTTGATGCGCTGAACTCAAATCCGTTTTCAGTAATTTTTCCATCAGGCTCATATTTTTTTATGGGCGTGCAAATTTTTCGTCCAAAATATGGTAGTTATGCAAATATATTTCATCATAACTTGAAAACGACTTGACCGATTTTAATCCACCAAATGTTTAGGGACAAAATTTCCTACAAATCACCTGTATAAATTTTTTTTATATTTTCAACAGTTTCGGAGTTGTTCATAACTTAAATAGTTGCGAAAAAAACTGGCAAGTGATACTATTTGCTGATAGGTGCAACCGAGTAGAACAAGGATTTGCTTTAAGAATTTTTAAAACGTTACAGTTAAGTTACGGTTAATTTTCAGCAAACTGGCTGTTTTTATAACTTTGAAACTAAATATAATTCCTTCAATAATTTATTAAATAGTAGGCAAATACGCATCTAAACTTGAAAGATATGGAAAAAAATAGATGAAAAATGTGTTTGCTTGAGAAACACACCCAGATTCTTCAAGACTATTTAAACGACGTATATATCATTTAAAAGGCCTGTATCTCTTCTTTCGAAATCCGAAAATCAGGTAATGTTCAGCTAAGTTATTAGCATATAAGTGCATGATTGCCCGAAAAACCAGTTTTTTATCCGTAACTAGAGATTTTGGAGGTGTTTTGAAAATTCAAAAAACAGATACTTGTTCTACTTGATTACACCTATCAAAAAAGTTGTATCATATCCTAAGTATTTAAAGTTTATTCTTTTTGTCTCACCAAGTAATCAATAATAATATATTTACTAAACTTTAATAAAAATAATTATTCACAATCTTGCGTGACGGTACACAATTTTAAAAATTAATAGAAAATTAACTATTTATTTAAAAACTTAGGTTTTTATTTTAATTACTTGACTTTATATTTCATTGTTAAAATGCAAAATTTCACACACGTGCGATCATCAGTACGGTTGTAATGAGAAAAAATATGATTTTGTCTGGCGTGACGTTACATTATTATGTCATATAAGCACACCGTTATTTGATATATATGTGTATTTGGCTTATGGTATTTATTTTACGGTTAGTTGTTGTAGCAAATGTTTCGCGGTAAATGTATTATTATACAATTACTATTACAATTCTCTTTTTTAAAGAAAAAAATCTCTTAATTAAACCAAAACTAACTAAAACACTGAACTTAACCTTTTAACTTCAGTATCTCGTCATCGCAACTAGCGAGAGATTTTAACTCTTTAGTTTAATTAAATTTGAATATTTACCATTAAAGATACAAGAAAGAAAACTCTGTTGCCTCACTTTTAATTTTTTTGTCAGGGTGGACTTTTCTGTGGAAATGCTCATATTTGGCTTTCATTTAAATGATTAAAATGTATAATTTAAATGCTAAGAATTATTTTATAACTTTTTGGAAATAACATTTTAAGTTTTATTGTAAGTGCTTAACATGTAAAATTATCATTCTGAAAAATTTCCTATGATCAAAAAAAATTGCTTTAATTTTGCGCGAAAATAATTGTTTTTTCGCAGCTAAGTTTTGAATAACTCCGAAATTGTTGAAATTAAAAAAAAAAGTTGTTTAGGTGATTTATAGGAAATTTTATTTTTAAACGTTTGGTAGTACCTGCATTTAAATCGGTCAAGTCGTTTTCATGTTATAATAAAATATATAGACATAACTACCATATTTTGGGCGAAAAATTTGCCACGCTCATAAAAAAAAACATTTGAGCCCGATGGAAAAAAATGAAAACGAGCTTAAGTTCAGCGCATCAAAATCATTATATTCCATATAGTCTTATTAAAGGCCATAACATTTTTTGTTTTTTGTAGACCAGTGTAATCTAAAAATGATGTCAGTTAAACATCTGTTGGAGATTAAGTTTTTTATCTATCAGGTATTGAACATACTTTATACATCTTAAATATTTAACAGAATTATTTCCTTTATTAAACAACTTTTGCTTTATTATTCTAATAAAAAAAAAATAAATTTCCTCTACTTTCTTCTTTACATATCTGATGATAACACTTTATCACTTTTTTTCGAAATGTAGATATAGTTTATTTTGCATTTCTATTCCCAAAAGTCAAGTAAACATCGAACACACTTATGTGTGTTCGCTCTCTTCTGAAAGTGTGAGAAAAACTTTTTCCCAAAAGTGTGTTTGAAGTGTGTTTATCTTTATCTTTTTTATTTTTTATTTTTTTCGGGAAGTTTCAAACGTCTATAATGATGCTGATTTATTTACTGAGCGTCAAGTGTTTGCATGTGATAAGCCTTTTGAGTTCATAGTCTATGTATTTGGTCTCTTTTTTGTTACTTCCAAAAGAAAAGGTAAATCTGTGCCTGTCTTTTAACTTGTACAGGTTGGAGGGTTATTGATAGTTTACCACAAAATTTTTGTTCTGTTTGTTTCCAAAAAAATCCCCAAAAAAATATTGAAAATAAAACAGCATTAAAGACAAACAAGAAGTTAATATATTTCAGTAGTAAAGTAAATATAGCTGATAAAGGCGCACATTTTTATAAAGCGTAAGTTTTTGCTGAAAAAAACTAAATTTTTTTTTACTACGCACCATCAATTTTGCTGGATGAAATTTGATAAAATGATTAACGGTACAGAAATAGTCAATAAAGTCCAAGAATATTATATAAACAGATAACGAAAATGACATATTAAAAAGCGATTGTTGACGCTCGACCATAGACGAAAGCCTGTATTCAAATCAAGATGATGCTTGATTGTATTTAACGAATATTTGCGCCCATATTTATATAAAATGACGTCATTCATATCACTTTAATTGTAGGTTGAGATATTTTGAGATGAAGTCGAAAAGTCGACATCAAATGGGGTTTAGAGAATACGGTCGATTTTAATGTTCGCAAGATACCAAGTTGTTTTTAATACATAGACAACACGATGTTGAGATATCAGTGACTATGGGCAAAACAAATATTGTATCAGCAGATGTTCTGGGTCTGAGAATTCATTGTGTTTTGCATTGAAATGACCGCTCGGTTTTTCGAAATAATACAAAAAATGATTCATTCCATCTGGCCTTCTTCATATTTACATGCAAATACATACATAAATAATTCGCGGAATATCCCAACTGGAACAAGTGAGACTTCTCTCAATCAATAGCTGCAACCGATTCTATTCTTAGATTCATTGAACTGAGTACACTAGTTAGAGCAGTTTTTAATAGCGTAGTACTCATAGCCAGCTAATGTAATGTGGTGATGCCGCTGTTAAAAATTTCAGATGGTCTGTCTGGCCTGGGGTTGAATCTACTACACTATAGCGACACATAATTCTTAATATTAACAAGACAAATTATTCGATCGAAAACTTAATTCAACTTTCACCTATTCACCTGAGCACAGAGCGAAGGTGTTCAATAATGACAGTATTCATGAAAGTATTGTCGCGATGTTCTGTATGTAGATGACGAATTCAAGAAACTGATTCTTTATGATAACATATGCTTACATAATATTTGTTGTTCCCTTAGAGCACATCCATTTGTGTCCCTTAATCGCATAATGCATTACAGAAGAAATTTGTTCTTCAGTCGCATTGTTTGCTTGCAGAACAATGCTCCCACGAAAGTTTTTTTTAGTAATTTACGATTTGAATAAATGCAATTCGTATGTCCACCGACAACTACTTCCTCTTTCAACCTTCTCAGAATCTATTTTCCAAGAACCCGCGCAATGCACACAGAAGTACGGTTCATTTAATAGGTTTATGGAATAGGTTTACCAATTGGTCACTTTTGAGGAGTGTTTGCCGATGTTCAGTCGTCATCCGAACAAGGTTCTGCGCTCTTTTAAAACTGCAAACAAACTTTCGTATTACCAGAATGCACAAGAGACCAAAGAATTACCAAACCATATGTTTTATTGGGTAAATGTGCATCAACTGCCAAGTAATATTTAAAGCTTTGAAACAAATTTTTTATTTAAAGTAAAACGATATCAGATTGCACTAGGCCATGAACTACTTCACTGCTTAAATTTCTTGTAAGCTTTAGTGAAATTGCTGAGTGGTAAGGTATTTGGGAGAAACGAAATAATCATTTCTGTATTTGCGAAAGGCATAATTTTAATTAAACTTTTAAAAACTTTCTGCAGATAATTATAGTAATTTTCTAATTTGATTTTTCTTTTCAAAAGGCGAAGTCAATACCAATGTTTGCATGTCTATGGGGTTTTTGTAGGTCCATTGATTTACGAGTTATTCACGGTGAAGTGAACCCATTTGTATTGAATAAATTTTACTTCAAAACAAAATTTGTTACAGCAAAACACAAAACTTTTCGTGGATCAGAAAATATTTTTATAACTGTGTATATAAACAGCATACGTATGTAGAAGGTAGTGTATAGTTTCACTATTGTTCATTTGGACGGTGCCAAGCCCATATTGAATTTGTATTTATACTTCTATATCTTTAAAATGGTAATAGTAATAATCTCTAAATTCGGCCTAAATAACGTTGTGGTCATTACAAATGTGGTCATTACAGTCGAAAATTGGGGGCAATTGAATAAGTGGGAGTAGTACCTCCCGTACAAATTAAATAATGATTTTTGTATATAATGATTAGAACTAAAGTTATTAAGTTTAGTTCAAATAACTTGGCAGTCAATACAGACCATAATTTAAAAAATACGGAATTATGAACGGTATCAACTAAAGCTTTCTTTATTTATCCACATCAGTCAAAAAGCAAGTACAACACAAAGGCTCCCAGCAACGCGGGAGTTATTACTCTAGTTGTATATAAATCTATAACTAAATATTTTATCATTGTTAGCTATTTTTTCCTATTTAAAATAGTTGATGGCTTTGAGTTTTTACTACTGTCTTTGTATCAATAATTCGACTATTTCGACATTTGTTAGTTTTTCTTTATATTTCGATAAGAAATGACAGTAACGGTTGTAACGAATTTGTATCCCACTCACTAAACATATCGACAAACAATTTTCAATATCAACCACAAAATATTTCATTGTTGAACATTGTAACATTGCCTAAAATTGAAGTTTGAAGTGGTGATATTGACTCTACATATATCACTGGTATTGTCTGGTTATACTCTCATTCTCTCTATATGTGTATAAATGTTTAATAATATTTTAGTAGTTTTGAAACATTTATTTGTTCGAACTAAAGTTAAGGAAAGCAGTCAAAGCCACGAACAAATTTTTGTTTGATGAAAGCTGCAATGAATTTGCCACAAAAATCCTGTATCATTTTTGATACTGTTAGTGATAACGCCATTACCATTTCCACCACATCAACCAGTTGGTAGCATATTTTATAAGTGGTTTTGGCATATACTTTTACACTCTGCCCAATAAAAAAAGAATCTACTCGAAATCTTAGCATTAGAAACTTTAGACTTCATTCAATACTTTGTTTTCAGTTTTATACACTTTTATTCACCCACTTTACTGGTGTATGTGGCAGAGTGTAGATGGAAACACTATTTCTGTGTGATTTTCGTTTAGCGGCTTTTCGTAATCGGTGGTATTTTTAACCTCTTTCGACGGTATGACAAAAGACGGAAGGTTGTGTGTGTTTGTTTATCTCAAGTGTATAGCTTTCTTGAAGTGTTCATTCAACTTCCACTCTTCTCTTGCTACTATTTTTTTTCTTATTTTGCTTTCTGACACTGGTTACAAACAAAAATGAGCCTGATGATTCTTGGTTTTGCGAAAAAACATCCGTTTTTTTTCAAATTAACATAGAATGGAAAAATGTTCATTTCTTTTGTTGTCGATGATATTAACGTAGTGCAGCTGACTTTTTTCCAGTTAAAAGAGAAGAAGAGGGTCGTTGGAGTAATTTAAGTTGTTCAGTAGCTTATTAAAGAATTTTTCAAAACATACAAATTTCAAAAGAAATAAAAAAACTTTCTCCTTCGTATTTCAAAAACATTTTTTTTAATTAAAAAATATACCAACCAGCCTCGTATACATGTATTAGCATTCTATACGCAATATGTAGACATTTACCAATATAAAGTCTTCTATACACACGCGCTCACGCTCTATTACATTAACTACCTTGAAGGCAAAAGTTCAATTGTTGTTAACATACCAAAGGATTGAAAAAGGGTGTAAAAAAGAAAACAGAAAATAGTTTAAGCGCTCTTTTAAAGCCTTTTCACTTTTGTAAGTATACTTGGGTGGCTGTGTTTGCGCTTAGAAGAGGCTTTCAATAGTGTTTGTTTGCCTTTTTTTGCTCGTTTTGCCAGATTGTAGCCGTTTTTATGCCAAAGTTAACGGAAATCACAACATTAGCAAATGCTAAGCTGAGTTACATTGCAACAAAAAAGATGTATGTTCTTGGAATCGCATCAATATTGTGGTAAATATGAAGCTTTAGCTTTTTTTGGAAAAAAAAGTAAGTTTTCTTCATGGCGCTTAGTGCGAAGAAAAGTGGAAGTTCCATATTTACAGATTTGTAGATGATTTACTCAATTTATCTTACAGGAATGCCAGTAATACTGTGATTTGGTTGTATTATAAAATAATTTAATATTTTTTGGTTTTAATCATAAACCGTAGGTATGTATTTTCTTAATATGTATTTCACTGCTTAATATGTATTTCCATTTACAAAATAGTACAAAAATTTAAATGTTTTCATTAGTTGTATAATGTTATCTGTATTAAAACTTGTTTTAAGCTTTTGAATGTAAATTTTATTCGCGTTCTCTTTCTGTGTAATCCTTATGTGAGTGACAAAAAATGAACATATTTATCGGAGTGACAAGGGCAGCCGAGTACCTATAAGTTTTGCGGGCTCCACGTAACCTTTTTTATCCAATTGTACAATAAAAATTAATTTGTTGCGCCGTTCTCAAAAAACTAAAATAGCTTAAATACATAAAACTAGAAGAGAACTCAAATAATTTAGGCTTTTAAAATGAATAACTTCTGTAACCAAATCCTTTTGAAAAATAGAGTATTACATGATTCTGTTAAGAGTGCAAAATAAAAATTATTTTATTGGGCAAACCCAAAAATGTTAAAAGAGCTAAAATAGACATTTTAAAAATAGTACAAATAGACGACGTCTCAAGAAGTTTTGGCTTTCTAGATCAATTACTTCTGTAATCAATTTATATTTAAAAAGTAAAAGTAAAGTACGCGGGTTAATATATAATCTGCTGATTTTTACTTAAGCACTTCATAACGAAACGTTAGGTAGCAAAGTCTAAAATGGATTTGATACGTTGAGAAGGATCAAAAGAAAATAAGTGACTCTGTTATACTTTACAATTTCATCACAACTGTTATAGAAAAAGCTGGTGATGAATTCTATGAAAATAAATTAAAACCAACAGCTGGAAATTTCTTTAGCAATCTGTAGAAAAAGTGGGCATATTCAACAAAGAGTATTTTCGACTTTACTTACAAATGTTGGTCGGATGATTTACTTTCTCTTTTGATTTTCAAAATTGGCGCAGTGGTGGGGAAGAATATAAAAAAGTGATTTATTAAATTTTTTTTTCATAAATTTGTCAATCCATTTTCTTTTTTGAGCTAAAAAATTGGACCGAATTAATTTGAACTCACAATACGTAAGTGTTAATTATTTTTGTTTTAATTAAATTATAGAAAGAAACCTTTAAATAAAAAACCCGGATGGATTTATTTGGGTTATCCAGCAGGTTGCCAGCCTTGCTGATTTTGCACTAAGGCCCGTTGAATGGACTGTTGACGTCGTAACGCAGAATATTTTCTAAATTGCTTTACAAATGGGGCACGGAACAAACCAGTCGAATACTTGATCCCCAGAATACTTGATCCCCAGAAGACTTAACATTTGTCGTATAAAGCCGACAAAAGAGTTATTAAAAATGCAGATATTTCTCTACAAAGACCTCTAAAATACGTTGTTAAGTACTCCTTATAGCGGCGAAGAAAAACTGACGATGTATACTAGTGGCAAAATACTTATTTCCTGTGCGTGCAAATGCAAAAGATCCCAGTGATGATAGACATACTACCTTGGTCAAAAAGTTTCCTGAATAACACCCGTGTGGCGGTCACATTGTTCCAATTTGAGTCTTTTTTCTTTTTACCAAGTTGGTACATCTATTATTGATATTCTCGCTAAACATTAGCAACATAGCTTGAAATTTGCATTTTTTAAGTTCGATTTTCGGTATGTCCGTCAGTGCTTCTTGCAATTATTTCATTACTTCCTCCCGGCTGCTGAAACACATTCCCCGTAATAGTTTTTTAACTCGATTGAACAGCAAGAAGTCACAGGGAGCAAAATCAGGTGAATTCGGTGGCTGTTGAATGGTATTTGTTTCATTTCTCGTTAAAAAATTTCGATTAACGATAGCATTGTGCGACCGTGCGTTATTATGATGCAAAATCCACGAGATTTCTGCCCAAAAATCTAGTCTCTTACGATTGAAAAAAATTTGTGTTTACACTTTGGCGTCTATCAAATATTGAATTACAATGAAAGATGTTTACCATCCAAAATACCATATTTGCCATATGCTTTGAAGCTATTTGTTTTTATCCATAAACAAGGAAGTTATAGAAGTTTAAAAAAATTTACTTAAAGTATTGTGATATAATGGAACACTTGGCAAAATGCCGTTTCCTTATACTTGGCCCTTACAGAACCATGGACATCGGTATACAAAATGTTATGATCGGACCAAAAATGGCGACACAGCGAAAAAAATACTAAAAGTTTTTGGAATTGTATTTACATTATCTTTCATCCTAGGTGGTGACTGACACAACTCTTTTTTTCTGTATGGATGGCGAACCACTCTATTGTATACCCAACATTTTGTTCAACAAAAGGTTTTCCTGCCATAGAATCTATCCAAATATACTAAACAACATGTGGCTTAAATAACTGACGCAGAGTTTCAATCGAATAAGATACTAAGGAAACTTTCCCTCACCGCCACTAACTGTTAATGTTAGTTTAATACTGAAAATTACTTTTAAATATTAAAAATGAATTCCAAAAATCAAAACACTTGCATGATTTTCTTAATTAAATTTTTGTATTTATTTACGCATAGAACATCAAATTGTGTTCAAAATAAAATTTTATGTCTGCAAAGTTTCAAATTAAATAATTCTATTTGAAAAGATAAACAACAACAATAAAGTACTTGAAGACATTCATTTAAAATTCAAATATATTTTATCCTCAATTAACGCTTTACTGGGCAAATAAATGACTTAAAGTTTCAATGAGTTAGCAACACTACAATAAATTTAACTCTACAGAGAACAAATAAATAGGAAAGAAAATTTTATAAATCTTGGACGAAACATAAACTAAAATGTTTGTAAGTAAATGTGTCTGATAAGAAGGGATAGTAAGAGAAAGCGGATCTTAGCATGATAAGAAATTTATAGTTGTTTTAATTTGTCTATTTATAAATACGGTTGAAACAGCATCAATATTTATTTTTGCAGCTTGAAAGGAATTATTATAAAACTAAGTAAGAAAATTTCATAAAAAACAATTATGAAGACGAAGCCAACACCGATCAAAATAAAGTAAAATCAACAAGCAGTAGGAACAGGACTATTCTTTTAGTGTTGAAAACCATATAGCCAAAGCTGACGCTATTGTTTTTCCTGAATATAATCGTTCTAAGAGATAGCCGTCTTTATTTATTTATTTATTTTTTTAATAATAAAAGCAACAGTTTTCTTTTTCATTTATTAATTGTAAGAACATTATACGTTTTAACTAACAACTCCTACATAGGACTGCAGCATTGGAGTTGGCTTAAAATAAATAGGTGGTAAAAGTTTTTCTTATTCTGCTTTTAAAAACTCCCTTCATTTTTCTTTAGCATCTATTATAATTATAAGCTACTTTTGTGCCTTTTAATATATATATATATATATATATATATATATATATATATATATATATATATATATATATATATATATATATTTTTTTTTTTTTTCTTCAATATATATCTCTTGCTAGTTTTACTATTTTATTATGCTACTTTAACATTCTTCAAGTTGCTCTGCTAACTCACATTTTTTTAATATATTTTTAATATACTCAGATCGGTAGATTGTGTTATAGAACAGCAACAAACTATAACAACATTAACAACATTTTCGCATAAAAATATCAAAAGATTTATATGTTTGCCATTTTCATCTTTCCACATTCATTACAGTTTCATAATGAAATAAAAATGTTTTAAAATAAGAAAAGTTCTGTGTAAATAAATTTAATTTTTGCTGTTAAGAGAAGTGTGAAATATAATCGCTGTTATTAAAGAAAAATAAAATAAATTGAAAGAGACAAATACTTAAAAGTGTTCTTTCCTATATAGTCTGCACCATTAAAGTTGGCGAAAGTTTATTATTTTTATACCGAAAGCATATTTAAACTCATCGCCTGTAATTTATATTTCGATGGGTTATGGTAACTTTGCAGGCGACTGCGGTGTGTGATTTATTTGTATAGAACTGCTACTTAAGGAAATCCTACAAGAACAAGCCTAATGGAGTCAAATCTCACAATGCCTTTACAACAATTCCATGTTAGAAGGCTCAAATCGCTTCTGCAGTATATCCAAGATCACCAAGATCAGTAATATGTAATTGAGTAGACTATCTAAAGAAAAAAAACTATGTAATGTTTTTCATAATAAAAAGGGAAAAGACATTGCATAAGTATTCTGAAAACATCACCATCAAACTTAGTCAGACTATATTTTCTATAAAATTATTGATATTGATATTATTTTGATTAATTAGCTTAAAAGCTTTAAAAAACAACAATTATTTCAGGTAAATTATGAAAATGCGCCTTAAAGCGAAAATGAGCCACTAACAATAAATATATTTTATACTCATACTTATTTTATTGGGATACCTTCTGCTTAAGTAACAGCTTACAGATATCTATTATTATTATTAGCAAGACACTGCTACCCATAGGATCTATTATGCCTCTTCCAGTCTATCGTTTGTTCAGCAGATCTGCTGCCTTCCTAATTAACAGAAGCAGATCTGAGACCATAATGGTGGATATATTACCCAGTGAGACCCTATGTCTACCTAAACATTTCCACCTAAACCGATCAAGAACCCCACATGCACACAATATGTGTTATGCTGTCTCTGATGCCTGTGAGCACAATCTACAAACACTCACATTTGTTTCAGCCATTCTCCTCAGCTGTGCTCTTAGTCTACAGTGGTCGCTCTTAAGAAACTCTGTAAGGAGTTTTAAGTCCGACTTGCCATACTTGAGAACCTCAGAACGACACCCAAATTGCTGTCTGATTACCGTCCTATAGTGGCGAAGTCCCCTTTGAGCATTTCAGTGTTCCAATCATTTGGCAATTTTCAAAATATTTTGATGTTATGAAATCCGAAATGAGAGTTGAAATCTACAATGAAATTTTACAGATTGCATAAATGGATTTCACTGTCGGTACACATGCATGTATAATTGCATGTTTTCTGGGCCCATCAATTTTCAATAATGCCTAAGTCGACAGATTGTACTAAAACTGGGAAGGGAAACAAAGCTGTTTGGGAACATTGTATTGTTACGTTTTAATTTTTTAAAACGTTTGAGTTCTTTAAAATTGCGTAAAATAAAATAATGCAGCGATTTTTTCTTTTATACAGTCTTTTGATACTTTCTACACAATTACAGCAACTTATTTATATTGCACTTACGAGTAATATTCGTTTATACAACACTTTTATTTACGCCTAAATACGACTTTACTTATTGACTGCAAAACGATATCTAAAACTCCAAGCGTAATACGCCACCTTTAATAGCATTTCATAATCAATTTATGGAATATTATTGCAGTTACTAAATATTTATATTTATCTTCTTTAAATTTGAAAGATGTAAAATTATAATAAATTCAAACGTCAAAACGTCGTTTTACCAAATTTAAGAGACATTTTTTATGAAAATGAGTCTTAATTTATCTTAACTGCGATTAAATTGGATTCGATAACTTTGTTTCTTTTTTTTCCACTTTTTATTACTTTCAATAGTTTTAGAAATAGTCAAGCTACTATTAAAATTATTATCCTACAATCAATCTATTTGAGAAATTATGCGAGTCCGGTTTGATGAGATTAAATTTATACAAAGTCTCCTACAATTTAATATTAAAAACGTTAGAAGCAAAGAATACTTGGAAATTCACGATAGTTGGTTGATGCCTTCTATCGTGATAGTTGACTTATTTAAAATTGGTCTATAATTGATCTAGGTACTCAACCAAAATTTTTCTCCCTACATTTCAGAGCGGGATATGGTGTTCTACACAGTCCTGAGAACAAATCAGCGTATTTTATATCAGATTTGCCTCTATAATAATGTAAATACCAAAAAGTTTTTAATTAAATATAAAGTTACGATAACATTCATAAATACTCAAATGTTTTCCATAGAAAATCCAAATTCCAAAAATATTTCAATATCTTTTTTTTGTAAAGATAAGATAAGGATATTTTCTTGTTGTTAGCATTATAATCTGTGTGTTTACTTTAAAAATTATGACGTCGCATAGCCCTTAAGAGGAATGTGAACAAAAATAAATAAATAAACATATTTAAATACGATTTTATTTTGAAAGTATTTATTTGACAAACTATATTCATTAATAGTCAGTTCTTATTGTTCATAAGCTCAGTCTTACAGTCTTGCATAGTACTAATGCAGTTATCCACGTTAACTGAACGGATTATTTTTTCTTGTGCCTTAATGTTTAGTCATAACTGTTCCTATAACATAAGCTCATTATTATACCTAACCAGTCAATTAATAACTTACACAGGAACATAATTATTAAGTACGCATTTCATTTGGTAATAAGGTTGGTTAAATTCTTAACCTAACCTCGTATAATCTCAATTATCAACGTAGACATACACTGCAGCTTACTCGATTAGGTTTACAACTTTTTTTCATATAATTAATGTATTTCGTTATGAAAGAATTTGGTTTTATTAAGTATTTAAACCATAAAATTTTATACTTATTATTTTTTTTTAATTTTGCCTCAAGATCAGAAGTAAGTTTTTTTTTTTTTAAGTGAATAGAAAATTGTTTTTTATAATGATTTTTGAACATAATTTTCAACCCTGAGAGAATTTATAACAACATTAGCGCATCTAGACATGTTTTCGAGTCCAGCTAAGGAAGTCAATATCAGAGTTATTTGCGTTGTATATAATCACTTTGTGAACATTAACTTTCACCCCACACTCTCCAGGAATCGCATGTTGAAATTATCAGTTTCTTTTTGAGCTAGGCCAAGTTCTTTCATCACGTGTTTTTATGTCGTTCTCTTTTCTGTCATTGTGTTTTTCTACCATTATACCTCGTTTGACAGGTATTAGTACTTAATACTTGTCGCCACACCATATAATGCTATTATATATCCACATATATACGTGCAGGTGATTAAGGCGTCGGGCATAATTTTTATTTTACAGGGTTCTGAGTTCGAAGCCCCGTTGATATGTATTACCTATAACTTATATTTCTTAATTTTTCCTTGATATCAGAATTCATTCTTTTCTAAGTGAATAGAAAATTGTTTTTTGCAGTGATTTTTTACATTAGAGAATTGACAACCATGAATAAATCATGAAGATTACAAATTATTTGAAAAGAAATCCTTTAATTAAGGCTTCTTTTGTTTGGTATTATCTGCCAGCTACCACACTAGCCTCACAGCTATGGAAATGATTTAATTATTTTGTTTCTTTTCGAAAATTATTGAAATAATTTTAACCATCTGAGCCTTAAAATTAAATTTTTTATACGCAATCACATTATTATATATGTGCCTGCAGGCAAGGTGAAGTCGTAAGTGACAGAGTAGACTTTCGCTGAAAGAGTGTTCCACAAGCGAACAGTGCGACTAAAGAACGAATTCGTTCTATAATGCGTTGTACGATTCACTAGACAATCAACTGCAAAGCGATGCTCTTTATGAGAAGTACGAGTACTACGTAAGTATATATGATTTTAAGGAATTATTATCTTAATTTCATCAGTACACATTCCGTTATAGTACAGATATAAAAATCAAACTAAGGCTACCGTCATTAATGAGTACCATCGACCTCTCCTGTACGTGGTCGAGAAGTTCTAAAATAGTTTCTGAAGCACTGGCTCACACATGAGATTTTTATTTCATTTTGGGTCAGATATATGATAAGTCTTCTAAATATTAAAGAGATCAGATGAAGTGAAGTATTTCTTGCACTATCTTAAAAAAATCGAGGCACTGGCATGCTTCTTTCGACATTTGAAATATGTGACCGATTCAACGAACGTCACAATGAATTCTCATGCCCAAAACATTAAAAGCATCTAACTAGTCATTATCCATAGACACAGAGGACACCTAACCAACACGTCTGTGTGTTAAAAACCGCTCAAAGTGCGACTTTTATGATAGCTCTACTGTCCGCTTTTTTTTGATACTATATGCGTACATTTTTTCACGTTTATGTCACGATAAGATTTATTTCCTATAAAATTGATGAATAGATTCTGAATTTTCAATTTTTTTATGCAATATTCCTAAAAGTGTACTTTTAGAATTAGAATTAAAGTGATAAATTTTATGGTCCTATCCAAGTAAGCAACAGTGTACAAATACTTATTTTCTTCTATGTTACTAAGTATGTTAAGTATTCAATAATACATAACTACACAAAAGCAAAACCTACGTATGATTGGAGTTCTTTTGTTGCTGTTACAGTTGTTGTCGTTCTTCGACAACAATAGTTGAAAAACAAAAATATAAAAATAGGAACGATAGAATGAATTTTGCCTTTACCAACATCATTGGCATAGTGTTAAATACTCACTGCTTCATTAGTTTAAATACAAAATTCTATTGAAGAGTTTTCTTCTTTATTACAATTTATACTCGTTTTTACGTAATAATACCTTCAGTGGGACTTAAGTAAAGACTTTCATGTTTTTTTCTTTTTCTATTTACATACATATGAGTTATTAAATATCATATTTAATATATGATTATATATAAGTCGTTATGGATTGAAAAATTCTTTGGACATTTATTTTTTATATTCAGCTTAATTTTTTTTTATTTTTTATCTTAATAGTTTTTGTGTTAATAATTAAAGAAAAAATTATGTTAAATGGTACTCAGCGTAATCAACAAAAATCTGAAAAATAGCAGTATTCGTACACTTTATTATTTGGTTTTTTGTTACAAATTCATTAATTTGTGGCTTCGATTGGACTGAATTATTTTCTAAAATATAGAGGTACTCAATATTAATCTTTCTCAAGATTACTTTGAAGATCATATTTTTTTCAGGAGTTCTTTGTACCAAGTTTATGTTTCACAAGATCTCATTAGTGTTCGATATTTTGTTAAATTAATCAGATACAAAAAATTATATATATACTGCTCCGGTTCTTCTAAAGGAAATTTTATTTCGTTAAAATGTATCAGTCAAAGACGATTATAGCAGACTGCAATATACACGGAAACCTGTTTTTGTGCAGTAGATAGCGACCGCATAAAATAAATCGCATAAAAAATTACACAAAACTTCACAAGACGCTATAAAAAATAGTTATCGCAACATGAACAAAATTTATTTTTTTTGTGTAGCTAACACGGACCGCATAAAAAACTTTGGCTTTGAATATAACTCAAAACTTTTTAAATTCATTTAGTTAAGTACTCAGGTGAATATTTTTAAGCATTTTATTTACATATCTACTTATTTTTCATATAAAAATCAATTTAACCATTATTTTTTATAATCGCTTTCGTCACTAAAAGATATCACGTCACTTGCCATTTTTTGAGGTACCATGTAGTCGGTAATCAGTTTTTACGATGTTGCTTGTTTTACCATGCGCTTGTATATACTTCGATAGCCAGATATACAGGATTAAAGTTCCTCTTGGAATTTTAAGGCCCTTTCGTAATTGTTATCGATGGCCAGGAAATGACGTTCTAATTTATTGCAAAGTTGGAGTCCGGCATAGATGTTATCCGCTGTCATTTTTTATAGGAAATATCTGTCACATAATGTATAACATCATGGTCCCTTGGGATTTCATCCTGAATCATTTCGATAAGATGAAAAACATATCAATAATCGATATAAAAAAGTGACTGTTGTTTTCGTCAACAACATATATTTCAATATAATATACCAAACAAAAATAACCGAAATATTTCTTAATTACGTTCCTTTTTTAAGCACTGCCGATAACTTCGTTTATTATGTTTATCTTTCATAAAGTGACCAAAATCTATCGTAAAAATGAATAAACGCACAAAAAAAACTTCTTAAATAAATCGCATAAGAAAGGAATTCGCACAAAAAATTTCGCACAAAAATAAAATCCTCCAAAAATAGACCGCATAAAAACAGGTTCTTCTGTATACCTTGTCCCGATAGAGTTTCATTATACCACTATCGCCATTACTATAAGAAGTTCAGTTAAAAGTATATGTCGGAAATTGTATAAAGTCAAGTTTCCTTATCTTAATCTCAAATTAAATTAATTTTGATTCCAAAAGGATTAAAAAAGTTTTGGTTTTAATCATATCTCGAAGTTATTTATATATGACAACTAAATGTGAGCGGTCAATTAATTCTATTTCTTCGAACCATATATTATTAAACCACTCATGACTAATGCATATTTAAATTGCCAAAAAAGTGACGAGGAAAAAATTTAATGAGTGAGTGAGTTATAGATTATGGTTTTAAATTACGTTTTTATTTAGAAGAAGAAGTTTATTAGCTCTGAAAAAAGGTCGGAAAATTCTCAGAAGCAGCGATGCCAAGTAAAGTTCAAAGCACCAAAAGCACATGCCTATTTTAAATAGCATTAGACATTTTCCTCTATAATATAAAAAGTTTAGCGTAGTCTGTAGAAACACCTGCTTGACATACTCGTACGATGTATAATGAAAATGGGTTTTTAAATACCCAGCCGTCATGAGTCACAAATATAATTATTTTTTTCCGTTTTAAAAAAGATATTTTGGCGTAAATAAAACATGAACGTGTATTTATTTATTTATTAATATTATAAATTATTATTGTGGTAATCCTGGAAGCGTGGAGCTGGTTACAAGTTTACCTGGCACTATAACATCCGTATTCGGTTTTGTCACCGCACTGTGGAGAACGCTGAGGAGTGAAGAGTTTTTCTACTAGATTAAGCCTCATTTGTGTTCCGAAAATCTGCATTTTCTAATCCTAATTCCTTCCTTTGATAATCATTTTGCATGAATGTCGGCCATAGTAGGCAATCATTTTCTCATATTGGAATGTGAATTTGGAAAAACTTCCAAATTAAATTATTCAATGGTGCGATTCAAGTTTGAATTATCATAAACATGTAAAAATTGTTTGATCCGTTGAATTTATCTATTGCAATACATTATTTTATCATCTCATATCCCAGTGAATCTCAATTTGACCTATATGCTTGCATTTGTGGCAAAGTATTGTAACTTGTTTCATATCGTAAAATGTTTCAAAAACGTTTTAATTTCGCTAAGAGCGCTGTTCGATAAAAAATTTTGATATTTTAGCGATATTTTGATATTTTAAAATAGTAAAAACATAAATTAATAAATAATTTAATTATTTTAATTGAAATAAAAAAATAAATATTAAATAGAAGTATCACATTAAGGCCTGTTGGGCTAAATACACATGTTATATCTTGAATACATACAAAAAAAAATTTACTTCAAAAAACTTATACGGGCTTGTTTAAAAATTTTGATGAAATCGTACGGGCGGATCTATAATCAGGCATTATGTTTAAAAAGGACTTCAGTTACATACATATATATGTATGTATACATGTATGAAACTGAAGTCATACATATATATATATATGTATGTATACATGTATGAAACTGAAGTCCTTTTTAAACATAAGAAGTTTTACAAATACTATCTGCGAAAATATATATGTATACTGAGCGAAAACGTTGAGATTAATTCATTTGAGTGCAGTATGCTATTAAAATCTCTGAGCTGTAAATATAAAAGTCATGAAATTGTACAACTAACGTAGTAATTTTTATTTGAATTTAAATAATAAACCACAGCAATATGTATTTTAAAAGTCTGCTAGTAAATATTTTACACATCATTTATTTGATTTTCTTATACTCTTAATTGTTTCCTTTCTGAACAATTTCCTCATTAAGTAAATTGTCAATTTCCTTTTAAAAACTAATTGCCAAAAAATAAATAGATAAAGAGAGATTCCTAAATCAATAACTCTTAGACACAATTAAAATACTATTTGGAGTGTAACAACTTATTAAATATTTTAACCCTCAACATCGGCACTACTTAACGTGACAAAAAATAACATTGGTTTACACTTGCACCCCCACAGACACATGTGACATACTTCATGATATGCTTGCATAGATTCCGAACGTTTTACAATAAAACGTACAATATTGTTAGTAATGCATGTAGTGAGTGACTCGAATTGTCATTAACAACAATTAACAAAAAACTCATATATTTTGACAGTCGCACTGACTGTAAGACACGGAAAGGCAAATGACTAACTTTACGATATGCAAACACTTCTCTCACACACATGCTATAACACATATACACACTTACATACACATAATTGACTACTTTCATTCTTTCTGCAGCGCCATATGCAAAGAGAATGTCAAAGGATAGAGCAATTGCAATTCCCGTTTTATGTGTTTAGTGAATCAATATTATTGTACTTTTGCTCATACTTACACATGTTGAGTTTTTCTACAAAAAACCAAACAAAAAAAAAAAAATAGGAACAATATGCCATTCAATATGCACCAGTGTGATAGGATAATTGTTTTTTATTTTTGATATAAGGGTGTGTTGAATTATGAAGTATAAAACACATAACCGACAGCAAGCAGCAGACAGCCAAATGTCAAGATTAGAATACATACGTTTATATTGTTACAAAATAAAGGTTGGGCACCACTGCGTTTATTACATCGCTAAAATAAAAAATAAAAGCTGCAAGAACAAATATACGTGCTGTTTATTAATAACCAGAATATACAACAACAAACATTAGCAGAGATAAAATAAACAAAAATAACACAACAACAAGAAAAACCAAACTAACAGCAAAGAAAACAAGTAACAGACAATAAACAACCAACAACAAATACTAAGAGCTGAAAGAGGTAGATGTTTACACACGCATGCCTACAAAAGAACTAAAAAAAAATTAAAAGAAAGAAATGGAATCTACCTGAATATAGAGAGGTTCGAGAGCTTTCGAAGTGCTGTTTACGCACCCATATAAAAAGCACATCGGTGCGAACATCAATCAGTTTATGTGTCGTAAACTCAGCGAGTATAGTCTATTTGTAGTAAACACAGCGAGTACAGTTTATGTGAAGAGAGTTTGTTAGTTTGAAGAGAGTTTATAAGGAGTAAAGTCGTGAAGTGAATCGTGAAGTAAAAAAACCAGCTTAGTTGGAGCTAACTGAGTAAGGAGAGTTAATTGTGGATAACCTCTGGTTGAAAGCGTTGTGATCGAACCTAACTACGATCGGGGTGGAAGATCTTTAGATAGAAAGATCTGTCGAGTAATTGTTGTTGTTTATAAAGTTGTAAACATAAAGAGTAATTAAGAATAAAAATTGTTATTGCTTGTATAAAGGATTTATTTTATTTTAACTACAATCTACGATTTCATAAATACACGTTTTTAAAAAAGGTAAAAATGTAACAATACGAAAACAATTATTTTAAAGGCAGCAAGGCAAATGCCTAGACAACAACTTTTGCTGCTGCTGCTAAACTGATAATATCTAAGACCACAACGCCCAGTAAATAGACCCGTTAGTACCCTCAGATCTCTCTTATTCATAGATTTCTACTGAGAGAAAGCGTCCATTTCGCTCGCTGTTAAACGCCGAGATAGGTTCTACTCTCAGAGAGACTGCCCTTTCGTTCAAATTGTCGGAAATAGTTAAGAAAATCGACATAATGGTATTGGATAATTGTCGGGTGTAGGAGTGTCAGTTAGCTGAAACGATAGGCATTTAATCCTTTCATGCATTTGTTGTTTGTAAGATTACAACATCACTATTTGAAAGCACATTTCTTATGTTTAACGATATGCTATTTTTAAACAGAGTAATATAAAATGAAATTCTATGCCTTAAGATTAGTTTCTTTGACTAAGATCTTTTAAATAAAAGTATTAAATTACGACACGGCGATTATTTTTTCCATGCCAACAAATTCAACGAGAATTTAAAAAAATATATTTTATGAGGATATCTCCTTTCAATTTTATTGCTCGTATCACTTATTTTCTCAGGAAAAAATCGAGATAGGATGTAACCGACAAAAATAACACCTTAAATAAAGTGATATGTGTATACGGGTACTCATAAGTTTCGTGACGTTCCCCGTAGTAGATTAATAGCCTTTTTGCTTATAACAAGCTTGTCAACAGGTAGGTAACAATTTTGAAATAATGTTTTCATTGTGAATTGAAAAATAAACGAATTTGTTCTTTCCCTCTTTTCTCCCAAATATCAAAATTATAAAAAATCCTAAACGTTCACGACGTTAAAAAAATTTCAAATGTGACCCTAAAAACATTAAAAAATAAGACATTTCAGGAAAAACCACGCAGTTCTACCATAAAAACATAAACATGAATATGATATGCTTAAAAGTAGAATGCCAGGCATCATAATTGGAAAAATGATTATAACATTTTCAGTTTTTGATCTTTTTAAAACGTTTAAGTTAATTTTAATTGCTTCAATATAAAATATGCACCACGTTGTTGTTGTTTTACAGTTTTTATTTCATTACTTTACAGTATACAATTATAACTATACAGTCTCCAACTTGTTTATCTTGCAATTAATATTCGTTTATACAATACTTTTTTATTTTAAAAAACGACTTTATTTTATGACTGCAAAATGATAACTAAATTAACTAATGCATAATGTGCCGCCGTTTATATATAATTGATATTACTTTCCAATGTTCTTGTTCTTACCACAACATTTCATTCATATTTCCATTAATTTCAAATGTAAAACAAATTAACAAATTAAGTATGGCATTACCACGGGGGGCTTGACACAAACCAATGCTACAATAAGGTTTATAGCTAAGACAACTACTACATTGTTTATTTTTGTAGCAATATCAATAAAATAAATATGTTGTATAGTTCTGATATTTTTTGATTTTCTTGTATTAATAATGCTTAAAAAAATTTCTTGTTTACCTTTTCCTTGTGTAATGTTTTGTTTAAAGATTTTTTTTTCAAAGCTGACAGTATATCATCTTTTAAATAGTTCATATGAGTGAAATCTTCACCTGGATTTGGAATACAATAATCATGGCATCTATCCATTCTGTAGGGGAATTAATAATTGATACCTATTACAGCAAATTAAAATTATTTATTATTGTACTTGCTAGCCTCCAACACATTATGTTGGGGAAAAATAAATTAATTTTCCTTTTTCAGTAAATGGCTGCGGCGGTCGATATCTCTTAGATCAAGGAATTTTTAGATTTACAATAGTTGTCAAGGTGACATTTTGCACAAAAAATTGTTTCGGTCATTTTTCTTTGTACAATTCAATATTTAATAACAGATTATTTCAAATGAAAGTCAACAAATAGTAAATTCTGTTCATTTTGCATAGTTTTTTTGACTATTCCCTCCGTGACTATTTCAGCACACAGAATTAGTTTTTCTATTAAAGAGGTCATAATTCAAAATTCGACAGCAATTCAGTAATAGATAGCAATAAATAGAGACAGTGCTGCCTTTAAAATTAATGCATTGGAAATACAAAATGTGCAACACTTTGTTTGATAGAAAATTTTATGACATTAATGTTTAAATATGATTTCGGTCATGTAGCCGCCAAGGTTGGCTCGTACACGGCGCAATCTGGAACACCAATTTTCACAAATTTTTCGCAACGTATGCCCCCGTATTTCGCCAATAACTCTTGGAATATTGATTTCCAGATGTTCAGTTGTCTCTGGTTTATCGACGTCGACAAATACCTTCACATATCAACAGATTTCCGCTCACCATTGACAGTACATTATACCCATAATTATTTTATTAGACATATGTACCAATGACTCCGTCTGCCCATAAAGCATACCAAATAGTAATTTTCTGCGGATGTAATAGTGTTTCAACAAAAGCTTGTAAATTATCACAACAACAACAATTCTGCTTATTTACGTTCCCATTCAACCAAAATTTTCCTCATCGGAGAACAAAATTTTGAGTTTGATGATCATTATTTTGATGAAAAAAAAATCGGAACAATTTGCAAGCGTTGCTCTGGTGCTAGACTATCCATAATGAAATGTCAAACCAAACTAAAAAACAACTATCAACTCCAAGATATGAACCTCTTAAAAATATATTCGATACAATAATTTAGTAGAAGAGTTGGCATTATAACATTTGCATTTCCATTATAATTTTGGCTAGTTTTTGTCATTCAACTGTATACTATATATTTCATAAAGCTAATACTTAAAACTCCTATCAAACATAATTATATTTTTCTAAATTCTCCTACACTATCAGTTTTTCCTCTCTCATTTACACAAACTTAAAAAATAAACGAAGGGATACTTCTTAATAAAAAGCATAGTATATGTCCACAAAACTACATTGCTTTGAAAAACTGCAGATATAAGAAAACGACAAGGACCTTTGTAATATGATAACAACGAAGAACTATAATATTACACATACTACATACATAGGTAGAAACCTTTTTTAATATTGGCTTACACCTAAATTAAATTCTTTTTTTTTTCTTGAACAAGTACAAAATTCTTGCTAGTTTGCTAA
The DNA here is from genome assembly GCA_023159175.1 of Wohlfahrtia magnifica. Classification (NCBI taxonomy): domain Eukaryota; kingdom Metazoa; phylum Arthropoda; class Insecta; order Diptera; family Sarcophagidae; genus Wohlfahrtia; species Wohlfahrtia magnifica. The sequence continues at coordinate 117,682 of JAKWBJ010000496.1, read as the reverse complement.
TACATCTGTTTAGGAAGTCACTGTATTTAACTATTCATATATGAATGCATATAAAATATTTAGAGAATAAGTGCTTTAAATAAAAGTTTTTAAAAATAATTTTGAAATTCAAAACATACCTTTATATGTACTTATCAAATCATCTCTCTTAAAAGGTGCACAGTATAAATCTATTATATGATAAAGTCCAAAAATCCAACATTAAACTTAAAATGTGACACTTTTTTTCCGAAAGACAAAAAAATGAAAAGAAAAATAAAAACGAAGAGAGGAAAGACTACAACACAAGGTGTAATTTTTATTTCCTTAGCACATATTGCATCATGTATGTATGTATACCTTTGGAGTGTGTCCCTGGAAAAGGACTTTTGCCATTTCAATAACACGAACAACAAGCAAAAGTCTCTTATGTTTGGTTGAATTAATATGAACATTCTTTTGCTATTGTTGAAATTTAAAATGTTTGTTTTTCAAAAAATGTCTACTGCTTATATGGGTAAATGTGTATATAATATGTACACGAGTACATACTATATGTGCATAAAAATGGATAAAAGCAGCACTTACATTCCGTAAGTGTATACAAAATAACATTAAATTTAGGGTATCCCTCCGATAAAGCTTATTTGTTTTAAATTAACTGCGTACGGTAGCTAAACGCTCATCTAAGAAGGTCAAAGCGTAAACAATTGTTTAAAAGAATTTGGGTATGTGAAAAATGACAGTAATTTTCTTTGAGATAAAAAGAGTTTCTTTAATCACCACTGCACTACCCTTTTTTTGAAATTTTAAAAAAATTGACAGTCTGCATAAAATTTCATTAAGTTGCTCTACTGAAAGCTTTATAACTTTGAAGCATATTCTTTTAATAAATTTATAAATAGTACATGTAGAATAGAGTGTAGAAACAACCGCAAACTTAGCAAATGTGAAAAAATTGGATTCCAGCAGTGTTTTGAAATACACACATATTTTCCTTACCATTATTTTAATCTTAGCCAGAGGAAAGAATCCAGATTGATTGTTTTGAGCCAAAGGCAATTTATGATTCCTACAAGAAGACACTCATAAGGCCACAGTTACTCTAGTTGTTTCTGTCACATATGGACTTAAGGGAATATCGAAGAGAATAAAATGAAATGATCACCAAAATATTTTCTAATAATTCTTAAAACATAGTACATAGCAAATCACAAGTTGCCCATGTTTCTTTTTTTATTATCTAGTATTAGAAACAAAAATTAGTCTTCGATGCCACTGTAACGGTAGCACCTATAACGAATGAAACAGAGGCCGATGATACCGCTGACCAGCATTTCAATTTAATAGTAATAGTATTTGGTTATAAGTTGTGTCAGCTTACTACGGATATATATTGTAACGAGAATAAAAACGCCTAAATTGTAGGATATTGTTATATTTTGTGTCACCCTGTCAGTGTTATTCTTATTTGTATATCTGGCAGCACTGCCAATTAAATCATCTCTATGTAACACAATCCTACATGTTTAAAATTAATGGATAGACGATATGAGATCATATGAGACATTTCCGGAACTTTCCAAACCGTAGGCAATTAGGTAGATAAGGAGACTGCTTTGCCTACGTAGCTCAGTTATCGTTTTGCTGTCATAAGATAAAGACGTGGTTAAACGGAAATAAAAGTGTTGTATAAGCGAATATTAAGTAGTAAACTGTATAAAAGTTATAGTGTAGTAAATAAATGAAACTGTAACAACAACAGAGTAGTTTAATTTTATTTTAAACGAACTCAAACTCTTTAAAAAGGTTAAAACGTAACATTAAATTGTTGTTTTTTTCATACGATACATGGCTATTTTGCTTATTGACATCGATTTAACCAAAATCTTCCTCGGAAAAAGCACAGAAGCACAGAAACAAATTTTCATGTCCATGGTGGAAGTGCCAGAACTTTCGACAAACACTTGCAAATAAATAGCAGTTTATTGTTTAAAATTTAATTGTGGTTTCGAGTGTTTAATAAAGAAGCTTCAACTGCCCTCTAGACAACTCCATCTAGAAAATAAAGAAAAAGCACACCTGACTTTCTAGCTTACCTCTGGTGATGATGAACAAATATCAGACAAACAACACCATGCAACAAGCAAAAATACCTCGCGTAACTTCAGAAAGCATCAGCATTTCAGATTCTATGGTTAAGTTTTTTTTTAAGATTTTTTTGTCTAAAATATGTGATTTTTGAAGAGGCTTCTTCATACATCTCATGGCAACTTTGAAATGACTTATTCGATTTCGTTAAGCCATATGTTACAGAATTCCAAATTATACCAGTTTTGAGTCATTCTAATATCATTTTTTAATATAACCAATATTTTTGGAGATAATGAGAAACAAATTATAAATTTCTTCTTTTTTTTTTTAATTATGATATTTTTGATTTGTAAAAATTCACAAAAAAAAGAAAGCAGCAAATATTTACCAGTTTCACTATTTGTTCATAAAGCTGCATATAATAGAAATAAAATAAGCCATAATTTACGAAAATCGATTGGTAAATACATAATTTATTCCCAATAAAGTAAAAGTACCTAGTTTTGAGAAAAAATTTTGTTTTTGCTGTAAGAAATGACACAGGCCACTGAAAAAACCATAAAATAAGATTATGCGCTTATTACGCTTAAGCACTTAACACAGAAAATTATACGTACTACGTGAAAAGATACTACACTTTTTTAAAATAGACCAAAGAATTACTATATTGATCTGTTTCGGTGCAAAATCGTAACACATTGTGAAATGACCACAATGATTAATGTGCATTTGGAAACTATTCATAGTGTTTTGAGAAATAAACGCAGTTCATAGTAGATAACCTTTCATGTATAAGCGAACTCAATAAACAGAAACGACTGCGCTGCAATAAACCAAATTTCTGGGACAATGTGTTATTGAGCTATGAGATCAAGTTTAACTTATTAAACCAAACGATTGGGCAGCCAGTAAACATCATCTCCATGTGAGCTGACCATGCCCTCGAAACGTTAGTACAGAATGTCCGATATACTCATGAGTTGCTCGAAACGTAGCGCCGTAATGTTGAAGCCACATGTCGTTCCTATCCATATCATCTAATTCTGGCCATATAAGTTTGTTGTTATGACTCTATTGCGCTCGCCGTTGACAATGGTGGACTGATCAACTTCGTTCTTAAAGAAATATCGGCCTACCAAAAATCCACACCAATAAAAAACTTTTACGAGACGCTCTTAGACCACATGTAGTTTGATATCTTCTCAACTTTAGCAATTTCCAAAAATGGGCATTATTGAAGCTTGCCAGATGGCCTTGATTGAACTTGATTTACAAGAAATTTTAAATCTTGTCAAGAATCAAGAAAAAATATGGTTTGCCAAGATATTTTAAGGCGAATGCATTGATAGCGTAAATAGTATTAAGTGTACATACAGTGAAACCTGTTTTTGTGCGGTGGATAGGGACTGCATAAGACAAATAGCATAAAAAGAACTTACACAAAACTTTGCTACATAAACAAAAAATTTTTTTGTGCGGTTGATACGGACCGCATAAAAAAGCTCCGCGGCGAATATAACTCAAAATTTGTTTATTTCATTTAATTAAGTACACACTTGAATATTTTCAAGCATTTTATTTATATATTTACTTATTTTACATATAAAAATCAATTTAATCATAATTCTTCATAATCGCTTTAATCACTAAAATATACCACCTCACTTGTCATTTTTCGAGGTACCATGTAGTCGGTAACCAGTTTTTAGGACATTGCTTGTTTTACCATAAGCTGGTATATATCCCGATAGCCAGTTATACAGAGTTAAAGTTCCTTTTGAAATTTTACAGCTTTTTCAGAATTGTTATCGATGACCAGAAAATGACGTTCTAATTTATTGCAAAGTTGGAGTCCGCTGTAGTTTTATAGCGTTATATTTTTCATCGGAACTATCTGTCATGGTCCCTTGAGGTTTCCTACTGAATCATTTCGATAAGACGAAAATCATGTCAATAATCGATATAAAAGAAGTGACCGTTGTTTTCGTCAACAACATATATTTCAATATTATATATCAAAAAACAAAATAACCGAAATATTTCTTAATTATGTTCATTTTTTAAACACTGCTGATAAGTTCGTTCATAATGTTTAACTTTCATATAGCGACCAAAAACTATCGTAAAAATAAATTCATCGCATAAAAAAGCTCATAATATAAATCGCATAAAAAAATCGTACAAAATTAAAATCGCAGAAAAATAACCTACATAAAAAAGGGTTCTTCTGTATGTGTTCCCTATCATAGTTTATAAGATTTTTCTAAAAAATTAATAGTAACTTTTTTATAATAGATTTTCGAAAAAGTTCTGTTCCAAATTTGACAAAAAATGCAACAATTTTTCCCTATGGTTGAAACCAGCTTTGTTAAACCAAATATGTGCTGTTATAACCAATATTTCATCAGTGTAAAACTTCGGAGCTAATTTCTTTTGCAAACCTAAACCTAATAGAGTTCTGTGGAGATTGAAGCTAATGATAATCTGAACGTTCAAGGTCCGAGCTATATGGTTGATGCATTAAAACTATTCAGCCAAACTTTTGCTGCCGTTGTCATAATGAAACTTAACACCTTTTTTTACATTTTTAGTTCATTGTTCATCTTGTTAATCGTTAATAGTAGATATCAGAATCAATCCTTAGACTACGTTGTAAAAACTTATAGATAACAATTTCCGTCCAATCCCACTTTCTTTCTGTCAATCATGACTTTGCTACCGTCTGTGAATTTTCAACTTGCTTTGTTCATGATCTGTTCCGCACGTTGCGGTTTGTACGGTATGCTCTTTATGGTGATTTGACAGAACAAACTGAAGAGATGGCTGTCATGTCGAAAGATAAACCTACAATAATGTAGCCGCTGTCAACTTAGAGTCCGAAAGTCCCAATTGAAAGACATTTTATGTTGTATTTCATCGTAGTATTTACTCATATTTCTTTATGGGTCATCCTATTATACAAACGTAAACTCTCATCTCTACTCTTTGTATATGTACATGCATATAATATATAGGAATAAATGGTTTGGTTTTTATTTTTATTCACTTTTTGCAACATTTTGTCTCTTTACATTTCTAATTTTATTTCACTGACCTGGTTTGCTAAATTTAGAAAAAAATAAATAAAAATTATAAAAAAGAAGTTATAAATTATGCAAGCCTTTGTGGTTGAAATTATGTAAATTAAAGTGGTTTTACAATTCACATTGTATGAAATAAATATTAGAAAAAAGAAAAAAAATGAAACGAATTATATCAACGAACCAAGCCAAAATAAACTAAAACAATATTATATACTTTTAGTATTAAACAAAAAATGTTTTTTTTTATTTATTTATTTATTTATTTTTTGTAGATCTAAACAGATGCATTATTATGTGAGTGGGATTCTTTTTAACAAAATAATTTTCAATTTTGCAGTTAATAATTCTGGCTAAAGCAGCTCATTAAATGCAATATTTTTGAAGAGGGAAAACGCTTACGTATCTTATTTATAAGCATGCTACAACAGAATACCAACATTTTATTAAGCACTTCCTACTTTAAGTTTAATATAACAAATTGTTCAAATAAAACAACTTTTTATTCGTTTGAAAAACCTATCGATGTTATTACATATGAAATATGAGATCCTGCAAATGGCCGCCATGACTTATATTGAAGTCACGCATCTAAAGTTTACAGTTTTACATGAGTCTGTCTCATTAATTAGTGAGATGGAATGAGTTATGTTGTTTGTGGTTTACTCCTATAGACCCGAGATTAAAAAAGCTTTGCAAAAAGAAGTGTAACGGGATCAAATTGTTCATGCAGAAACTGTTCAAATTGTGCATGAGCACGTAGTGCCATTCTTTTGAAACCACATATTCCTGGTGAAAATATTATCCATTAAAGGTCAAAATAAATAAGAATTATCTACCCATAGTGTTCACCTTTGATGATAATGGTTTAGTCAATGTCGTTTTTAAAAGAAATATGGACCGATGATACCGCCAGCTCAAAATCTACACCCAATAGTTACTTTTTTGGATGAAACCAACCAACATGGTTTCATACCAACCTACTTTAAATCCAAGTGCATGGAATTGATCCAAAAAAGTAACTATTGGGTGTAGATTTTGAGCTGGCCATGCACTTGGATACTTTAAAACCAAGTGCATGGAATTCTTCCAAAAAAGTAACTATTGGGTTGGTTTCATACCAACATGGTTTCATACCAACCTACTTCAGTATCCATTTAGCGAATACTCGTTGTTGTGTACGCACTTGTTACTTTGTTGGGATTTTGAGAAGGTTCGAGTTCTTGTTAGCGTCGCAAAATTAATTGCCTTAATTTCTTCTGCAAACTCTAACGGACAGCGATGTGTTTTCAGCAGATATTGTGTTTTGTCGTAGTAGCGGTGTTGGTTCATTGCTGACTGAACTAGTGGATTTAAATTATAGCCCATATTTCGAGTAGTCTACCTGGTACTATGATTATGGCAAAAATTCGTTGCCTAAACAGAACACTAATTTTGTTAAAATAATTTTATCATCCTGAATGTCTTGCACATCCATTCACCTATTTCATTGCACAGAATTATATTTTCACAATTTGTTTTTATTTTTCTTTAACTTTTTAGTGACTAACAAAACTGCACATTTAGATCTACAAGATACACAGGTGTCTTCATATAAATCTCATAACATATAAGCATTTCTGGAAAAATAATTAGAAAAATTACGAAGGTACACACTAGTAAATGTAGCCGCTAAAAATTATAAGATTTAAGATTTTTGAAACAGATGAACTAAATTAAATTTTTGGTATTTGGATATATGCTAGTGATTACACATAAGTCAAATATAGACCATTTATCTGAGTTGTATATACCTATTAATTTGCCATTAATTGTGGCTTCCAATTCGATAAATATGAAACCCATTCATCACACGATAGCATTCATCCGATAGCACCGCAGCGTTTTGTGGTATATGGGCGGCGTTAAATATTAATTTAAATTAAAGTTACTATCCTGGCAGTACAAACTATAGATGAGCAATTATACGAATATTTGCATACCGGAAAAAAAGATAAATTCTCGAAATCTATCGCTATCATTGAAAGGCATAAGGGTACCCGGAAACCTTGTCAGAGAGTTAAGGACGTTGAACGAAAGTCGACCTGCTACGTTCATCTGAATATCCTAATTATTCTTAGGACTGTGAAAACAAATAAAGTATTAAAAGCTAGGAGCTCCTAAGAAGTTTCAAGTACGGCGTTTATCAACTTCTAAAAAAAATTCAACTTATAAAAGAAATATGTACCCGTGTACCTTATCGGTCATATAAAGGTTAAAATTAATATTAATTCTCTCTCAAAGCTGATACGAATTTGACAGTGTCAGTGGTGGATATATTAAAAGATTTGTTTCTACAAGAAACCTCATTGTTTCGATTAATTTTTGGTTTCTGAAATGTTGTAATAGATCTAAGTGTAAATATAAAAAGGGAATTATGAAATCATCCACGTACGAATGAATTTTTCATATTAAATTGTTCTTCGATTCTCTTTATTTTACAATTTACCTGTATGTCTTTGTCAAAGAAGCAGAATTTGACATCATCATGTTCAAAGTCTTGTACTTTTAAAACCGGGCTGCCTTTCAACTAAAAAAAACTTATTTTTTTTGGTTTCTTGTTACTCTAATTCTTGATTTTTTTTGTAGATTGTAAGACAGAAAAAATGAAACTACAAAATTGAACATGGTTTGTATCTGACAAGTAGATTACGTTATATTTTTTGTTCATCCACCTCCTTTTTTAGTATGCTTTTATAAAAAGTACAAAGCTCTCGATGCTGTTGTCTTTACATTGTATAACATATTTTGTGGTAAATGTAGTCAAAGGAAAATACTTCTATACTCGTATCTAACCAAGTTATCAAATGAATAGGGTTACAATTTTCTATAGGACACATATTACAATTATAATTTTCAAAATATTATAAACCATTTCATATGAAATACAAACAGCCCTAAGGTACATTTTAAAAATTTTACAGGTTAACCAAAAATCTTCTTAAAATGCGAATTAGACCATTTAGGTTAAGCTCAGAATATTGTTGATAAAAACGTCGTCTTAAGTTGTAAAAGTGTAAAAATTCGTTGGAATGTGTACTTTGAAAGAATACTTTATAATCAATCAGAAGGACGATTTCAAATTTTTTGTAACTTGGGGCTGTTTTGATTTCATATGATGATATATAAGAGTGCGTTTACTTCATAAATTTTCTTAAAAAAAGGAATAATGTCCTTTAAAGAAATATAATGTTTGTGGTATATTTTGATAATTTTTTTAAACACAAGCCTAATACAAAACGTACAGTGCTGGAAGAAACAATAGAGACACTTTCATTTATGCCAAATAACTAGAACAACGTGAAATGGTCTGAAGAAATGAAGATTAATTTATTTGGCTCAGACGAAAAATCGTATGTACGAACTTCTTTTAATAACAATGCATTCTTTATTTGATTTTTGTAATGATAAATAAAAATTTAAGAATATTTTGATGTGTCCGTTTTATTTCTCCCATCACGTACAGGTAATATATTGAAAACTTTTTGTAGAATACTGTTTTAATTTTTTACTTTATATCATATAATATGGATAGAGGTATGAATAATAGATTTTCTTTCTTTAGGTATCACCTAAATTTTTATAAAAATCATTTAAAAAGCATTTACAAAATTACAAAATTAATCTTTTAATTAAGCTACTATCGGACTGATATGTAACACAGTTATGTTACTGTTTTTTATGACTTGTTACGATTTAATTAGTGATGAACGGATTCTACTTAAATCTACTCCAGATATAACCCAATTGTAAAATCGATTATTGTGAATGTGAACTATTACGCCGTGATAAAATTTTCAATTATTATAAAATCGGTTAATTAATCACCGTAAAATTCCCATCAATGTTACGTTATTTTACTATAAAATTATCTCCACTTTTAGTTCCACCCAACACGCACGATGTTAATCGTAAATAAAAAAAAATAGAGAATTAGAGAACTATCTTTATATTTTTTATTATGATAGAAGGATCTATGATAATTATGTGTGAAACAAAATATCGGCCATATGCTTGGCATGGCACAACAGGCCATTAAATTTCTTGCGTAAAAGAGCCATTGCTAGGTTGCCTGTGCGTCAAGCAGCACCATCCCTTCGGAACCACATATCGTCCAGGTCAATGTTATTAGTTTTTAGCCACAAGAAGTCCGTTATCATCCTGCGATAGCAAACACGATTCTCGGTAACTGCTTATGCCGCCAGCCCATAAATCCCACCAAACGGCCACTCTCTGTGGATGCATAGGCTTTTCAACAATCACTCGTGCATTCTTTTTTGTCCAAATATGTCAATTTTGCTTGTTAACGAATGCAGTGAGTTAAAAGTGGGCCTCGTCGCTGAAGATGATTTTCTTTGTAAAGCCACCATTCACTTCTTTCTGTTCGATTAACTATTCGGCGTATTGACGACGCTTAAAATGGTCAGTAGGCTTCAACTCTTGAGCCTTGTTAGCGTGTAAATTCATACATTTATTAAAAATTCGAATCAATTATGTTTGTAAGATGTTCAATTGATGAGCACGATAATGCTTCGAGGTTGACGGCTCTTCTTTCACACTATAGCGAACAACTAAAATATTTTCCGTAGAACGAAATGGGCGAGTATGTACAGCTGTTTCCGTATTTCCTACAGACCCGAAGTGCTTCAAAAGACTCAGAGATGCGGAAAAGTGTTGAGCAGTGATTTGATAAATTTATTAATTGATTATCTCTTTTTTTTGAGTTAAAAAGCGGACCAATACGTTAGTAATACTTTTTTTAGTGTAAATAAACCAGGAAATCTTTTAATTAAAAAAACCAGGGTGGGTTTTTTAAATAAACGTTAATATCTAATAACCCACCTGGGATTTATTGGGTTACCAGTGAGTTGCCAACTATATCTATAACCGTTCAAAAGGTATTAAAAAAAATAATACTTTCTATGTATGTAAGGTACCGCGGCTAGTTTTTTTTTAAACCAATTTTGACTGATGATTGATAACGAAGTTATTTGGACCACATTTAGAAACTCATACTAGTACCATTTTAAAGATATGGAGAAATAAATATTTCATTTGCTTGAGCGGAGAATTTTTGCATTATCTCTCTGTCAGGTTTTATATAAGCGACATATGAAATCCAAAAAGTCCTAAATTAAATTTAAAAAATTTTAGAAGTGAAGCTGTTGTTGACAAGATCGTTATGTTTAATTGTAGAAGAATACAAAAGGGTGTATCATAATAATCTGTAAATTTTTGTTGCTTGGGGATTTTGGATTTCATATGAAGATATAGTATGTAACAAAACGAGGTACCTTCTATTTTATTTCGTTATCCATACGGAGCCTTTCTGTATTTGCTGTGTTTAGGCTACAAGTTTTCCTTTTGTTGATATTTATTTTCTTATGCCTTTGGTTATAATTATTATCTCTATGTTTTCTCCACTCACTCCTCTACATTAATAACAAGGGTAATTGGAGGTCTTAAGGGAAGGTGATTGAATGCCTTGAATAAAACAATCAAAGTTCACTAATACAATTTTAACATCCCGTAAAATATTGCCATTCCACCATAAAAGCTTATCATTATTCTTTAATAAATTTTTTAAATCATAATGTCCTTCTTTTTATAACCCACAGTTTGTCCCTAAAACAAATAAAATTAAAAAAAATTCGATTGTTTAATGTTGTCAACGTTTTGTTGAAAAAGTAATATCAACAGCTACTAATTTTTTTTCTCTTTTATTATTTAAAAACAATAAAATAAAATTTTAACGTTTCTCTAAAAATCCTTATTAAACCAATGTTATTTATTATTAACGAGGGTTACTCGGGATAATTTATTTATTTTTTTTTTTTTTGAACGCTCCCTTATTTGTTTGCTTAAGCCTCTGGTTTAATATTTTTTTTTTTTTTCTTAATGTTTCTTTTTCTTCTTTCAGCGATAAATGGGTATGAGAAATGAACTGTTTAAACCCTTAAAGTAATAAAATAGGCTTTTTTCCCAAGCTGTTTGAATTATGATTAGTTGTGGCCATTTGTTGTTTTAACGCTGTAGAGGAGAATTTACTTGTAATTTTTTTTTTTTTGAAATTTAAAATGCAAGTCTGGTCAAAAGATGAATACTTGATGTGTATAACAATATTGTATTACTTTATAATGAGATTTAAAAGTCAGAAATAAGTTTTGAATATAAAATAAAAAAATGAAAATAAAAATAAAAATACGAAACGTGTAAGACAGTTTTAAATTTTAATATGATGAAGAAATTGTATTTTGTCAATCACTGCTTTGATTAAAAACTTTATAGAGCAGTGTTTTCAGTGCATTTGAGGTCATGTTAGAAAATTATAGGGCAGGTTATAGAAACGGTTTTTAATTATACACCTCAGTGCTTAAATAAATTACAGTTTAGGTGAACAATTTTTATTTATTAAAAAAGGTAAGGAGTCATAAATAATATCACGAAAGAAATGAGGTCATTTCCATAATACATACAATAACTTGTATTTCTCTTAAGATATACAAAGTATTTTCATTAAAATATGATTAGCTGCTAATGAAATATTATTGTCGAATTTTTGCAATGCTACTTTGGCATTGCAAGAAGAAATTTCCGACAATATGTTATTTTATACAAAAAATTCTTATGTGGATTAGTGGTGGACATTGGGTTAGCACATTACATATTTCGGATATTTCTTTCTAGGAATCAAAATTGAGTAAAGCATTTACTTATAAAAGGTGTACCGGTATGAACGAGCCTGGACACAAAGCAAAACCGATTCCGGATGCAATCCAAGCATTAGGCTGGGAGCCGCTTCCCCACCTGCCGTATTTATCAGACATGACTCCTTCCGACTACTATTTGTTTTCATCGATAAGACATGCATTGGCTGAGCAACACTTCGATTCTTACAAAGAAGTCGAAAATTGGGTACTAATTGGTTTGCTTCAGCAGACGAACGGTTGTATTTGCGTGAAATTCACAAATTGCCTGAAAGATGGGAAAAGTGTGCCAGCCAATACTTTGAATGAAATGTCTTTTACTTACCCATAATAATTAGTATTTTATTTCCACAAAAACCAACGCTTATTTCGTACCGCCACACCTGGTATGTGCTGTCTATGGATTTACATTTTTTTTCAATTTAAAAAAAAACAGGTAATCTGCACTGGACAGTAATTTAGCACATTTTACAAATTTTATTTTTCTTCACTAAATTTTTGTTTAAAATCTTAAATTGGTAAATTTTGTGAATATTTAATTTCCAAAATGAAAATCATAAAACAATAAATATAAGCCGGTCAAGGTACATGGTGTACAAAGTAGCATGAAGTTATTCATCAAATAAATTCTAAAGAAATGATCGCTTGAGATATTGCTTACCTATTAAATAATATTAAGATAGTTTACAATGCTTGGGCTTATATTCAAGCCAAAGGAACATACAAAAGTTTTGCACAGTGCGCTTGGCCTAAAAAACAACTCGGAAAGAGGAGGAGGAGAGTTGCAAGCCACTTGAAATTCTCCACTGAAATTAAAACGGAGTCTTCAACCAAATTTGGTATTGACATCTCCTCGCGAACAGTTAGAAAAGGAGAAATGAAAACATGCTATTTAGACGGTATTTTATGCATAGTATTTATTCAGAACTCATTTCACGTACAGTGAAGTGTTGCTTAGAGCAAAAAAGAATCGATATTTTTAATTGGGCAACTGAATCGCTAGATATCAGTTCTCTAATGATCCGATGGAATGATGTAGAGCAACACACTACTGTTTTCAAACCTAAAAATTTTTGTGACTTATGGACAGAAATCCAATATGAATGGTAAGAAAAATCCACATTAACGTTGTTCTTTCTCAGAATTGTCAGATCTGGCGACTTATCGGCAAACGGGGCGATTTTAAAACCTACTAGGCGACTTAATTTTCGGTTTAGCGACAAAGCGACTTTTTTATGATTTTTAAACTAGTTAGCGATTTTGATGACAAATACGAAAAATTAAAATAATTTTTTTTTTTAATCAGAAAAATTAAAATAATTTTTTTTTAATTAAAATAATTTTTTTTTTAATCAGAAAAATTAAAATAATTTTTTTTTAATTAAAATAATTTTTTTTTTAATTTTTAATTTTTTCAACATTTTTCATATGTATGTAGTAGAGGTTGGCAGCCTCTAACTTTTATTGTAATGTTAAAAGCACATTTTGCATTTCTTTTGTACCTTCTGAAGTAATGGGAAATAAATTTAATTCTAAATATATGTGAAAAAAGAAGAAGCTTATAGCGTTTTAGGTGTATATAAAAACTGAGACCGCATACTTTCATAATATCCAAAATGTAAAAATTATTCCTTATAGCATGCTGACTTTCAGTAAACTGTAAACTATTCTTATGTGAACACTATACACTGTTTTAAATAAAAATTAACAAAATATACATTATGTCCACTTTTTGTCCTGTTTTCTGGCAAAATTTTACAATTCGAAGCAGATTATATATCATTTTAATTTCAAAAAATATTTTGTTTATTTTTAAAATTATATATTTTGTTGTCAAAATGTTATAAGGGATGTTTTTATAGAGGTATAGAACTTTAAGTTGCAATAAAACAACGATGGATTATTCGATTGATATGAATTTTATTTATTCGAAAGATAATCTTGTGGCATTACATTTTAAATATGATTTCTGGCATATGGCCGCCACGGCTGGCGCGGATGTAGTCCAATCTGGACGTCCAATTTTCGATGACTTTTTCCAACATTTGTGGCCGTATATCAGCAATAACACAGCGAATGTTGTCTTCCAAATTTTCAAGCGTTTGTGGCTTTACCGCATAGACCAATGGCTTTACATAGCCCCATAGAAAGTAGTCTAGCGATGTTAAATCACAAGATCTTGGAGGCCAATTCACAGGTCCAAAACGTGAAATTAGGCGGTCACCAAACGTGTCTTTCAATAAATCTATTGTGGCACGAGTTGCGTGACATGTTGCGCCGCCTTGTTGAAACAGCATCTCCTGGACATCATCGTTATTCAATTCAGGAATGAAAAAGTTAGTAATCATGGCTCTATACCGATCAGCATTGACTGTAACGGTCTGGCCATCATCGTTTTTGAAAAAGTACGGACCAATGATTCCACCAGCCCATAAAGCGCACCAAACAGTCAGTTTTTCTGGATGTAACGGTGTTTCCATATACACTTGAGGATTACCTGCACTACAAATGCGGCAGTTTTGTTCGTTGACGTAGCCATTCAACCAGAAGTGCGCTTCATCGCTAAACAAAATTCGCTTATGAAAATCGAGAACAACGGTAATCTTGTTTTGGGTCCGTTCGACGAATCTACGCCGGGCGTGAGTCTATTCATGATAAATTGCCAAGCCACACTGAGATTAAATCACTTTACAGCTGTTAAATCCGTCGTCATCTTGAAAAGTAATGCCATTTTAAATTTCTATACCTCTATGAAAAACACGCTTTATAAGAAGCTTCGGCGAGTTTTGAGATTTAAGGTGGCGAAAAAGTTGACTGCTGCTATTGAGAACAAGAATTATCATGCCAAGTACTAAGTTTTAAATAAAATAAATAAGTAGTATTGTCTTTCTCTTGCTAAAAATTATTTATTTTAATTTGCGCTAAATTACTGTCCAGTAATTTTTTTGGGATTTGCTTTATTTTAACACAAACTAAAGGAATTGAATCAAAAACTACAGCAAACTAATGCTACGTATTCCTGGAACCGCGACTGATGCATTAGGACATAGAAGCGATTAAAATGAGAAACAAGTTAAAAAAAAAATTACACATAGGTGAAATGTTAACTCAATGCCCACTCCTGTATATTATGAAGAAATAAATAAATAAATAAATAAATATAAATTGAATAAATGGTTATAAATACTACCTTGATAAAAAAGTTTTCGGAATAACCCCCATATGGCGGTACCATCGTTCCGATGTGAGTTTTTTTTTTTTTTTTTGTTAAGTCGATGTACCAATGTCATTGATATTCCCGCTAAATGTTAGCGTTATATCTTGACACCTGCAAAAGCTACGTAGCCAAGAGTAAATCTATCTCTATATGTGTTGGCAATTTTTTACAATTTTGACCGTGTTGAGGTCGCAAAAGACATGATTTGTGAGGCTTAATCTTATCCCACATTCATAAAAAGGATCATTACAGCAGACGAGACGTGAGCTTATGAGGACAGCATGCAATCCAGACAACAGACAAGTGAATGGGGTTCACCAAATGAACCACATTGTTTTCAGTCAAAAAAATAGCAATGCTCACGGTTTTCATGGATTACAACGGCGTAGTGCATCATGATTTTTGGCTAGAAGGTCAGAAAAAAAAACACGCGTTATGAGACGTTTGCGTGAAGAAATTCGCCGAAAGAGAACAGAATTGTGGGCAGATAACTCGTGGAATTTGCACAATAATACCGCACCGTTGCACAGTGATATCATTACTCGTAATTTTTTGACGACAAATGCAACAAATGTCACTTTTAGAATACACACGTTTAAATGAGGAAGATATTTTGAACGACGTCATAGCGCCATAGAACACCTCCGTTATAGTAATCGCTAAATTAAAAGCTTAAAAAATCTTTTTTAATTTAACACAAATGAACTGTAGTTGTAATTGAAGTTTTTGTATTTATAATAAAAAAGTTTAAAAACATTTCATTTACATATATTTAAAATTTCTATTTTTATGAGTATATTTTAAAGAAACGATTTATTTTGATAAATATAAAAATCTTTAAAGTGGAACTACTGAAATAAATTAAGATTTCTCAAGCAAACAGCTGTCCATCGATTTGCTGTTACTGTTTTCATAAAATTGTTACAAGAATCATGTAAGCGACAGAGGTGTTTATTATATTGCTAAAAAGAATAAACAAAGTCCGCAAAAACTATACATGCTGTTTGCAGATAATCAAATCGGCAGCAACAAACATTAGCAGAAATATAGTAAATAAAAATAAAACGGCAACAACAAAAGCAGGCAGAAAAGAAAACAAGGGACACACAATAACGAACAACAACAAGCAACAAGAGCTGAAAGAAGTAGATGCTTACATTTGAATGGCTATATGAGAACTAAAAAGAAAATAAAGGAAAAAATGGGGTCTGCCTGAAATATGAAGAGATTAGAGAGTTTTCGAAGTATTGTTTACTCAGCCACATAAAGAGCACATTAATGCGAATAGCCGTTAGTTTATGTGTGGTAAACTCAGCTAAAGAGTTATTGGTTTTAACTCAGTGTAAAGAGAGTTTAGTGTGGTTAAACTCTGGTTAAAGAGATTGTGATCGATTCTAAGTTGTAACTATGATTGGGTTGAAAGATCTTTAGGTAGAAAAATCTCTCGAGTTATTGTTGTTATTTACAAGGTTGTAAACAGAGAGTGTAATTAAGAATACAAATTGTTATAGTTCGTGAAGAGTTTACTATCAGCGGAACACAAAACTGTGTTTAATAAAAAATCAAACAAAAGATTAATTTTATTTTAACTGCAATCTGTGAACTAATAAATGAAGGTTTTTAAAAAGGTTAAAACGTAACAATATTTATATAGCCCTGAAGTCGCGTAGTCTGCTGTATGTGTTTGATGCTATAGCATTTCACAAAACCGAACCGAAATCTATGTAATGTATGGTGAGTTTTTTAGTGATGACCGATAACAAGACACCATTTTCTTGCTGGATAGATGTTTCCTTTTGGTTTTATCCATGGTACGGAGGTGCAGAGCAGGCACTTTCAGAAAAGCCTTTTAAAAGCCTTTTGTCTTAAACCTTCATAGAACTTAAAATTTTCGGTTTATACTTTACAAGTTTAAAACGGACATAAATACGAACAAAACAGTCAAATTTTATTGAATGCTTTAAAATAACCATTTTTTCTTTGGTCCATTTATAGAACTGAAACAAAATAAATAATTTGCTATTTAAACTTTCAATGGTAGATCGTCAGCCTTAAATAATTATGATTGTGTTTATAGTATTAAATAGAAAGAAATAAATATTAAAATAAGAAGTTTATTGCCTATTTATGCCTTTAAAAGAAAAAAAACCTAATTTATAAACAGAAGTTGCTGAAGTTAAATTTTCGCCAGCTCTCCCTTTCCTTCTGCGTCTCTTACTTTAACTATATATGATAATGAGTTTTAAAGTATTTAGATTGTACTAAAGCAGTAACATCATCAACATGAACAAACAACAGATGTTAAGATTTTATACATAGAATTATGAAGAACTTGCTTGCCGTTTACTTTTTTATAAAGAATTAATAATTTTTTTTTTTGTTGTAAATTTATATTTATACTAGAATTTTTTATTATTTATTTGTGGGAGCATGTGTAATTATGGGGGAAAGGACAGAGTGTAATAAACAAGGATTCTTAAGTATTCTTTAATAATAGGAAAACGTTTGTCCAGCTGTCTCTACTGCTTTATTTACTGTGTTTCTTTTTTGTTGAATAGCAAAATGTATTAATAAAAATTGCTAAAGGCTGGGAGAAGCAAGTTTTTATTTTATAAACAAATTTATAATGAAATACATACATTTATTCGAAAAGAACTTTAGGCACACGGACTGACTACCTTTTTTTATTTTTGCAAGAAAATCAAAAAAGTCTTTTGTTTCCATATAAACGGATATAATCTTAATATATCTTGCTCTGAACTTAGGTGATAAATTATTTATTTTTTTTTATTATGGTGATATTAAATAACTATAACAAATCGCCAACAGCTAGAGCTACCTCTTGGTTATGTAGCTATGACGCTCAGATTTAGCGGGAGTATCAATAACAGATGTACTAATTAAAAAAAAAAAATCAAATTGGAACGATGGGACCGCCAGACGGTGGTTATATCGAGAACTTTTTGATCAAAGTAGTAAGTATATCTTCAAAAACAATAATGATCAGACTGTTACTGTCAATTTTTTTTGTACGTCGATTAGCTTAGCATTAACTTAAAGAAATGCGTTTCTGAAAATTTGTGTAAGTTGCGTCTTGTACGCGACGGCCGTGGCCGCTACATAGTCGAAATCATATTCAAACATTTTTTAACCAACAAAGCCCGTTTCATAGATATTAAAAATATATTTCTTTGCTTTTTTTTGGATTTAAGCTTGTATAACTTTAAAAAAAAAAAACACGATACAAATCGATTTTTAAAGTGGTTCTTAGCTGTGCGATTTGATCATGAACATATGCCCATGACTGTTGTTTCAAGGTTCTACTGTTATGACAAAATGAATTTACAACATAAACATATTTTTGTCTTTTATATTCCTTTATCTTGTGAAAATAATGAGTATTAAATTATGTTCGCAAATTAACTTTAATATATATTTTGGATGATATAGTTTTTTTTTCATTTTCATATTTTAAAAATAATAAAAATTGTATATATATAATTCAACTGAAAAACTTTTTCAATTTTTTTTTTTTATTTACAAAGCCGGTGCTTGCCTGCCTGATGTTCCTTTTTTAAAAAATTCTTCATAAAAGTTAAAAGGCAACCATGGCAAAGGTTATATATTTTTCTTTGCTTGTGTATTATTTCAAATTGATTTTATATCTGTTTCTAAAAAAAAAACTCATTACCTTAAAAACTTTTAATTTCATTTTAAAATTATTTTTCTAATATTTGTTTAAAAGTAAATACATAAATAACTTTTATAAATTCGTATTCCTTTCTTAATATTTAATGAAATTTTTTCATGTAAACAGTTGTATACACATACAGTGCTGGAACAAATAATAGGGACACTTTATTTTTTTCCAATAACAGTCATAAAATTTGATGTATTGAGGATTTATTGATGGAAGATTGTTCAGAGCATGAACAGCTCCAAAATTAAAGTATTTAATGCAATCCAATAAAAGAAAACTGCAGAGATTAGGGGAAGAAAGCGTGGAACAGCTGTCGGTTTGAATAAACTTTCAATTTGTAATTTAAAGATTAAACCTTTCAAGTCATCAAAATGCCTAAAAAATTAACTTAATGCTCCTGTTTCAAGTAGCCAATAAACAAAAATTTGTGGGGCCTAGATTTATGGATATGAGTCGTTTAAATGTATATCTCAGCAAACGAAAACAATACCTGCACCGTAGTTGTTAGAAAATGCTATTGTTTAAGGAAACTAGAATAATTTGCTGGGTTCAGATGCAAAATCTTATGTACGAATAAATTTTAGTCTCAATTTATACTCTATTTGAGTTTAATAAATAAAATTTATTTTACTACTGTATATATATTTTTCTATTCAAGTAAACATTTTTTGTTGGTATGCTTAGGTTAGTTTAGTCAAAGACGAGACAGATCGAGTCAAGCCCCCTCTAAAATCTGAATATGTAAATCATGTGATCGTCGCGATAATTAGTCGCAACCCCAAAAAAATTGACCAGATTCGTCAGTGATCCCTGAGACTATCTAGATCGAGGAAGTGGATCGCCATCTTGGCCTCTAAGCTACTATAGACTGTAAATATCTCAAAGAAGGTGGTGTTGTATTAGACCATCAGCGTCCCATACTGTGCAAGTATCACATTCATAGATGACCCCCTAGTCATGCATTCATCAGCTAAATCATACCCTAAAATGTGAAAATGTTTTTGAGACCAGCTCGCAGGGTTTAACTCTACTCATGTAGTACTAGGAAAATAGGTTGTGGGAAGTAGGATAGAAAAAGTAGTGTTTAGACGGAAACACTCACTAATGAAAATTAAAATTTTACCTTAAATGTCGACAGTTTTTGCATTTGGTAAACAGCTGTTTGTCAACTGTGGCATTAAATCTAAATTTTTTGGCATTTATATCTAAATCTAAGCGATAAAAGAATTACTTGAATCCATCTTAATTTTTTCAATTAGACATTCATTCACAATTGTAAACAATTTTTCAACATTTGGTTGATTATCCACTGTGTTGCCATAATGAAAAATCTCAATTTTGTATAAATTCAGTTTGGTTTTGTGCATTTACATCGAATATAATGCAATTTGAAAATATGTCACGTTAGTAAACGATTTGCAAAAATTGAAAAGTAAGGTCTGCGGTTGATGGCTATTTTAAAGGCAGTTCTTATCTTATTGAATTTTCCAGGAAAAAGTGTACCAAGCTTAAACGAGCTTACGTTGCGAAATAAAGAAAATTATTTGGCAAATTCATTGTGTTTTCTTTATTAAGTCGGCGAATTACACTGACTCTAGAAAAAGATAAAAATTTTTGAGCCTTTAAGTAGAACTAAAATTATTATAATAACTTTGATGCGTTGAATTTAAATTTATTTTCAGTTTTTTCATTGGGCTCAAAATTTTATAAAATTTTTATAAAAACATACATATATACTATGCATATGTGTTTTATTTATTGATACAGGCCGGTAAGTCATTAACGTAAATGGTGAAAATTAAAGGATCCAGATGACTACCTTTTGGTACACCAGATTGTACATATAGTTATTGTTTTACTGTTTCTGAATACAAAACACTGGAACCTATTAATCAGGTAAGAGGATATCCGTTTGAAAAAAATGTAGAAAATCAAATTTCTGCTAATTTATGAATGAGTAGATCATGATTAACGCTTTGCTGAATTCAGAATATATAGTATCTATCTGCATGCCATTAGTAAAAGACTTTATTACAGATGTGGAAAATTCCAATAAATTTATTACAGTTGATCATCTTTATCTATCTCCGACAGATATGATGATATTTGGTGTGATAGGATTTCTGTTACTATTTTCTAGAAAAGTTTTGTAATAACACTTAATTTAGCATTACCTCTGTAATTTGATATTGGCCCTACTTCCAGATTTAAATAATGGAATAATAAATAATTATTTTCATAAATTCGGACAAAAAAACCAGTTGAGAGAGATAAGTCAAGTAAGTATGTTAGTGGAATAACAAACTGATGAAAGAAATTTAATAGTACACAACTTAGAACACCATCGGGACGAAAATTTTTTAATTTGGCTATAGCTTCTTTAACGGTAGTTGGATGTAGTTTCGGACGTGTTGTTTGTCCGACTTCTGGAATTGGATACGGGTAATCAATTAATTGGTTTCGAGTTTATGTAGAATAGGAAGAGGAATTAAAGTCAGCAAACATGTCATTTATTTCCTGATCGGATTAGATAGGATTAAATTTACAATTATTTTTAACTTTCAAAATATCTATTGTATGATGAAATATATTGACAAAACTACTTTATTTTAGGCGAGAAATTTGTCACGCCCGTAGAAAAAAATTTGAGCCCGATGGGAAAGCACTGAAAAGAGATTTGAATGCAGCACATCAAAATCATTATATTGCTACGAAAATACAAATACAATACTGTATTGTGGGATTATGATATATATTGTGTCACCCTGTCAATTTGGCAGCTCTGTCACATCGACCATCTTTACGTTACATTTGAATTAACGGATATAAAAATAGAAGATGGTCGATATTTCCTGAGCTTTCCAAACTGTAGGCAATTAGGTATATAAGGAGACTGCTTTGCCTACGTAGTTTAGTTATCGCTTTGCTGTCATAACATAAAGACGTGGTTAAACGGAAGTAAAAGTGTTGTATAAGCGAATATTAAGTTGTTGTATTAAGATAAACTGTATAACTGTATAGTGTAGTAAATAAATAAAACTGTAATAGCAATAAAGCGGTGTTTATTCTATTTTAAAGCAATTTAAACAAACGAAAACGTTCTAAAAAAGGTAACGCGTAACAATATTTTTATACAGTTTTATTTATAGGCGTTTTGTGCTGTAGACCAGTGTTATGGGACCGTATGCCTAAATTTTTTTCTTAATTTGTATTGAAGAATATAAAACAGACTTCATTTAGTTGTTCTGGCTTTTTTTATTTTTATTATCGATTATTATATTTATAATTGCTAAATTGCAATATTCTCCATTTAAACATTATTAGTAAATGTAAAAAGCTTTCATATCAGTAGATAAAATTAAATGTATAACTAAATAAGTTTTGTAACAACTTTTTAATATCAATACTTTTTTTATCAGTGTATGTATAGAGAGTTTGTATAAATGATATAAATATATCAAATATAATAAACATTAAAAATAACTTTCAATTAGAAAATTAGAACAGTGACCTAAATTTAAATATTTAACAACTTTTAAAGGTTTGTACCAAAACTTAAAATTAAACTTTTTATTGAAACCTTAAAATCCTCAATATTTAAAGAAAAAACAATAAATAACCTAAAAGTTTCTCAAAATCATCTATTCCACAAATACTTTTTTCTTTCAATTTTTATAATTGAAGCAAATTTCTCAATTAACTCTGTGGCAACTTGTCTGCATGTATTGTTGTATTTATGTAGGTACGTGCTTACATAAATACGTAAGTACGAGTATGTAAGTATATGCTTAAAAGTATAGCAATGTAACAAATTTAAAACCACCTGACTGACCATTGAGCACCTTAATTCTATTGTTGGTAAATAATCTGAAACTTTTCTCGAAGTATTTTCTTTTTGTTTTTTTGTTTTGGGTTTAAAATACCAAATCATTGCTAAATTGCTCAACTCATAAATGTATCAGTTTTTTTTTTTTGCTTAATTTTTCTAACTTTTTTCAGTTCGTCTATACTAATATTCTTCCTTTCAACTTTTCTTTATTGGTTTTTGTATCGTATTGGTGAGATACGAAAAAAAGGTTTTACCTGTCAACATCTCTATACATATTTGTAAATAGTATGTAAGTGTAAAGGTATAGATTACAAAGTAATTAATTAAGTCATTTTCAAAACGAAACTTAATGGGGAAAAATTTAAAAACATTTTTGAAATTCTTGTAATTTGTAGTGCAAAGAAGATTTATGTTACCGTAGATTCAGCATTTAATCTTAGTAATGCAATTAAATTTTCGACTGGGATAATGTTAATAATTATTTAAAAAAATATCGTAGTACTTTCAAAACAAAGTTGTTACTCTCACAAATATTTCCCTTATTCTAAAATTTTTACATTGCTTGGTTTTCGAATTTTCCGGTTTTTTTTTTGTTTAGTATTAATGGAAACTTGATTATACTGTGCGTCAAAAATGTATCAGATTGAAATACATAAAGTATCTGGAATTAATATATTCAAAACTCTAAAATATTTTAAGTTATAGGTAAGAAACCAGTTTCTCGCACTTATGCTAAAAACTTAACTAAATATTACCATGATTTCATGTTTCTGCGTAGTATTGCGTATTACGTTATACTCATAGGGATATCTTTGTATTTACATAAGATCACTGGAGAATATTGATAGCATGTCGAGAATTTTCCATAAATGTCGAGTGTATCCAGATGACATAACGAGACATTCGACAGTTATCCTTACATGCTTTCATGGATATATGGACATTAAAGATAATTACTTTAATGCCGAACGGATCGATTAAAAACATCGTTGCTCCTCTTGGGCTGTGTCACGGAAATTTCGCCAAATGGCGAACGAGTGAAGCTGAAAAGAGCCCACTTTCCATGAGATCTGATGGATCTAGGCACATTTGGCTTACCAAAGAACGGGGCAGCAGTTAACACTGCCTAGAACACATATGTGGAATCTTCTATGGATTATTACTGACTGTTGGGTTGTTAGCAGACATAATTAAAGTATGGAAACATGGTAATACAGCGGAACCTGCCCTTTGGATCCAAGTGAGCCTGTCAAATTTACCTAACCTAACCTAACCTAACCTATGTTTAGTTAAGCACAAAATTTGTCTTTGCTTTAGAAAATTCGATGAAAGTTAATAGAGTTATTAAGTAGTTTAGTAAAACAACTCATAATAAATATTTTTTTTTAGAAAATTTGTTACTCTTGTTGTCAAAAAGTACTCTAAAATTTTTTTTACGAACGAAAATCCCATATCTCATCACTGACCTAGATTCGAAACAATAGTCTGCTTCTTATTTTTTTTTTTATCTAATCAACAAAACAAATTCTGGATATGGAGAATTCTAATCGTTATATTGTACTGTAATGTCTGTTATTATAATGATCTAGTGACTGGTAATATGACTTCGATAATTGGCATCAGAAAACACAGAGTCTAAATACAATGACATCATTACAATTATAAAACCTCGATAAAAAAAAACATTGTGCTACTTGCGAAAGTGTATTAATAAAATTGATTTGCTTATCTTAGTTGCTCTTTTGTCGTGTACCTTTTTAAAGTTACGTTAATTTGGAATAATAATCTTCATCGGAGAATAAAAGTTTTGAACATTGTAGGTTGACAAACAGAACCACTATTTTGATACAAATTTTTAATAATTTGCAAGCGTTGATCTGGTGTATGTCTATACATAATAAAATGTAAAACCAATCTAAACAAAAAGCATTTGATATATCGGTTGTCAAATAAAGTAGTGTTGCTATGAGCCTCTAAAAAAGTTATGAGTTTTGAGCCTCTTAAAAAACACTGGATATAAATGCATACGCATTGAGATCTATCATTCAACTTAAGAGCTAACAATTATATGGGTAGGCTAGCTTAAACAAATGTGAAAATACTTACAATCAAATGCGTTTAACTATAATGTACTTAACAACCTTTTCGTAAAGTTTCGTAAAATTTTGTTTGTTTGCGTTTAGAGCGAAGCAATTCGCGAAAGAGCTGTTTGTGCATTATATTCAAAACAATAAAGGTAACCGTTGTGCAATGGATGCTGAAAGCTACTGCTGTATTTGTTTTTTATTTAT
This sequence comes from Wohlfahrtia magnifica, assembly GCA_023159175.1. Taxonomy (NCBI): domain Eukaryota; kingdom Metazoa; phylum Arthropoda; class Insecta; order Diptera; family Sarcophagidae; genus Wohlfahrtia; species Wohlfahrtia magnifica. The sequence goes on along the minus strand of JAKWBJ010000496.1, from coordinate 92,746 downwards.
GATTTAATTTCTTTTAATCAATAAAATAAATAAAATTTAATTCATTTTGTAGTAAAATGTAATAGACATTAAAACAACATTTCGTGACAAAAATACTGTACTTAGGATAGCATGCATGTAAATTCAAAAGTATATTATAGCCATCAAAAAGCTGATGAAGTATTTGATTTTGGCAAAACCTTAAGTAAACAAAACAATATTATAGTTAAGTTTAAAATCATAAAATATAATGATGTTGTACAACATACTCATAAACTTTTAATTGTTCAATGTACAGTTTATCAAGTAAATATTTTCATATTTAAAAAAAAGTGTGTGGACGCGCTACCCACTACTTGATTATGAATCGGGTAGAATGGCAGATCGCAACATGTATGGCTCTCATTACAAATTTTTTTAAGAATTCTTGATGCAATATGCTTTGGTAATAAGAGCAAATAAGTTGCAAAGTACTAATTTTTTATAACTTTCTCTTTGTCTCAAAAGAAATGTAAAAATATAATTTTTCCCCGGGTAAACACACCTCCGCCTACCTTAACGTTTGATATGTTCTTGAGAATTTAATTATATTTTTAAAATAAAATTTGATGTTATGTTGGTGTTCGCTAAATCCTTTTATCCTTTTTATGAAAGCAACAACTTGTGTATCAAGACATCAAACAAATAAAAAAAATTGGACAAACTTCTGGCTAAAATACTTTACAAAGGCTTAACCACAAAAAAAAAAATTTCAATATTAATCATGATAACCCTTCTTTAAAAATAAATGAAAAATTTAATTCCTTTAGAGAGCCTACAAGAAAAGCAAAAATAAAGGTACAATCTTATAACACAAGAAAAAAAACTAACATTTTCAGAGAACGAGCAATGAAAAGAAATTTTAAAAAGCCAGTTGAAAAAAGTTTTTGAAAATTTCAAAACAAGCAACGAATTAAAAGGGTTTAATGCATAGAATAGCAAGCATACAGCGCTTTTCTTATGACTTGAACGTCTTACAGTTGTCTGGTCCATCCATCTGTTAGTCTGTCGAAAAAAATTAAATAATAATAAGAAAAGTTTGTTGTCTGTATTTAAGCGTTTACTTGTTGGTTGTAATTTTCAACAAATATTTATTTAAAAAAATTAAGCAACAAATATTGCCTGGCCAACAAATTCTTTTCTATGTCTCCTTCCCCACTTTAGTATGCTGTTTTGTTTGCTTTTTGACTTAATTCATAAGCTTAAATGTCAGCAACACTCTTAAGAACACTCCCTTTAAATTTTATATATTTCTCATTTAGCCCAAAAGTTTGTGCCTAATTTTCGGTTTTCTTTTTTTTTAGAAAAGCCAATAGCAATGTAATATTTTAAATAGATTACTACAACAAAAACATTTTAAGTATTAAATGTTTTCTTAATGTCTACGTATTAAGCAGTAACAAATTAACAAACAAGTAATGTAGGATGAAAACCAGCAAAAAAAAGAAAAAGGTTGCTGTCAGTTAAAACTAAAAATATACCCTAATCTACATAACTAAAATAGAGTTATATTTCATCTACGATGACTTTTATCAAGATTTATCTACAATGCAGCTGGGATTATAATTACACGTCAATTTTAAGCAAAGCTTTCTTATTATATATTTTCGTTCCTTCTATAATCCGAATATGCCTTTGAAAAACTTTTACTCCTTTACAGCTTAGGCTTATATTCGAGTAGGATAAAGCCACCCTTCAGGACCAAATTTAATTCGGATCTATAAACGTCCGCAGCTCAAAAACCTAAACTTCATTAACAATAAAAATGTCTTAACCTTTAACCTAATGATGGCTGTTGCTTGGCATCTGATTGCCAATAAGAACTATTGGCTCTTTCTATGCTTATCTAAGATATAAATTTCTTTTACTGTAATCAATTTGAAGGGTAGTTTTCATTCGAGAAGTGCATTTGTTCTTAATTTGTTACTAACAGCAACAAAAACCTAACGTACATCCATTTCATAGCTAAGATGATGGTATTTTATTATATGAAAATTTTTAAAAGGAATTTTTTAAATTCTTAGCTTTTTTTTATTAAACAACTAAGAATCCTTTTCTTATGTTTACTAAGATGGTTTAGGAAAAAAAAAACAAAAAAACAAGTTAAATAAATTTAAAGTTTGCCAAGGAAACCCGCATTGTTAAAGTTTTAACGAAAAGGAAAACGAACCGAATCAATCAAGTTGAGTTTTTTAATAAAACACAGTTAGTTAAAACTTTATATTGGTTTAACAAAATATCCTCTCTCATGTAGGTGGAAAATAATTTCAATTTGTGCTATACCACAAAAACAAAAGCAAAAAAATAACAAATATCTTTTGAAAAAGATAGCAAAGCTCGTTTCGTAAATCTATCCAGTAGCAGTTATATTCACACAGACCATATAAGTTCTTTTTTCTCTCATCAGAAAAAATAAACAAAAAGGATAATTTTCCATTTTTTCCCGCTATTTTGCCAAACCAAATTTCTTTGATGGTTTGGGAAGCGCTCTGTTCAGACGACAGAGTACACAACGTTTGCCCAGACAAACCTAAAGCCATTTGTTAAAGAAATCGGGATAATAAGAAATAAAGCCCCTGTTCACAACAGTGACCCGACGCTGATGTGGTTGGAGTCGCTAAATATATTGCAAATACAATGGCCAGCTAGATCATCTGATAAGAGTCTACATAATAGATAATATATAGAGTATTATCGTTCGCCAAATCTTTAATGATAACACACACCACGACATTATTTACACAGTTTGATATATAAAAAAGTAAAGATGATGGTATTCGATTTCGAATTATCAGCCCTGCAAAGAGAGCAACGAGTTTTAGTTGCAACCAAACAGTTTTATCATGCAAAAAAGTAATTGATGGGCTCGTAGCATCCTGGCAAACTTCTTTAGAGATGGTTCTGTTTGCCATAAGCTCTAGAGCTACCCGAAGGTTAACGTAGCATATACACAATTCGGCTATGATTGGCTCGTTCATTTTTTTAGTTGTTGGAGTTACTGTCGAGAGCATCGTTTTTTATCGCTTAAGTTGAGACGCTATGCAGCCACGTCAATAGCTATAGCCATCTATTTATTTTGCGTTTGGTGCTGTATTTGGACACAATCTGGACCAAAATATCCATTTCGAATTTTGTTTTTTCTAGAAGTCATTTGTATTTTCCTTTCCATTAATAAAAGCTGGCTCCCCTCTTGTATAACTAAAGCAAAAATAATGTTTCTTCTACATTTTCCTGTCGTCGACCATTGGGGCGAAAATTGGTTCGACGTCTAAAAGTAAATAACTGTTTTCCCACTGCCACATTTTCTGCTTTCAAATTTTGTGAATTTTTGGAAATCAAAAATAACAAAATTTAAAAAAAAAATTGTTTATGAATTTTTGCTCAATAACTCCCCAAATACGAGTTATATTAAAAAAATTATATTAAAATGACTTAAAGCTGGTATAATTTGAAATTTCTTAACATGTGGATTAAAGAAATCGAATAAATCGTTTCAAAGTTATCATAAGATATATGAAACAACCTCTTCAAAAATCTCACATTTTAAAATAAAAATTCTAAAAAATACTTATCCATAGAATCTGATATGCTAAAGATTTTTGAAGTTAGGCGACAATATCGCATCAAAAAAATGTAGTGGTGATCCAAGGTCATAAAATTTTTTCTATTTGTTGCATAGTGTAGTTAAGCAAGACGGAATATAATATTTTTAATTAAGTATTATTAAAAACAAAATTTTAATTTCAATTAAATAAAAGTAGTAATTGCTATACGGGGTGTCCGCCGGGAAGGTATACTACTGTATTTTGCCGCCATTTTGGTAGAGACGTGGCAAATTTATTATAAACAAGTATTCAGTAAACCAACGTGTTTTAATCGAAATTAACCCGATTTTCATAAAAAAATCATAATGAGTGACGAGGCATATTTTTATTTCAATAGTTATGTGAATAAACAGAATAGTCGGTTCTGGGCAGTAGAAAACCCTCAAACCCATATTTTATTCATTAGTCAACTTTGCATCCATTAAAATTGACAGTCTAGTGTGCAATTTGGTCAGGATTCCTCCTCATTTGACTTTACTTCTTTAAAAATCATGAAAATCGGGGCTGATTTTGATAAAACGTTTTAACGGTTAAAACACGTTGGTTTACTGAATATTTCTCCATAATAAATTTGCCACGTCTCTAATTCACGACTACCAAATATGAATTGTCAAGATGAATGTTTGCCAAAATGGCGGCAAGACAAAGTAGTATACCATCCCGGTGGACACACTGTAGTTATCAATAAAAACTTCCAATGAAATGCGGAATAAATTTTATACACCCGCATGCATATATGTATACATTTGTATGTATATATTCCACTATAAAAGTAGTACATGACATAGCCACTTTTCCAATTACTTTTAATAACCAAATTCAATATTACAAAAACAATGAAAAATCTTCTGCATTAGACTCCTTGTAATATTACTACACGGCTAAGAATTTAGTTGTTCAAATACAAGTTTCTTAATTTTAATGACTCGACAGGCTTAGTGTGCTTTTGTTTGTATGAGCAACAGGTCTATTATAACGTAATGGAAAGTGGAAAAGTGCCAAATCATTAAACAAATTATAAACTAATAGAATGTTTTCTTTTACTCTTGATGTTGCTTTAATAAAATGTGTCAAAAAATTTGTAGACCATTAGTGTAAATGCCACTCAAACACATAATAAATTTAATGGATAATTAATCAACATTATTTATTTATTTATTTTTTTTAAGGAAATAACTGTTACATCAAATTTTTAAGTGATTAAAATAAAAGAAAAATTTGTGATTTTTTTATAAATGAAAAATGGCTTAAAAAGTCAGGGATACACAGATTCTGCTTAAAATATTGCATACATTTTATTGAAAAAGAAATTAGTTCTTTATTTAAAATATATCGATTGTTTTGTTTATTATTTTTGTTCGCAAAAAAAATAAAAATAAAGTCAAAACTTTTACAGCAATTATTTTTTTGATATTGGTGCAGTTTAAAAACCACAAACTTTATGCAGCTTCTACAAACTGCAGACTTAAATTATTTTCTGAAATAAACTCATAGTTTTATGCACAATTACTGCACATTGTACATTTTCGATAATCACTACAAAGTTGAAACAGATTCATAAAGCCCCCGTTTTGACAAGATCGCACCACTCGTCAGATGTATTGTCATTGAATTGTAATGCATAATAATGCGCTATTATGCGAGATACACAATTTGAAATGTGTTCACGCAACACGTTTATTATTCATGGTGAAAATTTTGTTAAACACAGAATGCAACCCGAATATATCAAAATATTTTAATATTTCATATATTTTGATATTTTTTAAGCCTCGAGTGTAACACAAAATGAAACCTAAACACTACTACACACTTTATAAACAACAACGCAACATGTTTGGTTTCATAAGCATGTTGCAAAGTGTGTACCTAGTTTAAGTCTGTAGCCATGATATATCTCAGTAGGTCATTAAGTCTAGCCAAAGATAGCTCACCAAGGTTGGATAGTATATATTTGCCAAAGTATCGCTTTCTCTTGATAGCTACAGCCCGGTATTTACAGAGGAGTTTGAATACAATTTCTTCTATTTCTCTGTCATTTTAACTGTGTTAGTCTACAAGTTGCATAATGCGCTTTTCATCGAAATAGTTATTCAACAACAGCATACAAGCACGCATTACGACTGAAACTGTTTTGGGAATATTTATAGATCGCGTTCTAATAAACACGTCTGTCATACTCGTAGTAGTCTCTATACGCAGGAATCTGAACTAAAGTAATTTCTAGCAGACTACACAATCTTGAGAGAGCTAATATTTACATTGTCTGACTGACAGGGATGTAATATCGGGTGATTTTTTAACAACTTTCTTTTTGGCAATACTGCTTTTGGAATATCAGCTGTTTCCGTGTAGCATGTTAGTATTAAACGTGTTAAGTCTATAATTTAACCATCAATCGACTTACAAGCGAACAACGCTTACAGATTATTAAATTTTATTATCAAAATTCATGCTCAGTTTTTTTTATCGGAAATTTGTGTTCAGCAGGGAAGCTCATTTCTGGTTGAATGGATACATGAAAAAGCAAAACTGATGAATTTGATGTGAAGAGCAGTCAGAAGCATACCGAAAAATGCACTGATTGGTGTGGATTGTGTGCCGGTGGCACCATTGGACCGTACTTTTTCAAAGCCAACGCAGGCAGGAACGTTACTGTGAATGGCGATCGCTACTGTACTATGGTTATAATTTTTTTTACCCAAAATGGAAGATCTGGACTTGGCTGAATTTGGTTTCAACAAGATGCTGTCACATACCACACAGCACTCGAAAGAATGGCTCAACTTGGAGGCGAGATCGACGAACCGCTTATTTCACGTTTAGGGCCGGCTAATTGGCCACCTAGATCGTGCGACTGAACGCCTTTAGCCAATTTTTGTGAGGCTATGTTAAGGCTTATGTATAAAGGTACAAGCCCGCTACGGCTGACGTACTGGAAGCCAATATCGACGAATTTATTCGTGAGATACCGGCCGATCTGTTGGAGAGAGTATGCCAAAATTGCACCCAGCGTATGAACCAATTGAACTGAACGATCTATGTGTTCTATCGACTCAATAAGGATTTCACATATTTCTCTAAATTGCATTTATTTTGTTTTAATCAAATCCAAGAGCTCTTAAGAAATCTATCGGTTTATTTTTTAAACAGTAGTCATGTGGAAGATTGTGAGAGATATCTATCCTAAGATCGTCGGAGGAAACACCATAGCCAACACCGCAGCAATTGTTAAATACTTTAATACATACTTATATACATACATAAATGTGAATTAAGAATACATATCATATCACATATTCAATATCATTATTAGTTGTAGATTGTAATTTTTGTCTATTGTAATTTTTAGAATATATTTTAGATATACTGTTGTATTTCTTTTAATGCACCGAGAGGAAATTTCTGTTTGCACATACATACACCCACAAATAGTATGTTAATGTTGTAATATACCAATCTCTAAATCTTCAACTAAATCGCATTTAAAAAAATTGCAATATACTGCATTAAGTTTTGCAAAAACAATGCCGATTTTGAGAAAGATAGAGCAAATATTTGCATTGTGCAGGCCAAAATGTTTTCAAGAATATTCACGGAGTTGTGGAATAATGCTCCCGATTCATTTTTGGATAATAAAATAGATGAATACAACATTCTTTAACATGAGAAGGCTGACAATCACGATTCCAAAGAGTCATTAAATTGGTTTGGAGAGCACAAAATCCCACTTTTGAAATGACCTGCAAGCAGTTCCGATTTTAAACCTGTGGAGATCCATTCAGGTATGTCACGCAAAATCTAAGGGAAAAAAGCCTAAGAATTGATTAGTTGCTGGAATATTTGTGAAATCGATGGCAAATCGTATTTCTGAAGTGATACATAAAATGGTGGGCCAAATGATTATTGGAAATTAAATAACTTTGTACCTATTATTGGGAATTAGTGCGTTTTAACGAATACAAATACACTTTTTTTGGTAAAATATTGAAACCGCAATGATTAAAATTTATGATATTTTTTCTTCTTTTTTTTGAAAAAATAAATAAGTAAATAAAATATAATCCAGAAATTTTTTTTGCTGAAAAATAAAATAAGTATGTGGATGTTTGCCATAACCTAAGCTGTCTTAAATATTGAAACAGTATTATACTTTAATCTAAACAGTAAAACTGACATTGCAACAAGACAAGGTCAAGACCTAACGTACCCAATGTAAACAAAAAGTAAATGAATAACAAAACAAACGTAGTATGCAAGATTCATTTTTTTTTCTTTTTTTTCTCAATACCTGCCAAACAAAAAAATTTACGATTTCTTATTACAAAAAAATATTGTATATAATACAAAAGATAATAAAACAATTCATTTTTATTGGCACATGATGATTTTTCATGACCCATATATATACGAAGAGTTTGCCTGTATCGAGTCCAGATCAGACCAGTTCAACAACTAATGGACATAAACATGATGATGGTTGGCTATAAACCAATGATTGTTTTTCTTATACTTTGAGCTTGAATGCTTCCTTTAGTTGTTACGAATATAAATACCCCGTAAGTAATAAAATTCTACGGAAAAAAGACCAGAAAAAAGTTGATGAATGCTTTGGCTATAAAAAAATCAACAGAAACAAAAAAAAACATGTTTAAATGCCAAGAATAGCACGTCATCTAGAAACAGCTATGGAGTGTTGCAGTGTTTGTAACAGAAAAGTAAAAGTCAAACATAAAACAAATTAGCCATAAGAAGGCAAATTGGTAATAAATTGCCTAGAAAACTATTCGATATTCATTAATACCCACTTCCGCTATGATGGTTAACTTATATAAATTTCCTAGAATTTCATTTCTTCGTCTACTTGTTTTATGGTACTTTTGCCATTTATTCTTAACGTAATTTTACTTTTTTTTTATTTTTATATTATCGTTACTGGCTTAATTGCTAAAGGAAATCATACTTCATGGACGTTTGTATTCTCTTTTGTATTCCACTTATAGATTTTCTTTTAGCAATTCGAGTAGTGGGTGTTATGAAATTGATGATCTTGTTAAAGATGTTTTTCATTTTCTGCCAATAGTGAGGGATGTAATTGAGGGTCTGAAACTTAGCGGAGATTGTAGCGGTATTTAATTTAAAACTAATTGAGTTTTGGGCAAACATTTGCCGAGGCGCGAGTATATAAAACGCTTCAATAACATCGATTAGAGAATTCTATTATTACTATTATAATCTTTGAGAAGTATTTTATTACTTCGACTCTTCGGTCTATGGCATTGCTTTCGAATTTAATACCACCTTGATCAAGAAGCTCCTGGAATAACCACCAAGTGGCGATCCCATCGTTCCGATTTTTTTTGTTAAATTGGTACATCTATTGTTGATATTTGCGCTAAGTCTTAGCATCATAGCTTGACATTTACAAAAGCTACGTAGCCAAGGGTACATTTATCTCTATGTGTGTTGGCGATTTTTTACAAGTTTAGAAATGGATTTATATTTGCATCCACGAACTTCTATTAAATTTTGCGAACGTTGGAAATATTGGAAAAGATATTTCAGCAAAGGTTCGCTAAAGAAAACGATAGTTTACCAGTGGAACAAGCGGTTGAAAAGTTCAGTCAATCGAAGATGATAAACGCAGTGGCAGACCATCGACATCGAAAACCGACGAAAACGTTGATAAAGTAAAAGAAATATTGGTTAGTAACCACAAATTAACCATCAGAGAAATAGCGGAGTACTTGAATCTTGCCTATGGATCTGTCCAAGACATGTTGGTTAATGATCTGGGTTTCCGTCCTGTAGCAGCAAAGTTGGTGCCAAAAGACCTCAATTTCATGCAAAAAAGAAACCGTGTTGAAATCGCAAGAGACATTATTTGCTTATAAGTACGAAACGCAATTCAGACATCAAGTGAATGGCATTCACTAAATAAGACGAGACAAACCACGTCGTTTTCAGTTAAAAAAAAGTCAATGCTCTCGGTTTTAATTTATTACAACGGTGTAGTACATCAAGAATTTTTGTGAGAAGGCCAGACAGTAAACAAAGAGTATTATTTGGGTGCTATGAGACGTTTGCGTAAATCAATTCGCCGAAAGAGAACAGAGTTGTGCGCAGAAAACTCGTGGAATTTATACAATGATACCGCACCGTCGCACAATAATATCATCCTTCGAAAATTTTTAACGAAAAATGCAAGAAATACCATCCAACAGCCATCGAATTCACCTGATTTGGCTCCCTGTAACATTTTTATGTTCAATTGAGTTAGAAAATAATTACAGGGAACGCGTTTCAGCAGCCGAGAGGAAATAATGGAAAAATGACAGGAAGCCCTGATGAACATACCGAAAACCGAATATAAAAAATGCTTCGAGGATTAGATCAATCAATGGCATAAGTGTAGTAGTTTTAATTTGAATACATTCCGGGAACTTTTTGATCAAGTTGGTAGCTTCCTTCTTCCTACTGGATAGGTGCCTAAATGCCTTCTAATCACCAAGTATGGACTTTGGTGTTTCAGCTTCCTTCTCACATAATCTGCGCATTAGATTTGAAACTACTCCCATTCTATTCAAAGGCTCATTGAGTCTGCAATATCTTATCAAAAGACTGGTTATCATTCTCCTTCTATTTTTAAATAGACTAATACAAACCTCAAAGCTTTTTCCAATCATAATTTTGGACTGTGTTAGTTCCACTTTATCTGAAAATAGTGCACTTAAGTCTCTGATTTTTCTCCCTTTCACTCTACACATATGTTCTGGCGTTAGTAGTGTCATGGAGGTTTCCTTCGTTAAATTCTCATATGAACACGTACGCAAATTACTCAAACAGTCCCATACTGACTTTTAATCAATTTAAAAGAAGCTAATTGGGCCACTTGTATGTACTGCTGTATTGTACTTTCGATTCAAGTTTAATTGAGCACAGATCTCTATGATGTAAGCTTCCATATAAAAAATACTTGAGAGTTTTCCTATGGATTCGAACATTTCGTTTTAGACCGAAATATCACAACTCTTAAACCACTTTCGGTGTTTGATTCATTCGTCAAACTACACAATGGTCCGCTCATAAAAGAGTATTTGGCCTCTCCACCGCCTCATTCACTGTTGTTACTCAGTTTTGGATAACCCTAAGAAACAACGTTTTAGACATTGAGTTCCTTATAGATGAACGATAGTGAGACACCGATTTTCGTGGAATATAAGTTTAAATCATCCGTAGCACACATGAAGCCTATTTTAGGTGTAAGTCTAATTAACTATAGACCGCTCTGCTGGACATTTCTATTAACTTTACAGAACAAACACAAATAAATGCATTTATGATTAAAAAACTTATGAAGCCTGCCATTTTATACAGTGTTTTACAGGAATAAGGTATCATCGTCTGTTAAAATTTAATTTATTTGTAACCAAAAAAAAATTATTTTTACTTTTTTTGATATGAGGCCCAAAATTATACAATCCTAACAACCAAACCACACTTTATCCACCAGTACCGCTCTTCTAGATCCTTTGCCTTTAAAAATTGTTCGGTAGTTGAAAATGTATCTGGTTGGTGGTGGTAAAAACGTTCAAAGAAAATCATACAAAATTACTTTACAAATCAATAAATAAACGGATATGTTGTAAACACTATACTAATGGGGTTGGGTGCTATCGTTAAGGAAAACCGAACAAAAACTTTATCCTTACAACAACTACAATAAAAGTTCAAAAAGCAGTAAAACACACTGAGCGAATTTATTTGATAGACGGAAAATTTTAACAAATACGTAAGGAAATATTTAGCAACACAGATGAAGTGAGGGGAAAGCATAATGTTACATTTCGGCTAATGCCGGAAATCAAATTGACTTCTTTCTTATTTCCCCCATTTGTTTTTGTGGATTTTCTTTTTTATACAAATACCATTAAATTGCCACCTTTTTATGTTTCCAAAGAGCAGAGGAGAATGCTGAATTCGCTAGCATACAAGTATACATATTTCTTTTACGGCTGGCAAATTTGGGTATTTGTGTGAGTGCTAAGCAGCTAAGTTTGATTTTTTCATATGCAGGATATTAAGGATTCAAAAAAGGCATCATCAGCTTGTAAGAAAATAAAAAAAATTTACCGGGCTTTAACATTCTACACCAGTAACAGCCAAACTAAATAAAAAGCTGAAAATTAAAACGATGAAACGAAAACAATTTTATTTATGGGTATTTAGTTCACAAGGAAATAAAGGAACATATAAATTTAACATTTTTTCTCCTTCTACCCTCAGAATATTAAAGTAAGAAAAAAGGGTACTAAGGTTTATAGTATCAATTTATTTTATTTTTATATGGTTTCTTATTATATTTTGTCTGATATCCTCTTTCTAAATAAAATGAAATTTTTTTATTACAAAAATTGTTATCTATATGAATGTCATAGTTTATTCCTTTACCGAAAGAAAAGATTTCATTTCGCTCATTAAGACAATTAAAAACAATTGACAAATGTGGATTGTGGTAAAGGTGTTTGCTATGAAACATAAAAAGTTTTGTTCAAAAAAAAAAAGCAAAGATGTATTCAAATTTTAATAAAATTTTCAGTTCCTTAAAGAATTTATTCTTTCAATTTAAATTAAAAATTTTGATTTTTTCTTACAGTAGCGTTTTTTGTGTAATAAATCAGAGTTATTAGGCAGGCTTCTCAGGAAACGATTGACTTTTTCAGTTTTGGAGATGAACTTGTAAGGTGTTAGAGGATTGGTTATAATCAGGGTTTTTAGACATAATTGACTGCGACTGCTTTTGGTTGCACTTTTAACTTGTTCACATGAGTTTTCTTTGGATCTAGTTAAACTTGAGGGCTGCTGATCCTGCTCGTCCTCGTGGCGTAGGTTTTCTTCATATAAGGCGTGGTAAGCTGAAAACCTAAATTTTTCAAGAAACGACGACATTTGGCAAAACAATTATCGTTCCAGCCGTTGTTAGCCGATGTTAAAAGTATAAAAGAATTACACGCTGAAATGTCCAACATATTGCTAAATACCACTTGAGTCCATTTATTACTCTTTCTTTTGCAAGAATAGCATGACACAGCTTTATCGAGCGTGTCTTCCCCCTTTACATTTATTGTAATCTAATATTATTTGTGGTTCTTTATCTTCGCGAGTACTGATGTCTCATTCATGATGCAACATGCTGAGAAGTATTACCGACTTATATTTTTTTAGGTATATAGGAAACCAGAGTCAGTCGTATCATTTGTGAAACAAAAAAAATTATGAGAATATAGGTTTGCCTTTAGTTGCCTATACTCGTATCTCTGATGGTAATTCAACCTTCTATTTACGCCTAGTTGCCACTAATGTTATTTGTTTTTCAAGTAACTTTTGTTCTAATTCATAAATTGTCTGCAATCACATTAAGACTGTAAGATCGAGAACTTCTCGTATACCATTGTTTCTCTCAACAGCAGTTACTGTTTCTTTTCCTGTATATGGTTGTATTTTCCACGCATAACTAGTGTCAGAATCACACAGCACCCAAAACTTAACGCCGTACTTTGCTGGTGTGTTGTTGAAATGGGCATCTTCCTCTAAACGCTACCAGCTGCTCGTTAACTGTTACATCTTGAGATGAGTTATAAAATTTAGGTAATATCTCAACTCATTTATTCCACAGTTTACTTGTCTAAGACTCTTCGTTCACTAGGTGTGTCCTTATCAATCTTATAACTCATGAAAGATTTTTGAAACTCTTCAGTGGCATGACTGCTCTTAAAATGGGTCTGTCTTCTTCAGAATCGCACAAACTTTCTAGTAAAAGTACACCAAAAAATGCGACAATTCGGGTTCGTCAACAATGATCCAATCATTACCAAAAACACGTTTTCTTTCAATATTGCTATGTTTCACTATAATATTCATCAAAGGTGGTGGAAAACTAATTGGAAGCTAGAAATTTCTTCTTTAGTAATTCTCAAACAAGAATAGCGAGTTAAAACTGGCGTCATGATGACAATGTTTTTTGTCGGATCCTTCCATGTGTTTTTGTAAATGGCTTCTTGATATATGTTATAAGGCTAATTTTTTGACGTCAATTTTGGTGCATGTAGAAATTTACTTTCACTTTTCACTGGAACTTTCAGATGACACAGCATATTAAACATTACATATCTTCAACTTCGGAAAAATTTTCGTCTTCATCTGAATTTGTGTTTAGCAAAATTCTACTTTGTTTTGATTAATTTTTCTACATGAAACAGCACACAAACACTAAACTTTGAAAATTCTTATTGCTCTGCATTTATTCGAAAATGATATGAACACTTCAAAAAATAAACAAAAACAACACTACTCAGTATCGCTTTCTTCTTTAAATATAGGCAAATATCGCGGGGATTCCCCCTTTTCATACATTATAATGAAAAATATGTTTTCTTAATATGTTTTCTACTGTGGGTAAAATTTGACCCAAAGACCTTAAGTGTACAAAAATGTATAACTTACTTTTTTACAAATATATTTTTCCAAAAACTTGATGGATCTGTAGAGGCTTAAGAATAAATAAACGTCAAAAAATATGAATAAAATATATTACACATTTTCGGAGAAATCCCGATTTTTCTTCCAAAATGGATCAAAATTTACCAGAAGACCTTATGAAGGCTAAAATTTGATATTAGGAAGATGCATTAAGATCTTTTTTTGTAAAATATTGGCATATAAATTTTACTACATCGTTTTTTGCTGTAATTGCTTTCAGCTTAATTTTAATACTAAATCTTTATTTTGCCAATAATCTGAACCATCTCAGTTGTACTGTGTTAACTGATGTGATTGTCAACGAATGTGAGGCCACTGTTTGCAGTTTTTTAAATACCTTTTTAATAAATGTGTGTGTAAAGCTAAATTTTGCAGCAAAGTAACAATCGATTAAGCTTCTATATTTACATATTGTAACGTTTCGACCTTTTTAAACGTTTGAGTTCGTTTAAATTGCATTAAAAATAAAATAAATACCGTTTGATTTATTTGTTTTACTGTTATATATTTATTTACTACACAACAGCTTTTATACAGTTTACAACAACTTAAGATTCGTTTATACAACACTTTTTATTTCCATTTTAACACGCTTTTATCTTACGATAGCCAAACAATAACTAACTGACATGTAGGTAAAACAGACCTTTAAACACCTAATTGTCTGCATTTTAGAAAGTTCAGGGAATATCGACCATCTTCTATTTCAATATCCGCTACTTCAAATGTAATGTAAAGAAATTCGATGTGGCAATGCTTCCAGCTTGACATATACTAAAATAAAACAATGCAGAGTTGTATTTTTATTTTCGTAACAATATATTCTAAATTCCATCATTACCATTTTATTGATCCTGCGCACTATTTACTGAGCTAAAAGCTAATAAGATTTCTTCAGTGTATTAAGCGTAGTAATTAATGATTAAAACCTAAGTTCCCTAAATAGTAATAGAGCTGTTTCGGGCGGCAGTGTAAAGTCTGGATACATTTCTTTTTAAATTATTATTTGTTTGGAGCTTTTAAGACATTTTCTGTACATTTTTGTGTTGACTTCTAACAAGTTCGCATAAACAGTGCAAACTAATAGCAAAATTCAGTTTTACTTAATATTTTAATATCTTTAACGAAATGTGTAAAGTTGTGCAATTTATTATATATTTTAGGTTTTCTTGATTTGACGCAAGAAAAATTTTGTTTTCGCTGTAAAAATATTTTACAGCACAAAAAATCAGAAAAGAATACCAACAATTTAAATACGAACAATTTTCGAAATCTTGCTCTTAAAACTGAAATATGCAAGAAAAATTTTGTTTTCGCCGTAAAAATAGTTTACACCACAAAATATAAGAAAAGAATCAAAATGATATTTAAATACGAACAATTTTCGAAATCTTGCTCTTAAAACTGAAATATGTAAGAAAAAAAATGCTGTTATAAACAAAATATGCAAAAATATATACGAAAAAACTTTAAATTTCATTCAAAAAAAAAAAAAACAAATTCATAAAAATTCCTAAAACGTATAAATATCTTATATTTGAATTGATTGGATGCAAGGCGAATTCAAACCAGGCGACCTTGGCTTGCTAAGTAAGCAACAGCTTATAAGTAGCTATGTGTCAAAACGATTTGCCATTGCTTTGTTTTCACAACAAATATATCTGACACACAGTTAATTTATTTACTATATTTCTACTACAGTGTTGCATTATTTTGACACAACGTTAGTCTCTTTACAGTGTTGTATTCGTTTCCAAAGTGTTTACCTTGATTGGATGTATGAGAAAAAACTGGTTATAATAAAATTTTGTTTGATAATAAATATTAACGAACGATTTTTCTGCACCAATTTCACCATTATTCCGATTTATCTTTGTGCTTTTCTAGAAAAATTGTAAATAGTCAAACAAATTTTTTTCCAAAGTTGAAAAATGTGTTTACTAAAGTGTTGTTACTAACCTTTATGACTTTAGCAAATTTGATTTGCCCTTAGCTGCAACTAGCTGTCATATTTTCAACGTTATCAACTAAAATTTTCTCAAAATGTATAGAAAAATGTTTATAACTAAAAACTTCTAAATGAATCTAAAAATTATATCGGGTGCAGCTCATTGCTTGAGAGAAGCCTTACTTGTTTCACTTGGGATGTCAAGGGAATTATGTACGTGTATGTATGCAAAAGCTCCTCAAAAACTTTAAGCTATTGCAGACTTTAGTGCATAAATATTCTTTTTGATACCACTTCAACTTATATACCCACGAACTGTGTCGAAGAAGCCATATATTTTTCCATCCACGTAGGGGTTAACGAATTTATTGAAAAACTTATGAGTAAAAGTAACTAAGCTATCCACTGCATAAATTTTGCTTATTTTCGGTGCCATATTTTAATTGATTTTTTCTTGATAATTTTAAAAAGCTGTCTGTCACAATTTACTTGTTTTAACATTAAAAACTTATAAGTAATGGTATGTTGCATCAATCCTCTGTAAACGAAAAATACTATCACCCTCAGTAAAGTAATTATTTTTTTTCGCCTTTAGTTTTTGTACCTTTAGAATAATAAATAGTCAATTCCTTTTCTAAAAAGAACGACATTAATTGGTTATCCATCTACAAGTAACCCCGTCTATTTACTAAATTAAATACCCATTAAGATTTTCTTAAACTTAATGTCTTAGATAAACATACAAAAGAATTTTAAGCTATTTAAGATGAAAATCACCAGCTTAAAAATGCGACTTCAATAAGCAAATATATTTCATTTAATACTTTTTGTTCCTTGTAGAGGCATATAGTATTTGCCTCATTGATATAAAATGTAAAAGGAAATATATATATATATATATATATATATATATATATATATATATATATATATATATATATATAATAAATAAACGCATAAAGACTTCATTACAAAAGGATATTCGAAAACACCGAGAAAATAAAATATGTTAAAAGAATAACGATAAAATAAGTCGATTTTTATAGCACAATAGTAGACACAATAAACATTTAATATCCTCACATTTATCGGCTAAATCTTTAATAAATTATTTATTTATATGAAAAACGAAAGTGATAAAATAAATTATGTTTCGAATTTAAAGCAAGCACACATGTTTTCTTTTAACCACATAATCCTTTTGGAAATCGAGAGTTCTTAAGGAATTGACTGTTTTATCTGCCAGGATTTTGAAATTTAACAACCAGCCTACATTAATATTAAGCAAATTATACTCATGAGTGAAATTTAGATTTTAGCATATAAATAAAATAAATTAAATAAAAATGATACTCATACACAACACTAACCCACCACCATCTGACTAACAAATGTCCTTATCCTTTTCATAGCCTTTCAAATGTGGCCTTTGTGCATGTGGAAGAGAATAAAACAAAAAAGGGAAAGCGGCTCAATAAAATCCTAAATTGTCTGCTGCTTTTTTATGGCGCTTTTTTTTTTTTGCTTTTTATCTCTCAACCAAGTCGTGTGATTCACTAAAGTGAAAAACAGTCTTTTTCTTCTTTTACATTTTCCCACTATATTGGCCATATTTTTTCAATTGACAATTTTAAGTACCCCCTACACTTGATTTATTAGTACTTTCGTAATATTAAGTGTTACATGAAAAAGCGTTTTATTGAAAATTAAAGTAATAAAAAAAAAGAAGCGGGGTAGAGGTATATCATATACATTAGTTTTTATAGTTCTTTTTCAAACGAAGTGGTTTAATGCTTAATCTTTACAAATTTAATATCTTCAACTTTTAATAATTTTTAATGTATAATTTAAGTGTAAAATGTTTATATTGGTATGGCTTGTATGCTAGTGTGACAGGTTTGATTCTCGCCATGGACTCTACTCTGCGCATATCGTTATAGTCACTCTGATTTTAATAATTAGAATAATTAAATGAAAATTGAGAAAATATATGAAAAAATTACTTTTGCTATGTATTTTGAAATTTTCTTGCAAGAAATATATAAAAATGTATGCAGTTATCTGAAAGAAGTCCAATTATTTTGTCATACCTCCTGTTCCAACAAAGGTAAATTATTAAAGCGCAGGCCATATTAGAAAAATATTTGTATGCATCGATATATATTCCTACCATTTATAATTGAGTGTTTTTGGCCTATTCTCTAAGCAATAGAGCTTCTTAATAGACGTTAAAGCTTTGCCCACAACATGAGCGTTGTAGTCTAGCCTATGCCTAAATTAAAATGAATTGAAAAATCCTTGTCAAGCGCAAAACGATAACGAGAACGGTTCGACCTATTTAACTATTTTTTATATAATAATTAAGGTTTTTGTGGAAAGAAAATACAAAAACTGCAATTGCAATAGATACACATATCTTTGTTTTTTGTTCGGTCTGCAATGAATTATTCGGATCATGGAGGTTTTACTGTAATAATATAAAAAATAAAAAATAAAAATCAAAATAATATAGTATTGCTTATACGACAAAACAAAATCGACTACGCGTGTCGTAGATTTTTTATACTCGTTACTAATATACATCATTAATAAGGAGATGGATCATTCGACTTTTTTCAAAAACCGGTTTTAGAATAATTCGAAAAGTATAATTTAAAAAAACCGGTTTTTGGTTAATAATAATTCAAATAACTGGTTAACCGGTTCCTTTATTTAAATGCAATTGTTTCTAGTTCTTGAAGCGCACTGCTGGCCAACGTCGTTTTAAAAATAAGCAGAAGCTGATGGAGAGCTTAAAATTAAAGTGGCAATCAATACTAAAAATAATTCTAAAAAATGTCATAAAAACTTTGCCAAAGCGGTGTTTGAAGGCCATAAAAAACAGAGTTTATTACACAAAATACTGAAAAATGCTTGGGTTTCGAACAGCTACTTAAGGAGTTAATTTCGTTTTTGTTGTATTACTTGGTAGAGAATGGAATTAAAAGTTTGTTATTACAGTTTCAATTTAGGTGCGTAAGATAACAAAAATTTTACTTTGAGTAAACCTATTAGTAATATACGAGTCCTTAATTGTCTCGACAAGAAAATTTGCTTAGATTTCGAGGAGATTTATGCACGACGTATTTAATAGTGGTTGGGTAAGAACCCACCTTCCAACCAAGAAGTCATCGGTTCAATCCCAGGCCACACCGTCTGACAATTTTCAACAGCGATATCACCTCACAACATTACTAGCGATTGGTTATGTGTATTTACGCTGTGAAAACTTCTGTAACTAATATATCTGCCGTTCATTCTTCATATATAAAAATCAATATTTATTTACAGAAAATGAGAAAAGGTTATTTTTGCTCAAGAGTGCATATCATATATACAAATAGTTCAACGATGAGCATATTTTCAATAAAAAAAGACATACAAACGTATAAAAATAATACTTCTTTAAATTAACCGGTTATTCGTGTTAAATTAACCGGTTTATTCGATATTCGAAAAACGACGATTTTGGAAAAACCGTATTCGATAAAACCAAAAAACTGGTTGAAACCGGTGGAATAATAACCGTTCGATCTCACTAATCATTAATTAAAAAGTAGGCAGGTACTTCTCATAGCAAATATTAATTTTTGTATATCTTGGGAACGACTTCCCACTTGGAATTCGTCTATTTCTTCATGTTTTTGCTAAAGCATACGAAAGGTTTTTAAGGAGAGTAAAAATCATCACATCATCATTAAATTCTTGCAGAGTGCGAAATAGAAAACTTATTTTTTTTTAAATAGTCGTTGTATATTATTGAGACATTAAAACAATATATAAAGTATTCACTCTCCGACAGGGCAATAACTGTTGTCAGAACGAAGTCTGTAAGGGCAGCTAATGGGAAATATAAGTAGCAAGGATTGTCATTACAGGGCACAGTGTGTTTTCATTCTTAGAATATCAAGAACATTCATATATATCTACCTTTTTAATATTTATTTTTACCAACAGTTACATATGAAAAAATATCATCGTCATCACGATGAGATTGCTGTCGGGTTAGGTGTCAGCAATTCATTCATATTACGACTTTTCTCCCCAATTTTTTAAAGATCCGTCTACTCTAATAAAGCTGCAGAGAGAAAATTATTAAACACGAAGTCTAAGAGAGATCAAAAACTTGTGGGATATGTTCCAGTTTATTAGAATTTTTAGAGCCCAGGTCAAGTACAAAAGCAACAGGTTTCGATGTAAACGCATTTCAGTTTTTCATAGTAGTGACTATACTTCATTAGCAAACTTGCAGCATCATGAAGAACTGAGAGCATTGCTTTTATTTATTACCAAGATTGCAATTTCTGAATGCTTTCTCTCTATATATAATAAAAGAGAATGACCTAAAAAATCATACCATACTAGCATCACCGGCCAACACAGAGACCTAGCAACAATAATTTCTCTATTCGCTTTAGTATGGAATATTATTTAATTGATATGTGAAAATATTAACCTTTCCTATCGCATTTGGAATTCTATTCACAAAACTTGAAATATAATGCGGTTTAGGTCTTAAACCATAAATTTAGATATCGCACACTAAATAGGAAACATTTACAACTCCAAATTTTTTTAAATGTGTTCTTTCTGTAAAAATTTTTTTTTTTTCTATCACACGCAGTATTTTTTTTCTTTATATTGTATTTGTTGCATTGAATAGACAGCCACAAGTATGTTTTTTCCTAAAAATTTTTGACTTAAGAGTGATGCCTATTTTGTTTCATTTTTAAAACTTTTAAATTTTGGTCTTAAAAATCTGTGTAGCAGAGTTATGTAAGCTTATTTATCGCTTTATTTAAACTTATTGTTTAAACTTTAAAAGTAATGTATGTATTATAATCTGCTGGATATTTTAACTGTATCTTTAAATACTTTTATGACTATTATGTATGCATTTAATGTATAAATATGTTTGGAGCAAATCAAGTCAAAACAACTTTTTTAGGTATACAGTTGCTCTTAAGATAATAGCACAACTATAAGGCATTCAGTTTATTTGGCATCATCAAATATGTGTCATTTCCTTTCTCTCCTGACAAGAACATACGGTCATTACAATATTATTCTAATAACTCCGATCTTCCGCTCGATGTTTGACCTCGATCCAGTGTTATCTTAATTTGAAAAATTCCCGTTCACTAGTTATATTTGGCTACTTGCTCAGCGATTTTACATTTATGCGCAGGACCTCACACAGAAAATACCTTCGTCAACGTAATCTCCATCAAGAGCAATGCAATCATTTCAGCCATTGTTTCAGCATCATCAACACATTCTTGTTTTTGGTCAACAGGGAGAAAACGCAACAACTGCTTTCAACAAAGCTTTCTTATAGCCAAATGCCCATAACGATTTTCAAGCCATGGCTTCTCATGAACGATATTTATTCCCATCAGGAAGCTGTATAGAAATAAAACACGAGATTATTTTTGATCCATAGTTCTGAAAATAACAAACTAGCGTCATTCTTAGCACAATATTGACTCACAAACTAATTAATAGAATATCATGAATTTTTAACAGCTGTCTGAAGCTGAAGGTTAGAAGAGATAAATACAATAAAACTAGCGCCGTCTATGCGTTAGGCCCGGGACTGGCCGTATTATTGTCGATATTTGTGAATACATGCCATAATGTCAGCTTTTAAACCTCAAGATACATATATTAAATGTTCTTCCCAAGTAGCAAAAAGTACACCCGTCGTCGTGTTGCTGATACTTTTTGTGAGTTTTCGCTCAACGTGGGAGCTTATTCGCATTGTTCTGGTTCCAAGTTTGTCATGAATCAAATAGTGTTTTCACTAATCGCTGTCAATTTTTAATGCATATAAGAATGCTAGTAACTTAGTAGGCAAACATCGTTGGTACTGCTCAGATTTTTTAATTTTTTCTGCAGACTCCATGTTAATGCTCTTCCCACGTTCATAGCTTTTTTTATCGCTATGTTCAGAATAAAGTTGTAGCTCAGTTGCTGTAGATGCTTGATTCGACAATTGACGACAAGCCAAAAAGACCATTGATGAGGTGTATAAGTTAAGGGGGAACACCTTTACACTTCATTGAGTTCCAAATTGCGGAGTAGTTCACGGTATCAAAAGCCTTTTCCTAGAGTAGGAAATGCGAAGTAGAGCAATGACCTTCACTCAACTGACTGTTCGTCAATAATTCCGAGGTTGTTGACATGGTCGACAATTGATTTACCAGCACGGAAGCTTGCCTATTCCTGAGAGTTGAATGGTAGTCTCCTACGTGTTAATCATGCTCAGTAGTCTTATGTCTCTGGAATTGCTTCAGAGTGTAAGGTAGAGATTTGTAATTACCCTCTCTAAAGAATTTCTTACTGCCAGAAATGGGTGATAACTCGCATTAGCAAGTGCAGCACTGATGATAAAATCAACTTACAGTAATTCACGAGAGATATGCAGTCCTGGTGATTTATTACGCGCATTTTTGTGACTGTTGATCAAAATGAAGAATGTAAATTTTTCGTTATTTCCTTCTCAGAGAAGGAGTTGTTGTTTCTTGCACGTTACGAGTTCTTCAGTGTCATCCTTGAGATGGTTTCCAAGTTTATTTGACTTTGCTGGTTCGGTTTTAACTAGTTTGGAGAGGCCTTAGTATTCTTTCTTTGCTGTTTCGAAGTAAAATCGCTTTTCCAATCTTAGCGAATATTGTTCTAGACCACAAGTTTCGTGCATCTGCTCCCTAAAATATATTCTTCACTTTGGGTCATTTGTCTATACAACAGTATATTTTTATAAATTAAAAATTCTTTTGTCTTTAATAACGACAGTTTGTAAAAAAATGTTTTCAAAGTAGAAAAAGAATTAAAATCTTATTTTTTGAATTGAAAAATTCAACAACGAATTCTTAACAGGTTTATTTTTTGTACACATCCCGTTATTTTACTTCTTATGGACCTCGAAACGTAATAGCTTTTAAAATATTTTTTTTTAAATTTTGTTATAAAAAGGTTTACTGATACATATATATTAAAACGAATAAAAAGCTATAACAAAGCATTTTTTGATCTACTTCAGACTCGCTATATCGAATTTTCTTTGTATAAACATTTTATTTTAAACCATCGGTACGTATGAGCAATATTACTTTCGCATTATATATTAACTATGTTACCCCTTATGTGTGTAACAAAATAAATGTGTTTATATAAGGTAACCGGGTACCACACAGAGAATATATGTAGTTTCATAGTATTATACTATTCATATATACGAAAGGTACATATTAGAACGCCAAAAATATTTTTGTTCAACGTAACATAAATTCAAATACGGAGATTCAGTAACTGGAGATGTAGCATCGAAAATATCTGATGCAGTGCAAGAGGGATGTATAAAATCTGATGAGGTCTTATACGACTCTGATGACCGTGAAGAGCATGTAATTAACAATCAACCTTGTGGTAACGCGTTGGCGCCTTAAACCATATCCTGAATCTCAGACTTTAAGTAGAAATTTTTTACGCCAACGTTGTGGCCATGCATCTGGCTTAAATATATATATAATATTTAACAATTTTTGGAACCATCAAGGTTTCTGTTTAAATAATTTTCATTACTTACAACACCTCACAACTAATTTTATATTATAATTTATAATTATAATTTATAATTATAATATAATTATAATATAAATTACGTGTTTTTTTATGATAATTGATTTACTAAAAATTGTCATAAAAATTATAAATATTATAATTATAATATTATAAATATATATATATATATATATATATATATATATATATATATATATATATATATATAAATATATATATATATATATATATATATATATATATATATATATATATATAAATATAAATATATATATATATATATATATATATATATATATATATATATATATATTATAATTATGAGTTCAATTATGATATTATTTCATTTTTTTTATTATTGAAATTAATAATATAAATTTTTGATAAAATAAGAAGTTAAAACTCTAAATTTGATAACTGTAAATTATTTAATATATAATTATAACTAATAAAAATTATTAAAAAATATTTAAATTTAAAAATTTATTTTATTATTGTTTTTATTTAATGTATAAATATCACTGATATTGATATGTAAGGAATTTTTAATGAATACTTGAGTGAATAATTTTTTGCGGAATACATGAATCAAACTCTGTGCATCTATCTGAATTATGAAAACCACATCACTTAGTAATATCCTGTAATAGATGTATACTACTTTTACGCTTTATTCGCTTTGATAACGACAAACTCGAGAAAGGCGTGTTGAAATTGATAAATGTGCTGCCATTACTGACAATTGGATCATGCTTAATGATAATTTCTTTAAAAGGTACACGACTGGCGATTATCATTTGGTATAGGGGACGTTCTCGGTTCACACAATACATGCCGTCGAAGCCAGAAAAGTATTGCAAAAATATCTTTTGGGCGTGTGACTCAAGAAGTTCGTACCCTCTCAAATGTAGGCGAAAAAGTAGTATTATACCTACTCAGTCTATACAAAAGTTCTGGCAGAAATATAACTGCAGATAATTGTTTCACTTCTCTGCTACTTGCTCAGACGTTAAGTTAATGGAACCTTACATTGGCGGGAAAAGTGAGAAAAACAAAATATTTCTGCCATTAAATATGCTGTCTATAACGCTAAATTAAAACACACAAATTCTTATTTTCCTTATATTTTGTATGGTGGTACCTGGGTACCCTGACACCCTGTTAAGGGTGTAAAATATAAATTGATTTACCACTTCCTCCCAAGCTGAGACACGAATATCGTATATATAAAAAACTGTATATAAACAAAAGTCACAACCTTTCAGAAAGTTTCAAGCGTCTAGGAATTCTGTGTACAAAGAAAACTTACATTAAAATAAGAAAAGGTACCTGGGTATCCAGTTACACACATAAGGGTTAACATTGTTAATAAAAATGTTTTTCAGGTTATTTGAAAACTGTAAAACATAATAATGCTCAGAAATTTATTTATTTGTCGTACCGTAAATAAAAATATTTTGAAACTAAAAGGACAAGAAAGTATAAGGCAAATAACATATATAAAATTTTATTTTTCTAGTGGTGCTATTATTTTGTGAGCAGTTGTACTTACATATACATTTGCTCTCTATGAATGCGTGTTTGTAACAAAATTATCTATAAAAAAATTCGTTGTTGTTGTTTCTATTGTTGTTGCTTCTGTTGTTATTTTTCAGCTCATTTTCTAGGCTGTCAAGTTTTCAAGTGTAATTTTATGGTTTTTTCGTCATGTAAACAGCGTGAAAATAATTTCTTTCAACATTTCATTCCATATGATGCTCGGCAGGTTTAAAATATGGTTTTGAATTTTTGTTGTCGCTGATGTTGTTCTTTCGTTTGTTGTTTTCTTTTTTTATTATTCAAAATTTTTATGAAGTGGTAATTGAAGAACATCAACACATAACATAGGAAAAAAAAGTAAAAAATACTAAACAACTGAAACTAAAACGACTAAAAATGCAATTAATTTTAATTAATTGTGTATACTTTTTATTCAGAAGTCGTAACACGAGACCATCACAAGACACACAATTATCACATTTAAAGCTTTTGTAATTTGGATAAAAGGAAAAAGAGTGGAGAACATAGAAATTGTGTTTTTTGGTGAGATACTTCATTACAGATAAACAGCCGGTCGCTTAATTTTTATGTCTCATAATAAAATTTAAAAAGGGCGTCAAACTTTAGATGTGAGTTAAATAAAAAATAAAATTATTAAAGATTAAGTTAAATAGAACAAGCTTGCTAAAGGTCCTATCATTAAGCGCTTCTTATCTTTAAAGTTAAATAAAACAACTGTGTGTGTAAGGTATAATTGACCTTTTATTGTTTTAAAGACCCATCGAAGCAATTATATATGGTATATAACAGCGTCACCGCCCTGTTGAAATTACATGTCGTTGGTGTCTATAACATACTTAGAAAAAGTCTTTCAAGAAGCATTAGAGAACGTAGATGAAGGTATCAATGTAAATTGCGTAAATGTTAATAACATATGGCATGCTGACGACTAGGGAGATCGGACGGTTATTATTCGAGCGGTTTTAAAGGGTTTTTTGGGTCTTGTCGAATACGGTTTTTTCAAAATCTTCATTTTTCGAATACCGAATAAACCGGTTAATTTAGGACGAATAACCGGTTAATTTAAGTTGGTATAACTTTTAACTATTTGTATAAATTTAATTTTTTTATATAAAAATGGATTATTATTTGTTCGTATGCTTAAAACTTGTAATTACTACACGAAGGCTTAGACAATGGAAAAGTTGAAAATTTTCAAGAGATGGCGTTGTAGGTGGTCATTCCTTTATCACTGCTCCTCTTAAACGTATTTGAATAAGATTTGGCACATCAAATCAGTGCACGTATTCTAAGTTGTGAAGCAAATATAAACGGGGTTGGATAAGTGAGCATGGTGCCGCTAATACAAAATTTATATTTATTTTTGTATATCTTGAGAACACTAAAAGTAGAAGTCTCTGAGCTTGGAAAAAATGACTTCGTAGTTAATACAAATCATCAGCCAATAAGTGGTCGCATAATAATCGGATATGTGAGCATTGTACGTACCTCCCATACAAATAAATATTGAATTTTTTTATTTTATAATATGGTCTAAGTGATTTGGCAGTCAATGCGAATCATCAGCTTAAAAGTGAGAGGAATTGGATAAGTGGGCGTGGCATCCTTCATACATAATAATAAGTTTTTTTTTTTTAACTGAGGCTTTAAATCAATAAATAATCACTCTGAGGAATACAAAAAATTGTTGTCCGTTACTGTAACACTGCGAAGCCAGCAATTGAAAATCCATATTAACAAAACAATATATATAATTGTTAACCAACTCTTGTTAACCGCTCTTGTTTTCAATGTAGAAGTTCTATAAAGAGTTAACGGAGAGGTACTCAAAATCCGAAATTCTACAACTTATACTAAAAGGAAAGATCGAAAACAGAAGACGAATCAGTTGTAAGAAGCTATCTTGCGGATTATTACCTTTCAAAAAAATTATATTTTATAAAAATCCGTGATGAGTGATTTTTTGATTTTTGTCTATAAGACAACGCATTGAATTGGAAGCTTTTGGTTATCATGTAGATTTGTATCATTCCAAACTCGACAATTTTCTTTGCTGAAGTACCCATTCACCTGTAAAAGGCTGAGTTCTTGTAAGCAACTTGAATCGTATACCTCGTATTCTTCTGCACGATCTCACAGGCAGCGGATTTATCGATATATCACTGTCAAAAAAAAGTAAGCGACGAAAAGCAAATTTTACAGGAGAAGGCTTTTTTAAATATTTTTTGTTCTAGTGTAGTACATAAGGCCTTTTAGTTATTGCTGTAAATCATTTTACAGCTATAAAATTTGTGTGCTGGTGGGAATGATCGAATATTTTCGATTTTTATCAAATAACGAAAATTGATAATCGTGGCGCTTACGTCTTTTTGGTGGTTATGACTAGATATTATTCTATATAAAGTGAATAAAATATATATAATCAATGTCGTAAAAAATCACATGTGTATGTATTTAAAATTCATACAATTTTTTGTGACATAAGAAAATGCTATAAAAATCATTTTACTAATCCTTGTTTTTTAACAGTCGTATAAAGTATTATACCAAAAGTATTAATGTTTCATGTTTATAATCCAGCCTTATTAGTATTGTGTAATATATACATATACATATATACCATATATACATATTTTTATGATTATTATTTTTTACTTTTTGCCCACATCAGTCAAATTTTAAATACATTTTTGATTATTTCTATATATATATATATTTTTTTTTTCTCAAAGTTCCATTATACATGTATTTATATTCATGTTTGAGCCACCAATATGTCTCGTGTTAATACCTGGGTATTAAGTTTTCACATTTTTTATTTAACATTTTTATTAGATTTTAAAAATAAATTCACAAATGTTTGCAATATTTATATATTTTTATTATAATTGAATTTAATACTTATTTTTATAACATAATTGTTAGCAATAAAAATTAAACTTTATATGCCAAGTTTTTTAATTTTATTTTTTTTAATACATACTATCCTTTAGTGACATTTTTTGCATTCCAATTTATTAAATTAAAATCAACTACTGCTCAGGCAGCTATAATATTATATTGTATTTGTGTTTTAAACAATTTATAAAAATTATAGTATTTGCATACATACTTCTACTATAATATATATATTTTTTATAAAATAATCTAAAATAAAGTAAAAAAATGACAATATGCAATCAATATTAAAATAAATATAACAATTCAGGTCATATTATAAAATGTTTTGTATTTTTTGCCATTTAGTTTTTTGTTTTTACTAAGAACCACATCTAGTTAGAAAAAAATGGTTAAAATTGTGGCCGAAATATTTTTCAATATTAAAAATACTAAAAAAGTACACTTTATCGCATTAAATATTAACTAAATGATGATTAAATTTTTTAAATAATTTTTAAAAGCCTAAAATAAAATTTACTAAAAAGGCAATCTTGCATGCAACAGAATAACAATAGTTTTTTGAATAAAAAATATTATGGTATTATTTAAATAAAGAAAATAGTCCATATTCGTAGTGACCTACTAAGATCGACTCTCTCTAGATAGAGTAATTCTCCTTCATAGTGAAAATAAAACATACTTCAAATTTCGTAAGGTGTTCAGGTCAATTTTGACCCAATTTTTGAGAAAAATTGTTTTTATTCTGAAAATAAATGGTTTATAAGTATCAGCGTTAAAAAACCCTTGACTATTTTCAATGCATTCGTAAATGCTTAACTAAACTTAAGAAAATTACACAGCCAAAGTAAAAGAACAAAATGATAAACTATTTGTTTTGCTTCAATTTTTTCCTGAAAATTAAAAAACTATATTTTTTTTATATAAGACCAGCACCCAGGGGATGACCCCTACTCATGCAGTGTATTGTGCTAGTACTAGGAAAATAGGTTATTGGAATGAGGACAGAGGGAGTAGTGCTTATGGACGTTAGATTTGAATTTACTCATGTCGTAAGTGGTAGGAAATACTTTCGCTGGAAGATTATTCCACAACCGAACAGTGCGACCAAAGAACGATTTCTCCCTATAATGCGTTGTGCGATTTACTGGACAATCTGCTACAAAGGGATGCGCTCTACTAGAAATACGAGTACTACGTAAAAATATGTGATTTTTAGGAACTAATTCCTTAATTTCGTTAGAACACATTCCGTTATAGTACCGATAGAACAATGAAACACACGCCACATTGCGATGGTGCTCCAATGAATCGGTAGAGTTGGCTACCCTACCGTCATTGATGAGCATCTTCGCCCTCTCCTGTACGCGGTCGAGAAGCTCCAAAATAGACTTTGAAGCACCGGCCCATACATGAGAGTTGTATTCCATTTTGGGTCGGATATAGGTCTTGTAAATATTAAGGAGATCAGATGGAGTGAAGTATTTCTTGCACCGTCTCAAAAAACCAAACTTGAAATACGTGATCATTCCAACGAACGTCGCAGTGAATTCTCATGCCCAAAACATCAAGAGCATCTGATTCCTCAATATCCACATTACCCATTGACACAGATGACAGCATACCACCACGTCTGTGTGTTAAAAAACAACCTTAAGTCTTACGTGCATTAAAATTGACCCTGTTCGCACGACCCCACTCGGAGACCTTCAGTAGGTCACTTGTGAGTCTGACGTTCATATTCATCCTTCTTGCCCCAACCTCCAAAAGGCTTGGTCTACGATCAAAAGAGTATGAGTGACAAATGGTGCTGTCATCCGCAAAAAAGTAGATAGGATTAGAAGTAAGAAGAAGAAAGTCGTTAAGAAGTATCAGGAAAAGAGTAGAAGAAAGAATAGGAGAAAAAAATTGCTGAATGCTTACTGAAAACTTTAATAAATAATTATTGAGTTTTAATTTAACAATTATATTATTATTATTATTATTACAACATTCTCAGCATAAGGCCGGAAATTACGTATCCGTGTCTGTGACCAAGGAGTACGCTAGTTGGGTTTATTGATCTCTTGGGACTATTGTTTTCTTCTTGTGAAGTTATAGTGTTTATCTTATAAATTTTCTAACTATATGACATGTTGATAAAATAACTGCTTTCTGTATTTCATCAATATTCTCTTCCATGTTTAATATTTTTAAATTAGTTATTAGGTTCTTTGGAACAACACCTGTGGCGGATATAATAATCGGGAGAATTTTTATCGTTGTAATGTGATACATTTGTTCTAATTCAATTGCCAGATCTGTATATTTCGTAATTTTGTTGTTATACGCTTTTTGCAAGTTTTCAGTTAATGGGATAGAAACGTCAATAATATAGATGTATTTATTTCTACTGTCATATATTAAAATATCAGGCTTATTAGCAGCAACTGTGCGGTCTGTTATAATTTGCCTATCCCAGTACAACACTATGTTATTGTTTTCCGTAACAGGAAGGGGCTTATACTTATAATATGGTACATCTGTTTCCAAAATCCGATTTGCTTTTGCCAGGCTCTTATGTATGATTTTAGCTACTTTATTGTGCCTTTCGAGATATTCTGCTGGAGATAGCATAGGACACCCAGATATGATATGCTCTATTGTTTCGGAAGTTGTGTTGCATCTTCTACACTTATCTGTTGGCATGTCTTCATGAAGTATATGTCTTCTGTAGTTACGGGTAGCAATTACACCATCCTGTATCGCAATTATGAAGCCCTCAGTTTCCATAAACAGTTTACCTTTCCTGAGCCACAAGTTGGAATTGTGGCTATCTATTTCTTCCTTAAACATTTCACGAGGATGCTTTCCATGTATTTGCTTTACTCTCCATGCCTCTAACAGCTCATCACTACTTTTTACATTGACGGGTGTAGTATGTTCCATGCTGCTTAGACATAGAGGAGTGTAATTTTCATCCGATTTAGTTATTGCATTTATAATTTCACAGTTGCTCGAATTCAGGAAATATTCCCGTAAGTAACAAATTTGTTTTTCCTGCAACTCTGCGATGTTCAAAATACCAATCCCTCCTAATTCTCTCGGTATTATGACTCTTTCAATAGCACTTTTGGGATGGTGTGATTGGTATTTTGTGAGCAAGACCCTGATATTTCTCGATATGCTATTGATGTCTGTATCTGACCACTTTATAACTCCAAATGAGTAGTTATAAATTGGAATAGCCCAGGTGTTAATAGCTTTGCATTTATTTCCAGCGTTTAGCTTCGACTTCAGTATCTTTCTTAACCTTTTATTAAATATAACCTCAATATTCTTTTTTATGCATGCTGTGTCGAACCCCCTTAACTGAAGAAAACCTAAATATTTATAATTTTCCTCTTCAGCCAGACTTTCAATTATTCTCTCATCGCTTATTGCACAACCTTCACTGTTTTTTACTACTTTTCCTCTTACCAAATGCGCTATTTTGCATTTGTCTAAGCCAAAACTCATACTAATACCCTGACTGAACTCATCGACTATTCTTATCATTCTGTGAAGTTTGTCCTTATTTGGTGCGTATAATTATTATTATTATTATTATTATTATTATTATTATTATTATTATTATTATTATTATTATTATTATTATTATTATTATTATTATTATTATTATTATTATTATTATTATTATTATTATTATTATTATTATTATTATTATTATTATTATTATTATTATTATTATTATTATTATTATTATTATTATTATTATTATTATTATTATTATTATTATTATTATTATTATTATTATTATTATTATTATTATTATTATTATTATTATTATTATTATTATTATTATTATTATTATTATTATTATTATTATTATTATTATTATTATTATTATTATTATTATTATTATTATTATTATTATTATTATTATTATTATTATTATTATTATTATTATTATTATTATTATTATTATTATTATTATTATTATTATTATTATTATTATTATTATTATTATTATTATTATTATTATTATTATTATTATTATTATTATTATTATTATTATTATTATTATTATTATTATTATTATTATTATTATTATTATTATTATTATTATTATTATTATTATTATTATTATTATTATTATTATTATTATTATTATTATTATTATTATTATTATTATTATTATTATTATTATTATTATTATTATTATTATTATTATTATTATTATTATTATTATTATTATTATTATTATTATTATTATTATTATTATTATTATTATTATTATTATTATTATTATTATTATTATTATTATTATTATTATTATTATTATTATTATTATTATTATTATTATTATTATTATTATTATTATTATTATTATTATTATTATTATTATTATTATTATTATTATTATTATTATTATTATTATTATTATTATTATTATTATTATTATTATTATTATTATTATTATTATTATTATTATTATTATTATTATTATTATTATTATTATTATTATTATTATTATTATTATTATTATTATTATTATTATTATTATTATTATTATTATTATTATTATTATTATTATTATTATTATTATTATTATTATTATTATTATTATTATTATTATTATTATTATTATTATTATTATTATTATTATTATTATTATTATTATTATTATTATTATTATTATTATTATTATTATTATTATTATTATTATTATTATTATTATTATTATTATTATTATTATTATTATTATTATTATTATTATTATTATTATTATTATTATTATTATTATTATTATTATTATTATTATTATTATTATTATTATTATTATTATTATTATTATTATTATTATTATTATTATTATTATTATTATTATTATTATTATTATTATTATTATTATTATTATTATTATTATTATTATTATTATTATTATTATTATTATTATTATTATTATTATTATTATTATTATTATTATTATTATTATTATTATTATTATTATTATTATTATTATTATTATTATTATTATTATTATTATTATTATTATTATTATTATTATTATTATTATTATTATTATTATTATTATTATTATTATTATTATTATTATTATTATTATTATTATTATTATTATTATTATTATTATTATTATTATTATTATTATTATTATTATTATTATTATTATTATTATTATTATTATTATTATTATTATTATTATTATTATTATTATTATTATTATTATTATTATTATTATTATTATTATTATTATTATTATTATTATTATTATTATTATTATTATTATTATTATTATTATTATTATTATTATTATTATTATTATTATTATTATTATTATTATTATTATTATTATTATTATTATTATTATTATTATTATTATTATTATTATTATTATTATTATTATTATTATTATTATTATTATTATTATTATTATTATTATTATTATTATTATTATTATTATTATTATTATTATTATTATTATTATTATTATTATTATTATTATTATTATTATTATTATTATTATTATTATTATTATTATTATTATTATTATTATTATTATTATTATTATTATTATTATTATTATTATTATTATTATTATTATTATTATTATTATTATTATTATTATTATTATTATTATTATTATTATTATTATTATTATTATTATTATTATTATTATTATTATTATTATTATTATTATTATTATTATTATTATTATTATTATTATTATTATTATTATTATTATTATTATTATTATTATTATTATTATTATTATTATTATTATTATTATTATTATTATTATTATTATTATTATTATTATTATTATTATTATTATTATTATTATTATTATTATTATTATTATTATTATTATTATTATTATTATTATTATTATTATTATTATTATTATTATTATTATTATTATTATTATTATTATTATTATTATTATTATTATTATTATTATTATTATTATTATTATTATTATTATTATTATTATTATTATTATTATTATTATTATTATTATTATTATTATTATTATTATTATTATTATTA
Organism: Wohlfahrtia magnifica; assembly: GCA_023159175.1. Classification (NCBI taxonomy): domain Eukaryota; kingdom Metazoa; phylum Arthropoda; class Insecta; order Diptera; family Sarcophagidae; genus Wohlfahrtia; species Wohlfahrtia magnifica. Next base: position 58,504 of record JAKWBJ010000496.1, on the reverse strand, counting down.
TTATTATTATTATTATTATTATTATTATTATTATTATTATTATTATTATTATTATTATTATTATTATTATTATTATTATTATTATTATTATTATTATTAATTTAGTATTAAATAATTATTTATTAAAGTGTTACTTATATATCGGTATTATTATTATATATCGGTAAGCAGCTGGTGGCATTTATAGGAAGATGCCTGCTCTGGCGGAACATAAAGTCAAAAACAGCTAAATATAGCGCTTTGGGAATTTGCTAATAGTTACGAATACCATATATAGGCAAGATATATGAACTATGGTTTAAAGAAACCACAGTAGATATGTAGTTCTCGATCTTGCAGTTGGTCTGAAATGTCGCCATGAGATGTTTTTTTTTTTTGTACATTACATCAATTGGAACAAAAATTTTTAGAAAATCAAGTTAATGTGATAGAAATTGCTCCTAAAAATAAGACTGAATTACCACAGATGTTCACAATAGAAGATAAATCTGTCTTTGCTTAACTTTGCTTTACCAACGACGCAAAACTCTTCATATATTTGCAATAAAAAAGAAAAATAGCATTTGATTATTTACACCATAATCCAGAAATTAGTAATCGCGAGGATATAAAACTTCAGAGAGTATTATATCATGATAAAGCTAAGGAGCGCAGGACAAAGTTGTGTCATGTTATACTGCAATAACTGATATTTATAAATATGAAAGATATATCCGCTTACGATGGTTTTATATTACTTACATTGGCTAACCACTGCTGGAACGAAAATAACTCGTTAAAACTCAACATTTTTTATAAAATTTAGGCTTGTAACTTACCACGGCTAATATTATTAATTCCCATAAGATTCCATGAAAGAACATGGATATTCTCTCATTCAATTAGCTGCACCCTATTCTGTTTTAAGACTCATTGAGAGGGACCTACAGCTTACCGCCGGCTCCGAATAGCAAATTCATTAAGAGAAGTTTTCAATAGTAGTAATACTCATAACCAATTACTAAATTAATGTAATTTTACAGATGTTCTGGCCTAGTATTGAACCAAGGACCGTCTGGTTTGTACGCTTGTGTCTTACCTACCATACCACAGCGACATAAAGTACTGAAAAACGTTACCAAGAGCACAAACTTTTCGATATAAATTGCACATGAGCAACGCGTTAACGTCAGTAAATTTGAACAACTTCTGAAGATTAAACAGTCTTTGAAAGTGGCAACTATGAACAGGTGGTTTTTATTTATTTTATTTTTTTGTTTTGAATTTTATTTGTTAATACTAGAAAGACGGGCAGGGGTCATTTGACCAATTTGTATATCTGACAGTCAATATTTCATTGATCAGCGATTCTTACTTGGTATTTCGTAACTTTTATTAAGATTGCATCAAATTCAATTTAAAAGCATACCTATTTCTTTACAGTGTTCCAAGCGCAAATAAACAGTACAAATCATTAAAAACGGATTTGCATATTTGGTCGATAATATTTGTTTCATCAGTTATTATTATCTTCCTCATAAGGTTCTCTTGCAGGACACTGCGACTACTGGTCTACAGTTTGCTTAGCAGGTCTGTTGCCTTCCTAATGAACGACAATAGATCTGAAACCCTAATTGTTGATATGTCAGCAAATGATACCCTATGTCTCCTCAAACATCTACATCTAAGCCTTTTAAGAACTCCACGCTCACACATTTTGTATTTTGCCATCTCTGGTGCTTGTGAACACAATCTACAAACATCCACATCCGTGACCGTCATCCTGTTTAGATGCACTTTCAGTCGTCAGTGACCCGTAAGTAAATCAGTCAGGAGCTTCAAGTCCGGCCTAACCACTCTATAGTGGCAAAGTCGCCTTTGAGCATTCCAGTGTTCCAAGATATTACGTATCCTTATTTTGGTGTTGTTATGGGTGCTGCAGCGCGTTATCTTACATCCTTCAATGTTGGGCCTTACTCTCCAGAAATTCCAGTTTAGCAGACATGTAACGATGGTTGTGAACTCTTTCAGTTATTCTATGCTATATGGCATAGTCACTTTACAGAAAACTTATTGATTGTAGTTTTTTACATTTTTGTACTTTTTTTAGAGAGTTTATTTAAAAATAAATGGAAAATTTTTTTTCGATTAGTGAGGCCAGTACATTGTGAGGATTCAGAAAGTAATCGTGCCTCTAAGGTTTCGTAATATCCGGAAAAATATTACTTTATACTTTTATACATTTTACTATTTAATTTACCTAATTTTGTTTTGTTTAATAAATTTGTGTAAGAAATTTATTAGATAACCACTGCCGGTACTAACAGCAATAAGTCATATACCGAAACAAGTTTAATAAAGCTACATAAAGCTGAATAAAATGCTTTTTTGCCATGTGACATAGTGCCCAAAAATCACTTTTAGAAACAAAATTTAAAGAAATTACTTTTGATTATTCACTAAGTAGGCTTAAACAGTGAAAGAAATATTTCTAAGGTTAAAAATAAAAAAGAAGTACCGAAAGAGTTAAGTTCACATCTTATGTCACTGTTAAATGTTTTATCATTGCAAATGATAACATCAAGAGCTATATTTTATAGAAGCGGAGATAATACATTCAAGAGCAATATTAAACTGATTAATGCGGCTATAATCTGTTCAGCATTTTTTATTTATAGTGGTGATTTAAAAATTTCTAATGATGACAAATTTTAGGGCAGTATTAAAGCAATAAAAAATTTCTAAATTTCACAAAATATCTCAATTTTATTTGAAGTTACCATAAAAAGCTTATTTTTTGTTAGTTGCAGACCTTCAAAGATCTTCTGTGGATATTTCGTTGAGAAATTAGGAAGGAAAAATGGAAATATGCTTTTAGATTGTTTTTTATGAAGATAAAAAACTTAACTTAAACTGCGCAGATGAGTACACCTGCTAGTGAATAAATTTAAGAAAGGAAACTGGCTATTTTTTAAACCATATATCGTCCAAAGGTGTTTATTAGTTAAAAAAATTTTGGCTTTTCCGCCTACTAAAATGATCACACAATATTTGTCCAGGCTAAACCAAAATAATTTTTGACAGAAATCGGGCAAATTTATGATATTTTCGCAAAATTATACTTTGCGCTTTTACATCTGATAACCGAATCAAAACATAAAATTCTGATTTCTTAATTGTCACGTGAGTAAATTTGCTCTACGCCACAATAAAGCCCCTAACAAAGCTATGGAAAGACGTGATCGAATAATATAAATATAAAAAATAAAACGAAAATGTTAAGGGGTAAAACAGTTCATTCATTGCAAAACGTTGTAGGGTCATAAAATTACACATGAGTTACATTTAGGTTTAATAAAAAGAATAGGCGGAAAAAGGACATAATAAATAAAGTCAAAAAAGGTAACGATCATTAAAAAGGCGACAGTTTCACATTTTAAGGCGCGAACGTAGGGTCGTAAAATTACACATGAGTTAAGTGAAATAGAAAAAAAAAAAATACTAAAAAACAGGTAGCGCCTATAAGAAAACTAGTATCACTTTCCAGGTTTTTTCCTTCGCATCGTGTTATCTCATGTTTAATGGAAAATTTAAATTAAATTATTGTAATTATAGTTTTGTAAGACTGTATTATATTATGCTTAACCCTCTAATGCACAAGACTGCTTTTTAGTAGTCCTAACACTCTAATGCACAAGGCTGATTTTTAGTAGTCTTAAGTTTTTTGTATTTTCTTTTATATGTAATGATCAACATGTAAAAAGTGAACTTTTTCGAAGTCATAAAATCCACAGATTTGCCGTTTACTAATTTTTATGATCCATTTTGTTTTATTCTAAAACAACACTGCAGTTAAGTTAAAAATAGAAAAACACAGGTTTTTTGCTTGTGCATTTGAAGGTTAATCAAATCGCACTATTTTTCCTTAATTTTAAATAAAACATTTAAAATTAAATCAAAGGTCGAATCTAGATTTTATACTCACAGCTGCAATAATTTTGTGGACAGTATACAGCGCCGTATAGAGGCAGTTTTTACTGCCAAAAGAGGCTATACAGAATACTAAGCCTTAACAAAGTTATAAAATTTGTTAAATGAAGTAAATTCAAACAACCGTTTCAATGACCTATTACATACTTTGTGTTTTTTTTTTTCGATAAAGGTACATATTACCACAAAGATATTTAATTGTAGTTATCCATAAGCAATTAGATCAAAAATCATAATAATTTGATCCTTAGCTTTATTGTTGTACTTATATTTCTTAACAATATCTGAACATAGAGACTGTTTTTTGAGTTAGTGTATATATAACTTATTTATTTTTCTTAAGCTTCTATATATATTTCTTAAAAGAGGTAAATTTCTTGCTTATTCTGTAATTACTCTTTCTTCTTCTTTTTAGGTAAGTTCCAAACAAAATACAAGGAGAGAGCTTAATCGAAAGGATATGTTTATTTACGTGAGTATTCATGAGGACATTGAAAACGAACATAAGCCATTTTACTTTAAAATACTAAAAAAAAACCTTAAACTTAATCTAAAGTGTATACTAAATGAAAAATTATTATAAAATTTTATGTATTTTTTTTATTAAATTGAAATTTTAAATTTATTTTTCAAAATATTTTTACCCTTAAAGCCTTTAAAATTTTTTCTGTAGTAAACGTTTTAAATTTTTTTCTTACCAACAATAAAAACCAAAAGTATCTTAAATTGCACTTTAAACTTCAATTGAACATTTGAACAAAGAAAATAAGTAACTTTTTCTAAACTTTTATTTCAAGCTTATTTTAGCTTTTTATTTGCTTTTACATTATTCTTGCAAAACACTTATGTAAAAAAAAATAAATAAATAATAAAATACAAAGAAAATTAAAAATTTTCCTCAGGATGTGCACAAATTAAACGTGCATTAACACGTGACTTCGTGTCATTTTATATATTACAAAACAAGTAACAACAGCAAAGAAATTTATCTGAAATTCAAATGAAAGTGTATTATACAGAATGAGGGGTGGTGAATGGAAGGAAATTATAAAAATGATCCCAGTTTTAAATTGGTAAGCAGGAGACATAAATCTGTAGGAAAATACACTCTTTTTTGATGATTTTCAAATGAAAACAAAACAGTTTGGCAAATGCTCAGCAGCAATGATGCTGGGAGTCTTAAGGATAAAATTGTTGTCATGCACACGTAACTCCACGTGTGATTGTTGATAAAGGGAATGTATATTATTTTATGGTGCTATCGTTTAAATACGCTGAAATAATGTTTATCATTTCAATACTTAATACACCACTCATTGATTTGAATGAATTAGTTTTATGCAAAGATGAGCTGAGCTTTTGTACAACTTTTTCTTATTGTATTTTATTATAAAAGAAGTGATTAGAAGAATAAATAACAAGATATCGTGGCAAATTTTTTTAAACTGATTCAACTTCTCTTTTTTTCATAACAGTAACAATTACTGGCTTAGGAGATCTTTAAAAATTGCCATCTTTTAGGACAAATTTCCGATCAATTAACATGCACTCCAATATGAATTTGATTAAATTTAAACCCTAATGAAAATATACACATAACATACTTCATATATAAATACTGTTGACATTGTTATATCCTAACATATATATCAATTATATAAAGTTGAGAGAACCACACAAGACAATACAAGAATAAGTCGTCTTCTGTCAGACGCATCGGGACTACTACGGTAATGGACTGGTGGCCAAGTTGGTTATAACTAATATTTCTAAGGCGGTTTCAGTCCCGATCCCGCTGGGGTTTATTAAAAGTAGCAGAAGTTAATATCGGTCATATCAGTCTTCATTGAAATTGTAATCAATCAATAAGATTATTTGAATTTAAAAGTAAATTAAACCTAAATAAAGTACGGTTTTAATATGATTTGTATAAAAAAAAATTATTAAAATGTGACCCTTTTAAGTAGATTAATTAGGGTCAATATTTTTCAACAAACCTTTTAAGGTAAATTATTTGTTATTATCCTTAATTTGTTTTAAATTATTTTCTGATAAAAAGTTAAATTTAATTAATTTAAAAATATATTTTAATTATTTGAGAGTGAATTCTTCGCTTAAGCCATTTCAACAATTTATATTCCAGGGACATCTGTCTATTGTTGTTAATATTTTTAAACCATTTTTTATTGCTTTTTCTTTTACCCCAAAAACTTTTTATCTAAAGGGTATTAAAAAGTTAGACGTTCATATTTATTCGAGGGAAAAAATTAATTACAATTAATTATAAGGCTAAAGGCAATAAACAATGGGCAGACATGGGAGAGATCTAAGGGTTTTTTTTTTATTATAACATACTTAAATAATAAATATTTAAAGAAATGAAGCACTATTTTCATTGATTAAAGTATTATCTTTTATTGATAAAAGATAATAATATATAACCATATACGAGTAATATATATATATATTAATATGAATATATATGTAATATGTATATATTACATACCCTTATAATAACAGAAAATTTAATGAAAGCATTGTCTATATACATATATTTTTTAAGAGGTTTATAATTTTGAGTTGGCAACACTGCTTTATTTGACAAACGATTTAACAGCTTATGATTGCCTTTGTTTAGTTTGGTTTGACATTTTATTACGCATTAGGCTTACAACAGAGCAATGCTTGCAAATTTTTGAAATTTTTGAATTGATAAAGGCTTTTTTTGGATGAATAAGTACGTATATAAGCGGAATTGTAGAATGAGAATAATCCAAAAACTTTTGTCGAAACACCATTACATCCACAGAAAACTACTGTTTGGTGCGCTTTATGGGGTGGCAAAGTCATTAATCTATATATCTTCAAAAACGATAATGATCAGAATGCTACTGTCAATGATGAACGCTCTAGGGACATGATAAAAAATTTTATCTACCTCAATTTGCTGGACCAGATTGCGCCATTTACGCGCCAGACGTGGCGGCACATCGCCGAAATTATATTTGAACATTAATGTCATAAAATTCTCTATCCAACAAAGCTCTTTTCATTGATGTTTAAAATATATTTTTTTGTTTTATTGGGTATACAAATTAGTAATGTGCCTATAGACAACCTATGGCACAACTGTCAAAATAATAACAAATCTTATATTTTGGAAAGTAAACATCTGTCATTAAAATTCTGTATTCAATAGACGCCATACAATAATGTTGAATTTTGTGCATAAAAAAGATGTTTTGCGGGGAAGTCTGATAACCTTTTTTCATTTAAAGAAAACAGCTGCTAAAAGTTTTCGATTGTTAGTAGAAGCTTAGAGTCAATACGCAAAATCAAACTCAAAAACACGCACCAATTCAAAACGATGGTTTGCGCGATTCAAAACTGGGGATTTTGACACAGAAGACAAGTAGAGGCCTGGTCAGTCGAAAATGTTTGAAGATGAGGAATTGAAAGCGTTACTCGACGAAGATTGTTGTCAAATGCAAGCGAACTCGCATTATCATTTGGAGCCACAGAACAAGCCATTTCTCTACATTTCAAAACATAGAAATTGGGTCCCATATGAATTGAAGCCGAGAGACGTTGAAGGGCGATTTTGCATGTCAGAAATGATGCTTAAACACTACAAAAAGATGTCATTTTTGCATAGTATTTTTACTGGTGAGGAAAAATGGAACATTACGATAACCAACCGACCAAACAGCCAAATCGACGTCGAAGCCAAATATCCATGACGCCAAAGTAATGCCCTTTATTTGGTGGGATCAAAAGGGTGCTTTGTATTATGAGCTGTTGAAATCGGGTGAGACGATCACAGGGGGCCTGTACCGAAAACAACTGTTTCATTTTAAGAAATCAATCAACAAAAAACGACAAAAATATTCGACCAGACAGTAGGACATTATCTTTCATCTTGACAACGCTCGGCTACATGTTGCAAGACCGGTTAAAAACTATCTATTTGGAAAACAGAGGATGGTAAGTTTTGGCTCACCCGCTTTATAGCCTAGACCTTGCCCCTTCTGGCTACTATTTGCTTCGATCGATGCAGAATGCCCTCACTGGAATACGCTTCACTTCAAAGCAGGGTATCCGAAATTGGCTTGATTCATTCTTTACCTCATTAATTTCTTTTGGCGTGGAACCCATATGCTACTAGAAAGATTGGAAAGCGAACGATGGACAATACTTTGAATAATGTATTAAATTATTTTGTTATTATAACAAGTGCATTTTTCATGCAAACATACATACTTGTATACATACTTGTATATATACTTCCGACAGTGTAGTTTAGTATTTAGTATTTTAGTATGAATTAGATGCTATAAAAATGGTGACCCAAAACATTTTATGTTTAATAAACTATTGAAAAGATAGCCTATTTGAGTACATATGTACACACAAACATAATTCCCGCAGCATCGCAACTGAAACATGTAGGACTTTTATGTAGACATAAATTAAACCCAATTCTATTGCTCATGTAAGGGAACATTCCACTATAACGCCAGCTGCGAATGGCAAATGCATTATTAGAGAAGTTTTTTATAGTAGTAATTCTCATAACAAGTAGCTAGCTAATGTTACGAGGTATGCTGCTGCTGACAATTTTTAGATGGTCTGATCTGGCATTGAATCGAAGATCTCTTTATTGTTAGGGAGATATCTTACCTATCACACCACAACGGCATAATATTCAATAAGTACACTAATTATAACATTGGCAAATTTTTAAAGAATCATATCCTATGTTTGTAATGCCATAGTAAAATTTAATGTCTAAAATATTACATAAGTTTATTTCTATATAAAAGAAACATAAATGTTTGTTGTTATGTCTGGTGAAATTTACGATTTAAGAGCTAAAAAAACATGTTTACAAGAAAATGACAAAGTATGGCTCTGTGTACTTTAAAAATATTGGTGGCCAAACATGTATGAGTGAGTAAATTTAAAAATAAAATGATACACAATATACTCAAAGCCAGCGCATGTTTATAGCATAAGTATATTTATACTTGGGTATGTGCATATTTCTACTCGTGTATACACGGAGTATACCTAGAGTATATTTCTACAAAATAAAACCTTTTGAAATCGCTGTAACACAATTAGTAAAGGTGTGTTAAATTTTGGCTTCTTTATGAAAAAAATTAGACTTTAACACCATTTCCTTAAGTGCGACATTGTTTTAATCTTTAGAGCCGCGATTTCAGCTTTCTCGTTATTTTGAAAATGGCAAATAATTTATATTTTATTGAGGGATGATATAACGAAACCTAATGTAGGAGACACACTCGGTTTTTCTCTTTCCAAATTATTTAGAAATCCCTGCAAATCTTCACTAAGCCTTAGAGTACAGAATAATTAAAATTGAACATACTTCGCCTTAGAACATTATCCACAAGATTTTCATTGATCTTTGTGTAATTGTCAAAAAATTGATTAAAATATTGCGAAATTGGAATTTCACGTTGTAAGTCAATTGCTCTTCAAAGTTGTTTTCAGCATTTGCTGCTTATTTGCCTTTTTAGAGTATTTTACTAATTTTTTTGCAAATATTTGTTATCCCTTTTAATTCGATTGTAGATTTGAAAGCGTCAGTTAGGACATTAGAAAAAAGATTAGCCGAACAGTTTAATCTTGTGAAATCTCTTATTGCACTTAAAATATTACTTCCGCGGTCTATTAAGAACACTACATTTGATATATGTATATCCTTTTGGAGAATTCGATGGGATTTATATATATATATATATATATATATATATATATATATATATATATATATATATATATAAAGTTTGCTTATTTTTCTTTAATGTTACCTGCTGTATCAGACATATTATTCGAAATTCATTTGGAAGTATAAAGTGGCATACAAGAAATTTCTCTTAATGAAATCGTCGCTTCACTTATCCATTGTAACTTTAGCCTCACCTCTGCATGCGTGGTTTTTTTCTTTTCTTTTCTTTGTGACCATCGATTGGGTTTCTCGTTTTCCTTGCACTGGGGAAAAAGCTGTCTAAGTCAACATTTTTACCACACTTTCCACCAATTTGTAGACACATTTGAATTAGTTTACGAAAACCGAAACCTTCAGTGCTTCTTAAAGGACGACAATCTTCTATAGCAAAATCCATGAATGCTTCAGCGGAAGCACCTTTCTCTTCGGTATTTATTTAAATTGGTGTACTGCCATGATGCTGTGAATGAACAACCTTATGTTTATTTAAAGTTGATGCTTGCTTCTTTACAAATTTAAAAATCTTCCGGCTCTCCAATTTTTCTGAGTACATTATATACTCCTTCAATTATTTTCCTTACAATTTCGTCACATTTATCCATTATTAAAACTCGTATAACTGTACACACTTTAAATGTTCAGATGCTAATGAAAACGTGAAAACTCTGATTGGCTTATTATTTACTATCTAATTTCGGGGATTTCCCACATATTTATTGCCCCATATATTTGAAGAAAATTTTTTGCTTCTATCTTCCGTGTAAGTATATGAAAATTTTTGGGAATTTGTCATAAGTGGAAGATAGTTAGTATTCTTGTTAAGCGTTTGTATATGTGCCTTGGAACATATATTTTATGTACGACAATGTGTTTCCATGAAATAGGCCCAAGTTTTTTAATTACTTTTATAACAGGTAGTGTTGTTCAATGGGTTGTCCCAAAAAAAATAAATACATAAATTGCAATGGGAATTAAAAAATGCAATAACAAAAGCAATACCCCTTTGATTTTTCTATGCTGAAGTACAAAGTATTTTTTATAAATGGGAATAGGAATACAATTTTTTCTGTCTTTGATTGTTTCTCTGGCCTGTTACAAGAACACAAACAATAATGTAAAAGCATACCATTTCTTTTATTCATCCATACACGCATGTCACATGAGTACTTATTACACGCATGAATACTTAAAGTGCTTCCAAAATTTTTCCATTCCTCTTGATACACATAATTTAAATGCATGTGCATTTTTATAACTATACCGCATAACATGTATACAACTACGTTGCTTAAGTTATTTAAGATGGTTGTGTACAGACCGACATGTTTGCTAGAAGTATGAAGTGGAATTATATATGTATGTAGTTAATGTATTGATATACACAACAGCCAAAAATATAGATAAGTACTTATGTATACTTAGTTTGTGAGTACTTATTGTCATTCTCTACTGTTTACCATTCTATGGTTAAATGGGTGTATTTTTGTTCACCTCTTTTAAGGATTTTTATGCAAGTATATAACTAAAGTTCTTCATATAAAAACATTGGATTTAATTAAATTCTTCATATCCAAACCCCTGTGAGTATTAGAAAAAAAATTTTAACTTCATACTTCTCGTATAGTATGTATTTCAACACCATTTGTTTCTTTTTTATTTTTAAAATATCTGATATTTTTCTTTGGGAAACCACAAGCAATTATTGCATTTATTTTAGCTTAACTATTTTCTAGAATTAAAACAATCTGTGCTAACAATGCAATTTCACATAAAGTCGTACGAATAAAATTAATTTTTATATCCTTCGTTTTATGCTTTTTAATAAAAATAAAAGTTTTAAAGAAAGTTAAAAACAGAAACATTTTTATAGGGCATAAATGTGCGAACGCAAGCAATATTACTACTACTGAGTTAACTACTACTGTACTACAACTGTAAAGATTGCTGAATATGACTTAAAAAAACATCAAACAATCTTTCATTAAGCGCTTCTATATTTAGATTTAAATGAAACAAAGCGTGTGTGGAGATTCCATGGTTTATTCATTTTAAAGGCCTATCGTTGGTATTATGCATGGAACATCATCGCGCAAATTTTCGCCGTGGCTTCACTTTAATTTTTCATGACTCTGGAACAGACAGATGGCTTTGCGTACAGCTATGGCATCTTTGCATAGACCTGCGATTTATAAAACGTCACAAAAACCGTCAAATGGGTCAGCTGTCATGATCACGCCGTTCCATTCATCTCCACGTAAGATGACTATGCCTTCAAATCACTTGTTAAGAATGAACAATGTGGCATGAGCTGTGTGCCACTTAACGCCGGTTAATTGTCTTTGGTATCCATATCATCTAGTTAAAGCCAAACATAGTTGGTAATCATGGACCTATATAATGGTGATAGCCTGAAGAACGTAGAAATTTCGATCGATTTTTTTTTCGTGATGTAAAACTTGACCAGGGACTGTTTTATTAGTACAAAATTTTGTTTTCCAAAGTAATTTTGGTTTAGTTATACTTATAGTATACTTTTTCAAGCTTTCTTCATTTAAATATGTTCTTTGTCGCAACAAAATAAATTTCAAGGCCGAAAAGACAATCGACGCTTAGTTGCGTAGCAAATACTTCGAATATATTTTAAGCCGTCTAGCACAATATGGGCTTCCGTTTTATATTGCCCCCAAAATAACACAATGTTTTTTTCCTTTTCCCAGTCTCGTATATTTCATAAGAAAGGTGGCAAAATTTAAGGTTAGGAAGTAAATTGACTTAAAAACACATTTTTGTTGTTGAAAAATTCAGTTTTATTCATACCCATATAAAATAGAAATATGGGAATTAACAATGGAATATGATATCGGGCAAATGTCCACCTCTAGCACGTCGGCAGACGTCCGCTCTTTTCACAAAATTTTGAACCACACTTTGCAACAAAGCTTCGCTTATCTTGTCAATGCAGCGTCGAATTTCATTTTTCAGTGTATCAGTTGTTTGTGGTTTGTTCACGTAAACACGGTTTTTCAATGGTCCCAGATAAAATAATCCAGTGGCGTTAAATCACAAGAACGAGATGGACAATTAACATCCCCAAATCGAGAAATTACGCGACCGGGAAATTTCTCATACAATAAATGAATTGTTTTGCTGGCTGTGTGGCTTGTGGCGCCGTCCTGCTGAAACCAAATGTCACTGATGTCAACATTAGCCAATTGTGGCCACAAGAAATTGGTTATCATGCTTTGTTAGTGCAAAATAATTCACGGTGATGTCGCTTCCTTGCTCATTTTCGAAAAAATACGGCCGTTAGTGCCGCCTAACCACAAACCGCACCGGTCATCTTCTTCGGATGTAATAGTTTTTCGAGAACCGTTTGTGGATTTTGTGAGCCCCATACCCGACAATATTGTTTGTTTACATAATCGCCTAATAGATAGCTAAAATAGGTCTCATTATTTTGTTGAAAAATGTGGTTCAAAATTTTGTGAAAAGAGCGGACGCCTCTCGACGTGCTATAGGCTATACATTTAGCTGACATAATATTCCATTACTGATTCCCATCTTTTTATTTTATATTGGTATAAATAAAAGAGAATTTATCAAAAAAAAAAAAATGTGTTTTTAATCCAATTTACTTCCTAACCTCAAATTTGCCCACCCTTTGTTGAACTTTCATTTTGAAATTAGCTATCAATCGAAACGGTAACATTTACATTCCAAGAATTTGATTAACAATATCTTGCCTTCTTTGTTAGAATTTGTTAATGCAAATGTTCATCATCTTCTGAAAAATAGGATATTGATTCTCATATAAATATCTCTTCTCGATCCACTTGTAAATTTTTGAACAGAAAAAGTTATTTTCACTTTTTACTTTATTTTGTGTGAAGATTGTGTTCTGTGCTCTCTGCTCCACTTGTAAATTTTTGAACAGAAAAAGTTATTTTCCCTTTTTACTTTATTTTGTGTGAAGATTGTGCTCTGGTTACTTTTTCGTTAAAAATATTCGGTATTATATTGTTTTGTATTAACCATTTTCAAAGCTGAAACCATTAACCACTTCTCACATGGGTTCAACGGGTTCGGGTTAAATTTTTTTTTTATTAAGCCGTTTGGGTTCGGGTTCTATGTCAGTTCCCGCTTTGAACGTTTGTAGATCTCATTTCGTTTCGGTTTCAACAATTTTGTTTCTTGATGTATCCGTTTTTCCAGAAACAGTTCTGCCTCATAGTTAAATACAATTTTATTATGAAAATTATGGTCAGAGTCAATTAGGGCAAAATTTATCATTTGCACAAGTTTGTTGAACGCTATATCCGTTCATGGTAATCAATCAGAGTTCCGTAGTCTATGTTGAAAGTCACTATATTTTGTTTTCACACACTTGTAAAAAATATCTAATTAAAATTTAATTTTTAAAATTTGTTGGAATAAACATGCTTCCTTTCCTTTTTGTTTAATTTTCTTTTTTACATGTATTGTTGTTTACTCATGTGATGTGTTTTACGTGTACATATTCTTCCATTGTGATGTGTGTGTATCAATGTGTGTAACGTACAGACTCTTATATATTTTCAAAGTTATTATTATAATATGAACTTAATATTAAGCTTGGCATATACATGCGCTAATTAAGCAATTAACGTGATAAAATTATTATGCTACCATATATGTATATATGCTACTAATTTTTTATGTTAGAAAATGTTGTTGGGAATATATATATTTTTTTAGTTTAAATTATGTAGCTTGGTTAATAGCTTCATATAATTTTATATAAAAATTAAAAAATTCAAAGAAAAATAGTGCTCGTAAAAAATTATAATTTATAAACAGTTATAAAAACAAATCATTCGAAGTTAATGTCTTGTCATAACAAAAAATTAAAATATATATCAGTTTTTCACTCAAACGTTTATAACACAGATTAATGGCTAAGAAGAAGAGGTACTATAATTCACACTTTATTTAAACAGGCACAAAATTTTTTGCCGGCAGAGGTCCTTAAGGACATAATACGCTGTTTATTCAATAAATAAAATTGGAAAGAAAAGGCAACATTTTACTTTTCGTTCCATGTTTTTAAGATATGATGATGGTATCATCCTATCTTTATTAATGTAATGATGCCTGATCGAGTAAGTTTCGATTTAATTCACTTTAATTATGACAATTTTAATTTCATAACATAGGCGTTGGCTCAAAAGATGTTTCTTGTTTCACACGATGCTGTTCAGTCGGACCAGACACCATTTTTGCTAAGCTCAGCAGATCGCTTTAAGGTTTCTCTAAAATTGGCTGCTGTAGTAAAAATAAAAAATAAATTTACAGCACTGATGATGACAATAAAATAGTATTGTTACAAAAATAAAAAAATGCCTAAAAAGAAAATACACCACATCAGAGACTGTATTGTGAGATTTTAGTTTATTCGTTTGTGTAAAAGTCTTGAATGTGTTACCCCGGTAATGCCGCCCACCTTTGGGTAACAAGATCTTGCATTTTTAAAATTAAGGGACATCAACTAGAGGATGTGAGTGCGTTTGAGACATTTCTGGAACTTTCCAAAGTGTAAGCAGTTAGATAAATAAGAAGGCTGGTTCGCCTAGGTCAATACATGTAGTTATCGTTCTGTAGTCATAAAGTAAAGTCGTGCTTAGACGTAAATAGAAGTGTTGTAAAACGAATTTTAAGTGCAAGATAAAGTTGCTGTATTAAAGTAGCCTGTATGAAGATAAAGTGATGTAATAAAAACTGAAAAAAAAACAACAAGGTGGTGTTTATTTTATTTGACGCAATTAAAAAGAACTCAAACATTTTAAAAAGGTTTAAGTGTAACAATATTTGCTCTAAATTAGATTTCTTCCACATCAGCATGGTATGTAATAGAAATATTTCTGGTGTACAACCATAGTCAGAAGAATTTATACTGGGAAGTTTTTCAATGAATGTTTATTGTTGTTCTAACGATTGCTTGACAACTTTTGCCACGTGAGGTCGAGAGTTGTCAAGCAAAAGAATAACTTAGTCATGTCTGTCGTTTTTCTGGCAATACATGATTGAACCATTAAAACCCAAATATAACTCGCCAATAAATCCGATAAAATCCGGTGGGTTGGATTTCTTTTAAACTCAAAATTTTTGCCATACACATTACGATAAGGTGTAAAAACTCTTCACTACTGTGGTTGAACAAAGCCAAACACTCCTGCGAAGTTATCACACGCTTGCGCTTGTAGCCGATTGTGAGCAAACTCAACACCCATCTTACGAAAAGCTTTCTCACACCCAAGTGATCATTTAAAATTAAAACTAGTGTGACAAATGAGAAGCTCACATCTTCAATTACTGACCGGACAACACCATATCGTTTCTGCCGTGTGGTGTGGTATATAAGACACCTGGCTACCAACCAAGAGATCCTCGATTCAAGCTCAGGCCAGACCATTCGAAAAATAAAAACATTTTCAAAAGCGGCACCACTTTATATAATTAAATAGTAACTGGTTATAAGTATTACTACTATTTAAAATTTATCTAATACATTTGCTGTTCGTAGCCGGCGTTAACTGTAGATCCCGTTCAATGAGTCTATAAATGTAATCGGTTGCAGCTCATTGAATGGAAGAAGTTCCCTTGTTTCTCCTCTGGAATGTTATGGAAATTATTGTAATTGTTACCATATCGTGAACTTTTTAGTTATTTCAGATGTAGAGATACAACCAGGCTACAATGGAATACAGTTATCTTAACCTTGGTTTTAGTGCCCGTTTTTTTTTCTCCGCATAAACATAATGCTTAATGGTCAAACGAAGCTCAGTTTTTTCCATTTCCCTTTTTAATCACGCAGTCAAACACAAACTAAATGACTCAACTCGTTCGAATGCTCACCCGCCATTTAAATTAATTTTTTTTTTATTTTAATACACAACTTTTTAACATGCTTTTAATCTGTGAAGTTGTAAAATTTAATACAAAAAAATTAAAATTAAACAACAATTTTTGATATATAAAACTACGCCTTGATATATAAAACTACTCTCACGAAATAAACCACGTACGTATCGAAATAAGGAAGTGAAGCAGCAATAGTTTCAAAGTCAAATTGGTTACAAATTTTTAAAACAGTAAATATGGTATTTAGTTAAAAAAAATAATTAATACATATTGTAGTTTAATTAAAATTTTGTTTGCAAACATTGCTTAGTAAAGTATTTTCGAAAATTTTGTAAATTATATTCCCTTAAAACAAAAGCATTTACTAATTAAAATTCGATAGAAATACAAATACAAAAGAAACACCTTTCAAATACTATAAATAAATATTTTTCAGTTAGTTCTTCTTGTCACTAAGGTGACATTTTTACTCTCTCCCTGCATACTGTAGAGAAAAGGCAATAATACAATTCTGCGTTAATGTGTTCATTATTAATTCATTACATGTTTATTAATTTTTCATAAACTATTAATATGTAAATTTTAAAACTCCCACATACATTTTTAATTGAAAATTATCTCTTTTTCTCACGGCATATAGAAACCAAAATTTTTTTTCTTTTTGGCAGTAGCAAGGGCACCGCAGCATCACCATCATCAGAGTATAAGGAGAACAAAAACAGTAGAAATTAAAAAAAAAAAAAAATCCACATGTGTATAAAACGATGAACATACATATGAAAAGAATACTTTTAAATACAAGATATATATATAAATTCCCCAGGCTCTTACTTTTAACGGCAAAAAAAAGAAAACGTTTGTGTTTTAAACGCTTTATATTTATTTTCTTTAGTGTAAAATGAAAACGTTTTCACTTTTGAATATTTAATTTTTGTTTTTTTTAATTTACGCTTTAGCACCGAGCGAAATTAAATTATACTAACCTTGAACTTAAGCATCTGAGGTGAAATAAAAAAAAAATAAAGAAAAAGAATAAAATTAATTATGGTGTTTTTATATTTTCTTTATTTAACTTAGCTAAGCCGAATGGTTTTTTACCCTACTCTACACTGATAAGTGTTTTAAGTATAAGCGATTTTTATAAACTCTCACAGTCATCCATACGAGGGTAGTTTAATAATTTCTTGATCTCTCAAAAAAATATATACAATATTTCTCAGCAAAGCTTTTGTCCATATTACTTAAAACCTTTTTGTTCGAACCAAGTCTTTGGCTATTTTTTCAAATTTGAAACAGGAAATAGTCACTAAAAGTTTAGTTATAGAGATTATGACAAATGAGGTAGTCTCTTGCTTCATGTATATGTGTGAGTGCATTATCTTCATGGAATAACTATTTTTGCTTAATTCTTTACTTCAAATAAGTGCTTAACTTCTCTTAATCAATGTAAATCAATGTAAATTATTCCAAAAAACTGTGGCAATGCGCTTATTGGTCTTCTTTGGTACACATACTTCTAAAGAATTATACAGTAAGTGTGGCGTGTTAAAATGAAACCATGTTTCATACAGAATAAAAAAAGGCGCTAAAAATTGTTCAGACTCAGTTTGCACATTGGCGAAGACGAGAGATTATAGCACGAATTACCTAGATAGCTTTTTCATAGTTCAATATTCTAATACAGCTTCATCCCCTCAATTTCATTCTCCGATTGTCCAGTATGATTCCATGGATTTTAAGTACAAGTTTTGGCGTTGAACCTCTTTTGGGCGACCTAAACGTAAGACGTCTTATGTGCTGTTATGGGCACAACAGAATTCAGTAAATCAATGATATAGTGGTGTCTTCGTAGTTTTTACCTAATCTTTCTTAAAATTCGTCATTAATCTAACAATAGATAACAACTCAAGAAATTATCAAACTGCACTGGTATAAATATTTAAATTAAATGTAACTTTCTGTTACTAACGGCTTTGCTTTAAAAAGGAAAGAAAAGGAAATCTTTTCATTGAAACATTTTCATTTAACTATACATGTGAGAGAACGTGTGTAAGAATGTATGTATGTTTTGTATATCTGCTTCTGATGTGAAAATAAGTATGTTTTTTGTTTTTTTTTTTTTATTCATTATTAAAACTACAGATACAAATGAAAGTGGATTAATAGTTTAAAGAGGTTGTAAAACACAAATACCCTATCAAGTTTCCTTTTAACAGCGATGGTATGTGTGTATTCCATTGAAACTATAACGACTAAAAAAATAATTATAATTATAATATCGAAAAAAGAAATACATTTGTAAATGAAGAAATTTAATAGACTATACATACTCGTACAATTATTGTTAAACGAGTAGTTGTCATGGCCAAAGATCTGAGCTTTCATGAGATTTAAAAAAAAAAAATTTTTTATAATTTTATTATGATAAAATATTTAATTAAAGCTTTTAAATTAATGAATACGAATTTTTATAATAATTAGCAATTTTATATTATCGTTATTAATATAAAAACTAAAATATATATTTTGGGGACATAGCAGTGTTTTTTAATCCTCGTAACTTTTTACAAGCAATAAAAAACAATCTTAATTGCTCTCAGTTTATACCCATTGCGTAAAACAATAACATCTATTACACAGATCTTTCTTCATAACTATCTTCACATCTATTATGTGACGACGATCACACAGATATCCACAACTTGAGTTCGGTCACGACTTATTCAACCAGAGTTAATCCACACTATACTTTTGTTGCGTTGAATTTACATCAAGCGTAGCCAATAAGAGAAATATGTTTGTGTAGTAGTATTAGTAAATTTTTGCTATGTGCGTTGAAGCAAAATGTTAAGATTTAAGTATTATCAGAAACATAACACAGCTTAAAAAAATTTTAAAATTCTGCGTACACCCGATCGCATGTTCAATGGTTGCTGTTTCAGTGACGAATAAGAGCAAGAGCATCCATTGCACAACATGTTTCGTTTGTTATTGTTTTCCATTTAACACACATACAGCTATTTACGTACTTAAAGTGCGATTGGCTTCGCTCAAAACGTAGCAAATTAAACTTAACGAAATATGACGAAAAACTTGGTAAATACATTATGGTTATACACATTTGATTATGTGTATTCGCAAAGTCGTTTAAGCTAGCCTACGCATATTATACTTGGGCCCTTACATCAATAACATCGTTACACTAATTATACATCAATAAATTCTAACCGCTTAGTCTACTTCACTGAAACTCTCTTTACGTTGCGCTTATATATAATAAACTGACATCGATGTACTTTTATATGGCTGAGCAAGCAATACTTCGAAACCTCTCGACATTTTAGGTGAATTTCATTTCTTTACATTTATTTTTCTTTAGATCTTCTGCTGCGTTCTAATCGTCAACATCTTGTTTGTTTCAGTTTTGTCGTTGTTTCATATTTGTATCGTCGTCTGCCTACTTTGTTGGTTTAGTTTATTTTTATTTATAAACAAGCACGTACTGTTTATTTATTTTTTTATAATGTAAAAAATGACAGTGGTGCTCAAGCTTGATTTTCGTAACAATATTTATATTAACAAAACAAAATATGTGTGAGGTACCATCAGCAGTAGCTGGCATGTCGTCCAGATTATTATTATTGTAAAGGTATACTCTAAGTATTGGAAACCAATGATTTATTGTATCTCACAACTTCGTCACCCAATTGAGCTTCAGAATTTCGATTGGTGCAAGAGTATTCATTCTCTTTCCATAACAGACGGCTATGCTCTGGC
Source organism: Wohlfahrtia magnifica (assembly GCA_023159175.1). Taxonomy (NCBI): domain Eukaryota; kingdom Metazoa; phylum Arthropoda; class Insecta; order Diptera; family Sarcophagidae; genus Wohlfahrtia; species Wohlfahrtia magnifica. Next base: position 38,106 of record JAKWBJ010000496.1, on the reverse strand, counting down.
GACTCAGTTTCTTCTTCACCGACTCTGCTCACTGGATCTGAAACCAATCATATTCTGCAAGCCATTCTTAAGCTCAGAATCAAATCTTCTCCTGTCATTGCAGCCTAGTACAAGTTTGAACTGCCTTAAACCCGTTTGGATTGATAATAATATACGTCTCTAGTTGTTTCGTTTCTCTAAACGAGCCCCTTCAGATTCTTCTTCCCACTACATATAATGATTATGTACCAGTCCCAGTCCCAGTAGCAGCATTGAATTCCGAGCAATTTAATCTGCCGTTCACTCCTCGAACTCCTAAGTGAAACAGGATCCTGAAGAGGCTGAGTGTGTTTTCTCTACTTAGTTAGTTCAATTTACCTAGAGAGTTCCATACTAACTTTGTGTAAATTTTTTAACTAGAAGTTAAGTGCTTGAATGGCGACCTATCCTGTTTTTATATAACCTGTGCAACCTAAATTGTGTACATCTTTAGTCCGCTTGGAAAATGCCCCCGAGTTTTCCTATGGATTCCGATATTGACGATAATTGCCTGGCCATCATCGTTCTGGCAACGCTGTCAATCCAAAAATTTGGAATGAGATTTCAGGTGGATTGTTATCGACCAAAATTTGGCAATTTTATTTGTAAACGTACCCATTTATGCAAAAATGAGACTTATTACTGATGAAGATTGGTTGATGAAAACTAAGGTCAGACAGATAAATAGTGTTTTCCTTGTGCATGACAACGCCCGAGGTTACGTATCAAAAGTGGTCAAATAATTGTTAAAACGATCAAAAATCGCACCCGCCATATTCTCAAAATATTGCTCATTCTGACTATTGGCTGCTTCGAAGGGTACAATTTCTTTTGACATGTCAGCGAATAACTTCATTTGTAGTGATCTTATACACTTTTATTTTGGTAAATTTGTTAAATCATTCAGGTATGTTATGGAAATCGACTGAAATTACAAACTCCTACAATTTGCAAATCTGACAAAATATTTAATTCTTTTTTACTTATTATGTTGATTACCATTAATATAACTGACTTAATTAACAAAACTCTTAATAAAAAAGGAGTTGCAAGAATATTGCCGATTCCAATTTCGATCAAAATCGTTTCCCACCACATCTTATCTTTAGCCTAAAAAAACCCGGTCTGAATTAATTTGTACTCCTACCACACAAACCTTTAATTATTTTTGTTGTAAATATAATCCGAAAACCCTAATAAAAAAACCCACCCTGGTTTTTTTAAATATATATATATATATATATATATATATATATATATATATATATATATATATATATATATATATAAGTATATATATAATATATCATTTTCCACTTTCTAAGCTGAAATGGAAATTTCAAGGTTTTTTTTTAATAAATTAGAGCTCAACATTTTTTCCTTACTAAAATATTTTTTTTATGAATAATAGAGCCAAGTCATAAATTTCAACATTTTGATCCTATTAAGTTATATGATATACATATACAATATTTACTGAATAACTTTAGAGGTTTTCAAGTGTATAAAATACTATCTATATAAACAATTAAATTAAATAAACGCGTGAACGAGGACTGTTCTTAGAAAATGGTTACACAAAAATAAACTCTTGGATAAAAGAGCACGTTTTTGATTTTGAAAATTAAACGTTTTCATTCGGATTAATTGAACAAACTACATAGATTGCCTATTAATCACTGATGTGTGTATATTATGTACAATTACATGAATTTTAGAGAGCAGATATAGAATTTCAACCTTGATGTATATGTACTATAGTACCAAGTATTTCAAGGATAATAACATCATACCACTCGTATAAAAATAGCACCCAATAGTCAGCACCACAACCAACATCTTCTCATGCTCGAAGGCCTCCACCTTCGGTGAAAAAACCCACAAATGAAAATTAATAAAAAACTAAATTTTCAAAATGAAATAAATACTTAAATATTTACATACATACACATGTAGTATGTATACACGAGCAGGTATAATATACCTTTAAGCAATACTGGTATATTTGGTAAAATAGTTCCTTCAAGCATTTATCGCGTACATATTTATGTATGTATGTACGTAATACGTACACGTGAAAAGAATGCGTACTTTAATAATAAGAGTATTTTAACGACTTTTCATTAAATTGGAAAATAAAAAATTAAAGGTGGAATAAACATGGTTCTTTGTGTGTTTTGTTTTTTCTGGTTTAATAAGTAAGTTAAAATAAAATTCTATAAACGTACGCATATAAATTATCTCTAAAAATCTGATACGAAGTTTAAAATATTTTGGGAATATTTACTAAGCGAAAGAAAGAACAAAAATTCTATTTCGAATCTTAATAGCTTTTTCAATTATTTAATATCATAGACATTTTAATTAATAGTATTCAATATCCCTGAAAATATTATCAGGAATCAGGTATATAAAATCTATTATATTTTTGTACACATAGGTAATTATCGATAGTGTTATATTAGATCCAAAAAACAAGTTTTGCAAGAAAAAGTAGTTTTAAGATTTAATTACGAATTTTTGAATCTTTTATTTTATTAAAATTTAGATAATTATTTCCACAACAATTCGTTAGTCCCATTAATAGTGGGTACACACAACGAAATTCATTTTCGCAACGCATTTCTCATTCAGATTGCACGTTTTGACACACACACTGCAATCTCCAATAAAATCAGAAACACAGTAGCAGTTTTGGTATTTTATATTATAGCATAACATCGTTTGAAAAAATTAATCATAATGTAGAAGCTAGCAGCTTGCTTCAATGAACTGAACAGATTAAAACTGACAGCGTAATCTGTATCAATGCAATCTCAAAATATTTTAATATTGATGAAATGTTGCATTAAATCCGAAATCAGATCATAAATACGAATGCACAAGATAATATATACAATTAAATTTGAAGGTTGCGTAAATGAATTTCATTGTGTGTACCTATTATCATACTTAAAAAAAGCTTAACCGACTTGAATATATTTTGTTTGCTTTAATTCGTAGGTAGTTCAAGGCAAAAATATTTATAAAAAGTCCCCAAGAAAAGCTGAAAAATATAACTTTTTTATATAAAAATCGATGTGTTTTTGTTTTTATGTATGTGTATATGTGTGTTTGAAGTCTATAGACGACTAAGCGGCTGCAATTTTTACTGTAATATCTTCTATGCCTGGAAGGAGACATACAAGCCAAATATATAAATAATCACATATCTAAAGAACTTATCAGCCAGACTCATAAAACTTTGCCCCAATTTATTTCGTATGAAACTGATTTATTGGAAAAACAGTTGGTGTGGATATAATCACGGGGAGGGGTATACCCCATATAAATGGAATTTTAATTACCGTATATCTAAAAACCTATTATAGCGACAGTCTTCAAATTTTGTTCAAATCATTTTTCTATGCAACTTATTTACTGAAATAAATGTAAGGCAGATATAATCAGGCGGGAGAGGTACGCCCCATATAAAGGAAATATTAATTTTCGAATACTATTACACCGATTGCGATAAAATACTATATAAAACTGAATGTGTGTTTGTTTAAAGAAAGCACACAGATAAACGCAGATCCTGTCTTTCTGGAAGGAACTACAGGCTATCTCAAATGTTTGAATTTGGACCAAAAGGGTACAAAATAGAGAATAATAGTTAAAAAATTTTGTTAAAATAATAATTAAGATAAGGGTAGCGAAGCACGCCGGGTTTTATCTAGTAAACTAATAAAAATAAATTGTTATGAGGTATCGGTAGTCCAAACAAAACGGACGATGATAATAGAAAATAAAACAAAAGGCTTTCAGAGAATAATCTTAATATTTTTAATTATGATAGAAGGATCTTGTGTGCCACTGTGGTATGGTAGGTAAGACACCCGCCTACCAACCCAGAAGGTCGTCGGTTCAATACCAGGTCAGACCATCTTAAAAAAGAAGAAAGTTTTTCGACAGCGGTGTCACCTCATAATATTAGCTAGTAACTGGTTATGAGTATAAATACTATTGAAAACTTCTCTAAATAAATTTGCCGTTCGGAGCCGGCGTTAAAATGTAGGTCCCTTTCAATGAGTTTAAAAATAAAATCGGGTGCAGCTCATTGACTGAGAGAAGTCCCTATGTTCCTTTATGGAATGTTATGGGAATTAATATATATATATATATATATATATATATATATATATATATATATGTATATACATATATATAAATATATATATATGTGTATATATATATATATGTATATATATATAATATCGGCCAAATGCTCGCCACGACTTCGGCGGCATACCTCTATCTATCTGTCCATACTCAGTTGCCAAATCTCTTCATTGCACAGCTCAATTAGGTAGATTACGTTGTGCTATAAAGTATCTACTATAGTATCAAAGTCCTGCCAGCTTTAATGAAGGCGTTTTAGAACATTTTCCGATCAAGTAAAGATGGCTTTAAGTCGCTCGATACCGGTAAATGAAAAAGAAGATGTTTTATAGATTCTTAATTATCTTTGCAGCTTCAGCAGAAATCATTATATAGATTATCAGCCTTTGAATGTGTTAACCGAGAGTCGCCAAAAGTTTGCTTAAATGTATTCTGAGCAGCTTCTGCTTTTGTTCCGTTATTTAGCTATCCAAATGTGGTGACATTATCTTGGTTTGTCACCAGGTGGGTACACCGTTCATTAGCCATGAATTGTATATGCTGCGACATCAGTTGTCTATTGTGCTATAGATACTCTCCACGGATCTTATGATCATTATGGTATCCGTAAATATGAATGCTACAGTAGTGTGAAAACATTCGAGATAATTTGATCTCCAGCTGCTGTGAAAAAACTCCACATCCAGCAATCCTATGTCTCTTCATATTGTGACCTATCCTGTATATTTATAGGGAAAGCCGGATTGGAGTAGGGTTCTGATATCATATATTCTTTGTCAAAATTACAACTTATAAAATTCACGTAATCACGCAAGCTACAAAACAATGAATATAGCCTTTGGTGGAGTGGTTCTTAATTATCTTAAATGCAATCGATCTTATAAAATATTCAAACTTAATCTGATGGATTATCCCTTCAAGTTATAGTGTTAGCAATAGTGCATAATATCTTAAAATGTAACTTTAGATTATGTACTCTTATTTAATGTTTTATTAGGAAATAAGAAAAAAAATTATATTGAATATAACGTTTTACAAATAAGATTATCAGCTTCAACTATTTTAACTGATATATATGTATGATAGAGAAGTTAGATAAAAAGCTAGAATTTTAAATGATAAAGGGTATCGCAGAATTAACGCATGAATTAAATTTGTCGCTATTTGTGCCGTAAAGTGTTGGCAATTCTAAGAAAAATAATTCGCTACTGACAGTTTAAGGTAAGTAAAAATGGAGCGATACACGATAGAACAACGTGTCTTCATAATATGTCAAAAAGAACTAAAGATTTGCGGCCGCAGTTAGAAAATGGGATACAAAATATATTCGGAATAGTGTTTTAACTTCGTGAACTGTGAAGAGATTGATTGAAAAATTCAGGGAGACTGGATCCATCGGAGACGCTAAACATACTGGTCGTCCAAAAACAAGCCGCTGAAATGTCAATATCGACGCAGTGCGTGAGAGTGTGGGTGATAATGCAGCAACCTCAATTCGTCGTCGTGGACAAGAATTGCAAATTTCAATAAGCTCTCTACAGCGTATACTCATTAAAGATCTGCGTTTCCATGCTTACAAAATTCAATTAACACAACGACTGAAGCCTAATGACCATGCACAGCAAAGAGAGCAAATGGATGCTGAGTTTTTGAGCAAAATCATCTTAAGCGATGAAACTCATTTTACCTTGATGGCTTTGTTAATCGCGAAAATTGCTGCTTCTGAGGTTCTGAGAACCCACATGTGATTGCGGAAAAACTAATGCATCCACAAAGTGTCACTGTTTGGTGTGGATTTTGAGGTGAAGTCATAATTGGACCATATTTTTTTGAAAATGAGGCTGATCAAGCAGTGACTGTTACTGGTGCTCGACATCGCAACACAATATTTCTCCCGAAATTGCATGATATTGATGTAGCCAATATATAATTTCAACAGGGCGGTATCACATGTATAACAGCTAGTGCAGCAATTCAATTACTTCATGAGACATTTCCAGGTCGTGTCTTCTCTCGTTTCGGTGATCAGAATTGGCCCCCTATATCGTATAATTTAACACCACTATATTTCATTTTATGAGGTTATTTGAAATCACAGGACTCTGTCAACAAGCCCACAACCACCCGTGCATTTAAAAGAAGAAATTCAACGCTGCGTCAATGAAATTCAGCTACATTTATGCAAAATAGTCATGGAAAATTTTGACAAACAAGCAGATTTGAATTTGCCCGATGTGTTATTCCATAAATAACTATGTACTTTGTGATTCAATAAAAATATAAAAATCAAAAGACTAAAAATTTTGTTTTCTATTTTGAATTAAATAAACACTTGCGTTAATTTTGGGACACCCTATATTACTGACAAAATATGTGCATAAGCTGTTAGAGTTTTCAAAAAAAAAACTTTATTTACAATCACGATATTTCGACGTGTTAAATAAAATTTCTTAAATTATTTGCTTTTAATATATGCAAGATTTTTACTATATTATCATGAAACCTATAAAAAATTTAGGAAACTTTTCTATGTTTTTCTTGAGTTCATGTTTAATTTAACTTATTTTATAGTATTATTTTCTAAGGAATATGATTACATATGCTCAAAATAAAAATAAAACACACACACAAAAATCTACATATAAACTGCAAATACTTGCGCCTTGTAATTGTAATTTATATTGTACTTCTTTGCCTCGTATGTGTACAATGTTTATCCTGCTCATTTTCAATTTTTTCTTGTTCTTACTTTTGGTTTTTTTAGAGATTTATGTGTTAACTTTTTTCACCGAAGTCAAAATGAGCTTCTCATATACGAACAGACTTACATACACTCCCTATGCTCGAACACGTACTTGTATTTTTAAGTTTAGCGATATGCATTGTGTGTGCTATAGTGATACTATAACGAGAAATTTTAATGCTGCTCAGGCAATAGCTTTACGCTTTGTATGTGTCACATACACACATTCTTGCTTAATAGGAGCTCACATCCGGCTGTGTTTCCAGTAGAAATATTTTTTGCAGCTAAGTTGCACAAAAAATAAGAACTATACTGAATGAGTGTGCAGCATAAATAAATGTTTTCTTTTTATATATTTATGTTGCATTACACTCATGGCTTTCTACTTGTGCGTATTTCAGTTTTTGTTACATTCTGAAACAAACTTTTTGCTCTTTTAGGATGTGTTGCTGCAAGTGCGTTTCTTTAAAAATTAGGGTATTTCAGTAAAGGGTAGAAAGATCGCTTAAGAGATAGTATATTTGTAAGTTCACAGTTTTTTTAATCAGTAGCTGTTAAGCCAAATATGAGTACTGCCTGCTAACAATTGATATAGTGAACAAAATTTAATTTATGCTAAAATATTCACACAGCTTGAACTGATTGTTAATCGATTACAAGGTGCACAAAAATAAATAAAAAATACCTGGCAAATGAAACTATTTTGCTGATAGGCGTTGCCGAGCAGAACAAGGATCTGTTTTTGAAATTTTCGAAACACCTCTAAAATCTCGAGTAACGGGTAAAAAAAATGGGTTTTCTGACCTTTTTGTACTTATAAGCTAATAACTTAGCTGAATGTTACCTGATTTTAAGTGTCTTTTCAGATTTGGAAATCAAATCTTTGAAATTATATATATATATCGTTTAAGTAGCCTTGAAAAATCTTGTTTTTTTCTCAAGCAAACACATTTTTCATCAATTTTTTTAATTTTTTAAAGTTTAGATGCGTTTTTACGCCTTATTTTATGTAGGAACTATACTACTGATGAATTAATTAAGGAATTATATTATATTATGAATAAAATGAGACTTACGGCTTAGATCTGTAGATAGTGACCCCAAACATACGAGCAAAATCGCAAAGAACGACTTTCAAAAAAAAAAAAAAAATACACCTAAACACTCGAATGACCGGCTTAGAGCATCGATCTGAATCTGTGAACCAAATTAGATAACAATATTCCAATGGTATACATACATTTTGAAAACAAATGCATCCCGAAGTGAAAGAGATTTCTATAAAAATTTTTGAAAAACTTGACTTCGGAGATACCTAAAAGTCCTCACATATTTAATAAAGGAAGAGCTACTAAGCTGTGATTATACTAATATACCTTCTATTTCTGCGGTTATCATCCAAGATTTTGCATTTGCACTTTATTTTGTCTAACCGTTGGCAGGGATTATTTTAATTTATGTTGTTTTGCTGCAAAAGTTTAGACAAAATATTTATTTATTTATTAGTTAAATTCAATACAGCAAGACAAATTTTTATAAAACAGCATTAGTTAATGTAATCGTTAAATGTTATATTTATATATTTTAATTTAACAAAAAAATTGGGAAAGGAAAAATAAAATAAACAAAAAGACTTACTAATTAAACTAAAAATTTTATTCACAATTAAAATTAAAACTAAATAATATTAAACATGAATTAATTAAATAAAATATGATGCTAAAGTTTATTAAAAAAACAAAAAAAAAAAAAATAAAAATGAAAGCGAGAAAAAAATATTTCAAGCTTCGAATAATGTTTAAATATGGCAGTTTTGAAATGTTGTGCATTGCTTATAATTTGTATTTAAAAGGGAAGTTGGCTCAAGTGATGAATCGATTTAATAAAGAAATGATGTTCAGATATGGCTGTGTTATATTTTATAAAATTGATCTTGTTTCCTTTATTTGATTTGGAAACTATTATTTTTGATAAATATTGGGTGGCTGCTGGTTGTATATAACCCAATACAGAAACAAAAGCGTTCGACATTTAAGTAGATCGTCAAACGAGGTACCAAAAATCTTCCTCGCGATATGATATGCTTTTGCCCCTTCTGATACCAAACACATATCTTGCAATAGTATTGAATGTCACATTTAGCCTCCTTTACTAACTGCATCGGAGCTAGCAAACAGCTTACAACCATATGTAAGTGCCGGCAAAAAATAAGTCTTCGCCAAAGGCATTTTAATAAGAATTAATGAGAAGTATTGGGGCATCCATAGATTCTTAAGCATTGCAAATATTCTCCCACAGTTCGTTTTAATATGGTCAGACCAATTTAGTTCCCCGTTCAAAATAACACCAAGATTTTTAGCAGATTGGATTGGTGGTAGATGCGAAATTAAATTTTCTGGTGGCCCAACTAGCAGAGCCGCTGACTTGTTAGGATTTATGCTTAACACATTTGCAGATGCTCATAAATAAATTCGATTTTAATCCTTGCTTATCAAATGAATACAATTGGCTGCATCACTTATATTACAATTAAGGTATAGCTGCAAATTGTCAGCAGACATTTGAATTTGACAGTGTCACACTTGTAAAGGGAGGTCATTAGCATATATAGAATATAATAATGGGCCAAGTATGAAGCGCTGTGGAACACCTCTTGGCATAGAGCATCTGCTGGAGATATTTGAATTATGAAAAACACTTTGACTTCTGTTACGTAAGTACGATGACAAAAGTTTTAGTGCCGTTAAAGAAACGTTGCATAAATATATTAATTTAAGGTCCAAAATGGAATGATGCACTGTGTCAAATGCCTTAAAATGGTCAAGAAGTATGAGAAATAACAAAGTTTTACGATTATCAACTTGACTTCTTATTCTATCAGTTACATCAACCAAGGCACTAAAGCAGCATGTTTAGGCCTAAATCGGAATTGCCTCTCCGGTTAGTAACGAGTGTGTATATAAATATCGAATGCATTAATTTTCAAGTACCTTTGATAAATAGGGCAATATAGCAATAGGTAAAAAACTCTTGTCAGATTTTAAAATTGACACAACCTTAGCATGTTTCCACACGGAGTGAAAAGTAGACGTTAACATCAACTGCTCCAGGAACAGCATTGTCTCTATTCACCAAACCCACTTTATAAATTTCCCTCCATTTAGTACGCGAGTCAACACATGTTCGAAACTTATTGTCATAGAAAATGAATTGAATTGATTGAATTGCAGCCTTAAAACACTCATAAAGCTCCGGAGTCCTAAAGGGTTCCCATCTGGCATATGCATAGTTTCTAATGTCAATTAAATTATTAGGCTCCGAAGTGAACCAAGGTTTGTCATCTCTAAATATTTTACATCTTTTTCAAACGTGTTTATCAAAAAAATACCGAAAATTGAGGTAGAAAAAGAGAGAGTTTAAAAGTACAAAGTTCCAATTCAACGATAGTAAATCTGCACCAAGACGTGTACAGTCTATATTCTCGAAATCCCTATGTTATATCATTAGTATGTGTGCAATCTATGTAAGCTCATTGTCATATGATATAAACAATAAATCAAGCCTCGAAAACATTGATGCAGAGAGCTAATCAAAGACTAGCAGAGTAGAAGTGTCATTAATAAAGCAAAGATCTAACAAAGTGCTAGACGTAGATGTAATATGAGTAGGACTCATTCCGTTAGCTTAGTACAAACCAACGGCGCCCATATCTACCAATAAACTATTATATTCTAATATATTAGCATTGAAATCAACAGTAAAAATAATATAATGTGTAGCCAAGACTATATGAACTTAAAACTTCTAATATAGGATCCATATCCATATCCCTGTCGGGCCTATATATGGTACCAACTTGTAGTTTCTCATTTCAACTAAAAACCTCAATGAATATATATTCAATATCACCACCCACATTCTTGATACTTTGCTTACAGATAATATTAGTCTTACTATTAATCGCACCACCACAGTTAGCAGTCCGATCAGAGCGAAAGAAACGGTATCTATTCAATATATGTCTGCAAAGAACCACAAAAGATTAGGAAATTCAACAATTTTATTTTTGAAACTCTGCACATTAAAGTGGCAAATCTTTAGTCCGGAATCATTTCTCAATATGGTACTTAGATTTTCCCTATAACCAACCCTCACATTATCATAAGTAGCCATCATTAATTGAATAAATTATCCCAGCAATTCAAACAAATATTAACTGCTCAGAAAAAAAGCACTAAAGAAATTAGTTTATAAGCAAAAAAAAATTAAATAAACATTCGTAAATACAAGATTTTCATTAAATTAAATAAATAATCAATAGATATAAATAACACGTTGTAAATAACCAGATCAATCAGATAAATTATTTGTATTAGGAGAGTAATAATGTAACTATTTACTAGATGCATCATCACTCGGACGAAAAAATTGGTTTAGTCCACCGTATTCGTCACTTCGTAAAGGCTGTTCTCCTCCAAAGGTCTTAACATAAACCTTTGTATAAACGTAGCAGCTATCATTCTGACCTTTTTCAATCGTTGGGCTCGGGCAAATATCTTATGATTCTCGTTTATGTAGAAAGGAGTTGCACTTTCAAAGCCAATAAAATTTAACCGGAATGGTTCCTTTTATCCACTACATATCCTCCAACTAATTTTGAAACATAGTTCCTATCATTAAATCTTTATGTTTTTTATATTGAAATGTAAACGAAATTAATAAATTCAATTAATTATTTAGCAATAATATTGGGCTTGTCTCTTTTCTTCTCTGATGAAATCTAACAAAGGTAATTTGCACTTTATTTTGTCCAATAGTGTATATTATTTAATATTCTAGGCCGCCTTTTTGAACCTCCCTAATATTTTGTATCCCTATTGTTGTTTTTTCTCTCTCTCAACACTGTATATGTTTTCCTTTCATTACCGGAAGTACTAATGAAAGTTGTTAAAATTTATTTAACTATACTTAAAAAATTCTCATATGTATAGTCTGTGCGTGTGTGTGTGTGTGTTGAACTTTTTCTGTAAAAGAGTGTGTGTGTTTAAGGAAATTATACAAGAGTATGAGTGCACTCATATTGTATCCTTACATATGTTGTTCATTTGTGCTCTTGTCACCATAAATTTCAGCAAGTGTTTAGTTAAATATTGTGTTTTATTATTTTATATAATTAAAGTTTGTTGAGATTACGAGTGTCAAGACAATGGTGAAAAAAATAATAGAAAAGAAGATACATTTGCTTATATGTGAATAAAATTAAAGAAATATGAAACACTTTTTGAATTAAGGTTCTAATGATTTACATAAAGTGTGGGCCAAACATAATGCACGATGTTAATTATGAGTCACATATTAACGTCAAGTTTTTTTCCCAACTTATTTGACAGAAGAACACAATTGAGCAGCGCCTTAAGATTGTTGAAGCCTTTTACGAAAATGGGCGTTAAAATCAAGATACCATTCATGCACTTCGTAAATTAGAATTGTGCGCAAATTTCTGCAAACCGGGTCTGCAGGATATGTGGAGACACCTGTGCATGACCGCCCAGTACGATGCATCTACAAGGAGTGACTGTTTGGTGCGGCTTATGGGCTGGCGACGTCAGCGGGCCGTACTTCTTCGAAAATGAGGTCAACCAAGCAGTTACCGTGAATGGTGCTCGCAAGCGCGAGATGGTAACGGACTTCTGGTGGCTAGAAATTTAGGATATGGACCTTGAGGATATGTGGTTCTAACAGGATGGTGTCACTTGCCTTGCGCGCGAAATTCAATGGCCGTGTTATCTCATGTCATGTTAATTAGCCACCACGATCATATGATTTGATACCGTTGGACTTCTTTCTTTGGGGATATATAAAAGAAAATATTTACGTCAATAAGCCAAGGACAATTAAAGGGCTAAAGGATGAGACAATTCGTCACATTAACGACATTGAACCTCAATTATGTCTCATCGTCATTGGAAATATAGGCCGATGGGTAAAGGTATGTCACCGAAGCTGTGGCGAGCATTTGCCCGATATTTTTTCTATCATAATAAGAGATATTAAAATAATTCTCCGAAAACTTTTTGCTTTATTTACAATAAATATCATGCATTTTAGTTAAACCACCCTTTATAAGAAGTTTTTCAAACATAATTTTGTTTTACAAATAATTTAAAAATTCAAAAGCAATCCAGGTTCAACTCTTTTAATATTTCTAAAATGTTGGCTAATTTTTTTTTAAAATCTAAGCCACTTTACAATCGTATTTTTCCAAGTACATATTTCGATAATGTCTATAAAAGTTTAATGCAAATTAATAGGTTAAATTTTAAAAATATTTCTTTAAATTGAAGAATACCTCAAACTAAATGTTTCGTTAAACCCTGGCTACATTTATTTCGCTGACCACATTTTACCCTTTATTTTACTTTTTTTACATTTCTTATTTTATTTATTTTAAAAACCTACTCTACAATTTGTAGTGGGGGTATACTGTATATGCACTTCTGTTTGTAAAACCTAAAAAAAACAAAAATGTTTGAAGCCAATCTAAAATAAGCTGGCAACTCATATACATACTCATAGCTTAACGAGTCGAATTGTGTCTCTGTTGATTTAACCTAAAAACCAAAGAAAACAGAAATTATTGGATATGGATTCCGCAACAATTATTGTTTTCGCAAATTTTTACAAATTTCACAATTTAAAGAAAATTGGTCATGACTGATCTCAGGTGAATTATAAATTTTTATCTTAGCATTTGAATGACTAGAATATTTCACTTATTTATATTAAGCTGGCTTTACCCATCTGTTGTTGTTGAAAAACTGTATATGGAGTAACGAGAATTAAAAATGTAATTCTGCGTTTCGTACTCTGATATTGAATTTTATCACTAACAATGGTATCCAATTCAAATTCTCTTTTGTATTTTTTATTCTTTATAAGAAGAAGAAACATACTTAATACTACCAGTTGATTATCTTTTTAATTTGATCACAATATTTTATTGATTATAAAAAGTGAACACTTTGGGGGGCCAAAAAAAAAATGCAACGTGCTGTTAAAGTAAGCAAATGATATCATTTATTTAAAAAAAATAGTTTCATTGTGAAAGTTTTTTGTATTTTTCAAGAAACAGTTATCAAACGATATCAAAGTTCCAATAATAAAGGCTATGGAGGAAGAGTTGACAATTAGTGAAGTTGGAGACCTATTCGGAGCACACAAATCAACTGTTAGTCCAATTCCTCTGGAAAGACAGAAAATCAGGAAGTCATCGCCAGTGAATTAATATTGCTCGTCAGGACTGAGAAATGCTAAGGCCAATAAAATTACGCAAAAACACATATGGGCGTCCCAATTAGCGTACATACTGCTAGACGCAGGTCAAATGAAGTCGACTTATTTGTCGGACCTCCTTGTCAAAAGCACTATTAAGCAGAGTTAATAAAAGCAACCACCTTAACTGCATAGAGTCATTTAAACTGTACAACAGAGGATCTGGCTAAGGTACTCTGTAGCGATGAACCAAAATTTTATTTATTCGGCTCCCATGGCATAAATTCTATTCGCCGGCTACTAAATAAGAGATTTTTGCTTAGGTATCAGCTACCCACAATGAAACATGCTGGGGGTTCATTAATAAAAATTATTTAAATTATATAGCGTTGTTTTTTATGCTCGGTACTGTATATTTACGTGTATTATAAACGTTTGACAAATTCCTTTCTTTCCCGATATTACCCTTTTTTTGTCACCTGCCTTCCTTTATAAAGAAAATCCTGAGACGACTATTGTTGTCTCCCGCTGATATGTTTATTCAAATAATATTACCTTTAATGCAATGTCCTACTCTTTTTGTGAAGTTAATTTGCTAATTTAATGTACACCTTGAATGGAAAATAGCATGCGGAAAGTTTGAAGACTCTATATTTGATAGATCCCACGGTATATACCGTAAAATCTAAGTGTTCCTTATGTATCTACAATTTTCCATCTACCCTTTATTAGGCCCTCACATTTTAGGTGATGATGAAGGTTAGTAGACAAAAAATGCCGATTTAAGAAGAATAATAAGTGTCATTTCACAAGAAGTCATTAATTTTGATCGTTTTAACCACACTTTAACGTCCTCTAGATTTAGTTTTAAAAAAAGCACCCTATTGCCCTTTTGTTATGTGTGCTCCAAATTTCAGCGTAAACAATTTTATCGTTTACGCGTGATTGACCTATAAACAAACTGGATAAACAAAATTATTTTTTATAATTAATTTGTCCCGCTTTTCTCCGACTTTAAATGTGAAAAAAGCATACCCTATAACACTCTCATTATGTAGATCCTTTTGTTTCCAAAATTTCATTAAAATCGGAATATATAGTATATTCACAAACAAAAAACTGTCATTTTAAAAGAAAAATCACTTATTTTACCCACTTTCTCCCATTTTAATCTTTTCATGTGTAGGGTATCGTATATTTGAATGTGACCGATTTTAATATTTCTATTTTTTTTGTCGTGTTTTATATTTAAATGCTAACATTTCTACTCTAAATAAATATTTTTATTCACAAAATTTAACTTTAACCCCTATTTATAGTTTCACAAATAATATTTTTTTTAATTCCATTACCACAACCCCAATAGTAAAATGTTTGGTTTTAATAAAATAGTAAATGTATTTTACATTTAGAAAATACACGTTGTTCTTCTGGTTTTCATCGAAAATATTTGAATGCTTAAACAAGGGGTGAATAAGCATTAAAATTATATTTTTTTAATTTTTGTTTATTTTATTAAAAAAAAAATATGTATTATTATTTTATAATTTAATTCTTGTAAAAGAGTACTTTATATAAGTTACAAAAACTATATAAATATAAATATATATATATATATATATATATATATATATATATATATATATATATATATATATATATAAGCAAAAATAGCATGGAAAACATCATGCTACATTGTCAACCAATTAAGTATGTAGATAACTTCTGATATCTAGTAGGTACAATGAATACGAACAGCGGCACAGAAACCGACGTAGATAAAAGTCTCAACAAAGCGAGAGCGGTATTTGGACGATTGCAGTATGGAGAAGCTCACATATATTCATACGAACTAAGTACAGAAAATTCAACTCATGTGTTAAATCAGTTCTGCTGTATGGCAGTGAAACCTGGCTTGTACCGAATAACATCACGCAAAAATTCCAGGTATTCATTAACGAGTGCCTCAGAATCATATGAAGAATATTCTGGCCTAACACCGTAAGTAACACAGAACTGTGGAACATGACTAATGAGGAACCCATGCTGAAACAGATAAGGAAAAAAATGGGGATGAATCGGTCACACCAATCGAAAAAGACCAGATGGTATCACCATTCCACTCAAGTGGAATCCTCAATGCTAAGAAATCGTGGTTCACCAAAAAACACCTGTAGACGCACAACCATCCAGGAACTAAGACAGAACAATCTGAAGTGGGAGGAAGCAAAATCAATATCAGTAAACCGTGTTCGATGAAGAGACTTTGTGGACGCGATATGCTCCCAAGAAGAGTAACGGGGAAAAATAGCCTATGAAATGATAACATTTTCATTGCAGGTACTATTGAGATTGAAGAATTTTTTCATTTTAATAAAAAACCAGTTTTACGTATGTATGCACTTATAAACTAATAACTTAATAACGACTTAACAGAAATGGAAAGAAGAAAATGATCTTTTAAATAATATATACTTTACTTAAGTAAACTTGAGGAATTTGTGTGCATTTCTCAAACAAAAATTTTTTTCATCCCATTTTCTCTAAACTGTTCAAGTTTAGATACGTTTTTACAAGCTATTTTACTGTACTACTTATAAATTCATTAAAGAAGTGATGCTTATTTTTTTAAGAATCGTTGGATCTTGCCTGAGTTTAAGCATTTATCTGGTAAAGCACCAAATATAAGATACGAAAAAGCGTAAATTTATTGTGGTGTTTAAGTGGCCAGCTTATAAAGGGTAAAAATTATGTTTTAAATTGTCAACATTTTATGATATAGTTTCATATATGGAAACAGTTTTCAACGCATTTTATTTTGTTTCTGCACCAACAGATATGTAAATAGTTTTTATTAAACTATAAAATTTACTTGATTTCTATATGTAACCTAAACAACTATTACCAACAAAAATCATGCAAATGCTTTAGCAACTGCAATTAGTGTAAAAAATAATTTATATTTACAATTATACACAAATATGTTGAAAAAAAAGATGAAAAAAAAATTGTTATGTAAGTATGTGTCAATCTAGAAATTGAAGATGAAGAGCATGTATATGTATTTATATAAAAAATTAAGTTTATATATGTACATACCATATATTTCATAAAATAAATAAATACTATTAAAACTTGACCCAATTTACAAAGCCCATAGTACTACATGAAGAAAAACATAAAAACCTCACTACCAACATCAAGAAATTCAGTGTGTATCGTAAGAAAAAAGCACGATAATGTTGTTGCAAATAAGAACGAAAAATATTAAAAAAAATTAAGAAAAAACTTAGAAAATATTGCTACACTTTAAACACAACCACCCTAGAGTACTCATACACACTTGTTTCTAGGTTTTTTTAATATTAATTTTTGTTTTTCTTTTTGCCAACAGCAGCAGCAAAATTCCAAGTTGTAAAAGAAAAGTTTGCAATTCTTTTAAGTAACACAATTTTAAGTTTTAATTTTTTGGCATACAAGAAGAGAGAAACAGCAATCAAGACAGAAATAAAACAGGCTGAAAGCCAAGTTGCCAAGTTAAAACCATAACATTGTTAGACTTTTATGTGTAATTATGTATGTGTCTAATAAATTTATAGGGCCAATGACTAACTATGCCAAATTTTTTTATTTTACATTCGTTTTTTTTTTTTTTTTTTTGGTTAAACATTAGTTTTAGTTACAGTTTTAGCATTAAATTTGTATCAAAAGTTAAAAACCACTTCGTTTCGTTTATATATTTTTATATTTGAACGCGTAAAGTTTTTGTTTTGGTTAAATAAAAAACACCAGCATTGAAATAGGCCAAACATTGTATAGTTTAATGTAAAAGTGTTCGTAAAAGGGAAAATAAATAATACAGACAAATTTGAAATGTTTACATTTAGTTTATAAATACAGACTTTAGCTGCAACACCAGGTAAATTAGATATAAGGCAACTCGTTACTGTTCATCTTACTGTACGAATAAAAAAAGCAGTTTAGCTTGCTAAATCGTTTATTATCGAAAGCTTTTTTCTGTAAATATACCAATTTATAAAAAAAATTGTTAAACCTATTGGCTTTATTCATAGGTTAGGGTGGTAGAAAATGTTAATCTATAGACCTTTAAAGACATTGAAAAACATACACTGTATCGTGCGCTTTTAACCCTAACAATGTTATCTAAATCACTTTTGACGGTATGAACAAATAAATTTTAAATTTTGTCACGCAATGATTTTGATAAAGTGGGAGTTTAAAGGTCCATTTGCATCAAAGGTGTTATTCACGAAGAGGAAAGTTATTTCAGGTATAATTTGTGACTCAAAGGCTTTGGATTAGAAGAAATTATGTTCGAAATATATTTATTGCTTAGTTTTTCCAGCACCCTGAAGTAGTCCAGCAGTTTGACTAGTTTGAGGGAACTGTATTATGCTATCAAAAATCGTAGAAGCTAGGCTTATTGTCCTTGTCAATATTCGGTCAAATGTAGTAATAGCTTGAATGGTTTTATATATTCTTTGACCTCGTCGATTTGTGTATTCCCGTCTTCTACATCGCCTTAAACATCATCATTATCTAGTCCACTTATGCTTTAAGTACATAGACGACAGTCAGCATCATGAAAGCGAGCAGCAAGTTGTTGTTTGCAGCATTTGCGGCTATGCTATCGACTTCATAAATATTTTAAAAGCAGCAGCAGTAGCAATAAAATAAGGTTTCATTGTCATCGGTTTTATTTGTCATAAAAATATTTGTTATAGAAAAGTATTTTTCAGTGGTGATACTTAAGCTTTTCAAATCCACCAAAATAAAATGTTTTTTTTTATAATACTCAAAAATATAAAAATTAATTAAATTATGTGTCTAAAACTTTTTAATGATTAACATAAATGTTGTTTGATACAATATTTTAAATTTATACTGCAGTTTTCTGATAAAAGAAAAAACAATTTTTACGTTTTTTTTATTTAAAATTTTATATTGTATTGGTATCACAAATTTTTGTTTTGCTGTCTAAAAAAATAGAAATTATTTTATGTTTAGCAGCAGTAGCAAAGGTTAATTGTTTTCATATAAACGTATGTATTCTAATATTGACATTTCGTTGTCTGCTGCTTACTGTCTATTATGTGTTTAATGTTTAAAACTTTCAAGACCATTATTATAATAAATAAATACTCGCAAGCTAACTAAAAATTTAAAGGAAAATAAGAACATAATAAACCTAAAACATTACACAAAAGATAACCATGCATCTCCAAGGCGTATTCCACAAAAACAAGGACTGATAATGGCTGAGAATACTGAGCATAACAACTTTTTAACAACTTTTTAAAAACTTTTATACGTCTGATAGACGTCCATTAGCTCTCTAGGGTTAAGTGAATTGTAGTTCAGTAGGTACTTTTATTATACTCAAATGCTTAAAAAGTTTACCTAATCCAATGCCCCTTAAGGCTCGTTTTACCGTGAACTAATGCTTGATATTGTGGACCCTTAAATGTATTTTTTTTTTCCTTTAACGATCCACAATGGAATATAGGGCCATAACAAATTTCTTTTAGCTGTCATATTGCACACATGGCTAGTCTTTTAATTCTTTAGTTTCGTTATGGATTACATTCTATGGCAACTTTTGTTATGTCATCTTCCGATTTACGTATGGTGTGTCCAATCAATCTTCATTTCCTTCGCATGATTTTCTTTTATATTGGAACTTGATGTGTTTTTTGCTTTAAGGAATTGTTGGATACTGTGTCTAGCCAGGATATTTTTGGAATGCGCAGTAGACAGCGGTTGATAAATGACTGGATGTAATTAGTATCTTTAACTGCTGCGTTCTGTTTAATCGTCAGATGGGGCTTAGTAGTTAAAAAGATTGACGGTTTAGGTTCAATCTTTTCCAACTTTCAGCGCTGGACATAATTTCCTTTTAGTTTCTATTAAAGGCTTACTGTAATCGCGCTCTGTATACCACTGTCGGTATAGAATCCAGCTTCCCCTACCCTATCTTCCCCTATCTGTAAGTCAGTAGACAAATATATTTTGCGTAATCGAGGTTTTATAATCTTTCTTAGCGTCGACAGAATACCAGCTTTAATAGAGATTGGAAAACTGACACTGTCATCATCATCATTGCGTACAGTGCTTTATCTATGCCGCCAATTTTCCAATTTTTATCTTAAATACATCGATTTATCGATATATTGATAAGTGTGGCTACTTTTTTTCATGTTGTCTTGTTTCTATTTATTTGTAATTATTTGTCAGGTAATTTGTCTTGGAGTTAAGCAGGTGATTGCTGTACTGTGGCAGACCTAGTGTGCTATTTATCATTGCCTATAAACAACGCCCTCTGTGTATTTGGTGTAGTGACGAAATAGGCTCTTTCTTATTGCGAGATGTCCGTCGCCTAACTGTCCTATGATATTTTATATTTGTAGTTTAATTTCTCCGGGTGGGCTTACTACTTCTTGGATGGATCATCTAGAAGTTAATTAAGCTTCTTAATTATTTGAAACCATGCTGAAGGATAATCTTCTGTGTCATCTCCGTTATTTTAGCCTAAGTTGCTACAGGATTTATATGCAATCATATCAATTAACCATCATACCTTTTCGGTTAAAATTAATTTGTATTTTAATTGAATCTCATACAGCTTTCTTTCTTATATTCTGCTAATGATGGAAGATTAGCAGTTTTAATTAAACTGAAATTGAGCATACATATTCAACATTACCTTATTGATAACAATTATTATAGATTTATAAAGGGTTTCTAAAAGAACTTTTCATAAAAATTTTTAAAACAAATTTTCATTCAATTATGTTCTAGAAATCGAAAATATTTTTATGAAAAAAGGGGTTGGTTCTCATTGCTGTAACTTAGTAGAAATTTCTTCTTGCAGCTACTGTTGAAAGTAGTTGCGCTGTGATTACATAGAAATATTTGCAAAAATAGTTGATGATATGACTTATCTGCTTAGCATTTTATTTAATTTGGTGGAGTTCATTAAATAAAGGATAGTCCAAAAATAATAAACGATGTTAACTATGAGTTATACCTTAACGTCAAGTTTTTTCCCAACTTAATTTGACATATATTTGTTTCAGTGTTTGATAAATCCATGGAGAGGGACACAATTGAGCAGTGCGTTAAGATTGTTGCGTTCAAATCAAAATGCATTTCGTTCACTTCTTGATTTTATTGGTGGGCATAATTGAACAAATGAGTCGGTAAATGGTGTTCACGAGCTGGTAACTGACGTCTTGTGGTTAGAAATTGAGGATATAGACCTAAACGATATGTGGATCCAACTGGATAGTGACACTTGCTACACAGCTAACGAAACACTGGCCCTTTTTCGTGAGAAATTCAATGGGCATACTGTGTCATGTCGTGGTGATATTAGTTGGCCGTCACGATTATATGATTTGACACCATTGGCCTTCTTTCTTTTGGGGATATTTAAAAAACAAAGTGTACGTCAATAAGCGAAGAACAATTCAAGAGCTAAAAGATGATCTAATTCGACACATCAACGACACATAATTCGACACATCAACCTCAATTATATCTTAGAGTCATTGAAAATATGTAGCGATGGATATAGGTATGCCACCGCATCCGTGGCAAGCAATCGGCCGATGCTTTCTTTCAAACATGATTGTCATAGATCTTTCTATCATATTAAAAAGTATTAAGACAATTCTCTAAAAACTTTTTGTTTTATTTACAATTGACATCGTTGGTTTTGGTTGGACCATCCTTTTTTTATATAGTTTTTTAGTATTACTTTTGTAGAGAAATTCGTGGATGGCTGTTAACTGATAACAGTTTGTGGTAGCACCGAGTAAACCTGAGAAATTATATTATTTTTCTGATAACCGATAATAGGTACAACATAAATTTCTCTAGTAAAAAGCTTATTAACTTCGTCAATTTTCAACTGATTTTTAAAACGTAAGACTCATTTTATGTATAACTAAACACTGTTTCTTAATTAGTTAATTAATAGTATGGTTCGTATATAAATTGGAGAGAAAAAGCTCATGAAAATTAAGCTATCAACTAACATGTGCATGGAGGTACAAAAGGCTGGATTTGTTTGTACCAGTTATTCAAGATTTAGAGTGCGTTTCGAAAGTTTTAAAAACGGATTCTTTTAAGTACAACAATAGCGGCTATCAGAAAGTTTGTATTACTGCCCAAGTTTCTCAAAATATATCTATTTTATAGCAGTGCGTAATTAATAAATTTTCATATTTCTTTATCAATCAGAATATTGAATTCGATTTATTTTGGCATTCAGCATAAGCTATAAATATTAAATTTTAAATATATTTATTAAAGGGAAGTAGCAAATTTCCAAACCGAATTATGAAAATTCGTAAAAACTGGGTCTTAGTCGACAATACTCGGGTATGTAAAACTAAAACGAGTGAAATTGACATCGAGAAAAATTTCAAAGACAAATATTGCTCGATTTCGCTTTACAGAACATACCCGATTAGCTATATTTTGATTAAAATTGCGAACAACATTTAATAAAAAGTATTCGTTTCTAACGTTTACCTTCTCGGTTCGCTTAAAACTAGTGGGTTAATTTTAGATAAATACAAGCAATACAAAAAGCACTCACTTATTTTGTTATAAAACAGCCGAATTTGAGAAAACTTTTAGCGTGAACTATAAAAATTCATTTGCCATTATAATAAACAGTAAAAAAATCTAATGACTATGTTTTCAAAGCCGCAGTTAAGTAAATGCTTAAAATATTAGATTTGGAAAGGCCTGCATAACATAAGTGAATGTTGCCAACATTAAAGGGCATTTATACGTTCTATGATATTAAATTAATTTTTTTGTGTGTAAAGATATTAGGGTACAAGTATGCTTGGAACACATAAAATGAGAATGTTTAACTGACATATCCATGTACATACTTCTATAGAATTTGTATGTTTGTAAATGCTTTACATTGTGCTCAATTTTACGCTAAATTGTTAAAAAGAAATTAAATACCACCTGCAGTCCTTAACGGAAAAGAAAATGCAAAGATTTAAATAAAATTAAAATAAAAAAGGGGAAATAAGAAAATTAAAAAGGACTGTTTTAAATGCAAGTTAAATACAAGAACATAAACAGAAGAAAGGCATATTAAGTAAGTCAAAATCGACTACTTGATACACTACAAATTTTGCTAAAAATATATATAATGTTATATGATGGTGTATAATATATATAAAGTCTAATTTAATATTACCCTCCTCTAATAAATAATTGAAATATTTTAATTTCTGTTACAAAATATCTATTTCTGCCGTCAAAGTCAAAAAATTTTTTGTTTTATTTCATTTTGCTTATCTGTTAATGAGCTTAAGTAGATAGTTGAAACATAAATTTAAAATGTCATCCTTGGTTGCAAAGTGTAATATACAGCGTTAAACTTTATCAAAAGGTTTTTATTTTTATTATTATTTTTATTTTTTGGTTTATTGTCATGTTAGTATCTCCTAATTATTGTCTTTTTGTCATCTGCATATCGATACATTATAATATTTGAAGTGAATTTGTAGCAGGGTTGGCAAAAACCCGCGTTTAAAATGCTTTTCTTATGTTTTTTTTTTTTTTTGTTTTATTGGGCTTTATAACTGCTTAAAACTTTTGTTGGCAACATTTTTATTTGCTCGTACAATTTTTGTATCTATGAAGCACATTCGCACTCTTGGTCGGATAAAGGCGGCATTGTGCACTATGAGGTGCTAAAACTCGGTGATCGAAACAGACTGCAACTATTAAGTTATTCATTTGCATGACAACGCTCGCTTATTTTTGTTGTAAATAAGCTATGAAACCTTTAAATAAAAAACCTTCCCGGGTTTTTTCAAATGTAACACCCAATATAATCCGGGTGGGTTCAGTTGTGTTACCCAGTGGGTTGCCAAACATGATTTGTAGCTCAACAATAAAATGTTTCCATTACAAAGTTTCCTTTGTTAAGCTTTAAAAAAGTTTAGGCTTTAAAAAAGTTTCTGTCAAATTTACAAATTATTTAAAAATTTAATTGGGTCTTTAATATGCAATAAGAACATGGCGATAATTAAGGCAGGAATGAGAGATTTCAGCTTGCAATGTTGCTAAAGCTGTTAACTTTATAGTTCAATTTTAGATATTTTTTGTTCGACATTATCATATCATTTCGATTTTCGTATACAAATTCGTCCACTCTAAACAAAAATTGCTCTAAAAATAAAACTTTGCTTTAATTATGTAAAAAAATGTAATTCTTCTTAGCTTAGTGTCTGCATAATTTTACACTGATTTGTCATCAAGGATATTTGATATTTTATTAATGCAGAGCTGTAAAGGTTTGTTGTTTTTTAATGCCAAGCTAAAATCGGCGTTCCAAAACAGCCTTCACACATAATTCTTCTGGTTATATTTTATAATGCTGGAAATATTTCTCTTTGAAAGTTTCATCGTATGTCGGTGTTTCATACAACATGAGATATCTTCGAAGTGGAGCAGGTAGACGTTACTTTGTATTCACATTTACTTAATACACACTCTTAAGACAAAGTTATGTCCACATTTAAGGTGGAATGAAGTGGTCCCCTCTTGAGTGACCATATCGACCACCTCGTTTCTTTCAACAGAATAATACGACCGTTATATACACACCTTATTATTTTTAGTATTGTTCAACTATGACTAAAGTTAAATTTGTAATATATATAATCACTATTATATATGTATGTACATATATAGGGTGAACAATTTAAAAGTTTATATATGAACCATCTATTATTTTGAATCTGGCAATACTTATGTCATTCTATACTGCCACAAAATTGAATATATTATCTCTACTGAACGAAATAAATCGATTTAGGTTTGAGCAACGTTGGGATTTATTAGAAATTTATCATAATTTAAAATCATCTTTTCGTATGAGGCTCATTTTCATCTTGGAGGATACGTTATTAAGCAGAAAACCCAAACGTTGTCTTACAAAAGTCAATGCACCCATTACGAAAAACTGTTTGTGCGGCTTGTGGAGCCTAGGTATCATTGTCCGCTATTTCATATTTGAAATTTCGCAACCATTACGGACAATGGAGACACCTATCGCACCATGATAACCGATTGTTTTGTGCCCGCTATTAATGGTATTGTGTGGATGTTGTTTGATTTTAACAGGATGGTGCAACTTGCTACACATCTCATGCCTCAATCGAAAACGCGTCAAACGTCTGACGTCCGTTTAATTAGTCGAAAGAGTGACGTCAGTTAGCCCCTTAGAAGCTGAGACTTGATGCCGTGGAACTATTATCTGTAGGGCGCCGTTATACCGACAAACCAGAGACAATTAAGCATTTGAAGGCCAACAACACTGCGTGATGTCATTGTCGAGATACGATCTCATGCAATCGAAAAAATTCTTGAAAATTGGTCCGATCGATTGGGGTACTGGGAGACCAGCCGCGGCAGCCATATAAATGGAAAAATATTTCATTTCTAACCGGAACAATTGCGCTCACAAAAACGATATTTTGTAAAATTTCAAACCGTTTTAGTTTTATTGAGTTTTTAAATTTAAATTTTAAATTGCCCACCCTAATGTAAACTACAATTGGTGAAAAGACAGTAAACTGCTAAAAAATATTTAAACTATATTGTATGAAACTAAATTAGGTTTTAATTAAATTTTTTATAAAATAAAACTATTTGAACTTCGTTCATTAATTCGAAAGTCTTCTAATCAAATGGCTCCAATTTAGAAGATTTAATAACCTGAGCTGATTTACTCAAATTAATATGAAAACGAAAAGAAAGACTGCCAACGAAATATTTGTACAAAATGTAGTAGATTGAACATTTTTATTTGCAATTTTAGCGGAGCTATACTTCTATTTCTTTTTTGCTTCATTAATAGAAAGTTGTATTAAGTACTCAAATAGCCTGATTTAACCAACTCAAATTTTAATTATTTTGCGTTTTTTTTTTACTTAAATGTGTTTATTAAAAATAAATCTGTACTAAGCATACTTTCTCCTTATTTTTAGTTACTTATAAACGAAAATGTCAAATATATATGTGCATATTGTATTTACAAATGTGTCAGTAAAGTTATGCATTTATAATGCTGGTAGGTTTTCCTGAATAAAAGAACCATCATGTTGTATTCATGTTCAAATTCCCACACCCAAAATCATGCATATTGCAGTTAATATAAGTAAATAAAATACAGTGTAACAGAAGTTGTGTGCTGCAGATAAAAATAATGTAACAAAAGCTTATAGAAAAAGACAGAAAATGGTTACGTCTTCTAAAATTAAGTGGTGTTAAACCTTAAATAAACAAAAAAATAAATATATAAAAACTCTTTAACTGTTTGCTAAAGATCTAAAATAGAATCTAAAAGAGATAAAACAACTAAAAGAAATAATATTAAAAGAATAACTTTAGTTACGGTCTGTATTGTACTACTAAACAAGGTGAATAGGACGTACTACTCTTTAACTTACAAATTCTTTGACTTTGTTTACGGTTTTTATCGTTTCATTTATTTTATGTCACCTTAAGTCTTTATCATCTTTACAGCTGTACCAGCATTTCTATAGAAAAACATAGAATGTATAACATACTCACTTACATATATAAGTTTTTATGAACATTTATTTGAACTCATGTGATTATAGGATATAGTTTGCACAATACCGGTACGTGTTCTATTTTGTCATAATGTTACTCTACGTACGTACGTGTGCTGCATAATGTCATTAATATTATTTTAAAGTAATTTGCTTTAAACTATGTATACTATTATTATGCATATACAATTATACATATTTACTATTTAACAAGATCTAACAGGGTAACATAGGATAATGAGTCTATTTTGGTATTTTTATAACTTACTGTCAATAATATATAATATAGGTGATGAAGATGAGAATGATAGTGAAAAAAAGTGGATTTAGGCAAAATCCTAAATTTTTAGTTTAAATTTTGGCTCTGCATGTACTAGAAAAATCGTATTAAAACTTCAAATTTTGTGGTAAAGTGTTATTAATGATTTACTATAAAGTCTCGGTGGCCAATAACGTGTTGAATTTTGGATGCATCATGACAAATCAAAATCATTGCATGACAAATCAAACTAAATGTTCCAATACCATCAGTTATTTTTCTGTACGCAATTGGGCGATTTAGTACAGGCGTTCGCCTTTTTTTTTTCTTCAAACACATTTTCATCTGCCTAACCCTGTACCTGCATTGTTTGCTGCTGTAAAATGCTTAAATATACATTTATGCATATACATACATACATTTGTATGCATGTACGTGTGTGCATATACTTAACGAAAATGTCTTATTACTTTAATGTTATTCAGGGCACATACTCTCTTACTACATACCATTACTCCCCTTATGCAAACTCCAAACTTAAGTCTTATACTCCGTATATACTATACTTGTAATATATATGTGAATAGTGGTGTGTATTCGTTTTACTTATTATTTTATCATGCAAACATTGCAGTAGCTTAAAATATTAATTAAATAGTTTTTCCTTATAAACATTTATTCGTAAGTATGTATATATATACAAATTAATTATAAAATACCATGTATTTAGTAAAAGGATTTTTCAACATGTTATGCAAATTTTTGTTATGGACAGTATGTGCGTATGATTAATTTCAATATGAATTCATTAAATATTCATCATACGTACGTACGTACATTGGCAAGTTGGTTTATATTGCCATTAATTTAGGTTAATAGTTACATGCATTAGGGATAATAATATTGCTAATGTTTCAAAAGTCATTATATCGTTTGAATTGTTTGAAAATCTTTTTATGCATTTAATTATTTTCTGTTAATAAAAAATCTAAGACGAGGTTAATTTACTCGATTATCATTAAAACTTGTACATTTTAAGATTTAAATTTTTACACTTTATTAATATAGTATACTTTCTCTTCTCTTTTAAGGTAAGCCCTTTCGATATTAACATTTTGTAATACTTTGTGAGTATGAACATTAATTATTAAATTATTGATAACCAAAAACACAAAAAAAATATCTTTTTAAGCTTCTGTTTATTAACCCTGGAAGTACATCGCTCCTTTTATCCCTTTTGTAAGCGATAAGTAGAAAAGTCGTATTTGAAACGCTATTGAATCCACGATTTAGTGGATGGGGTTGTATGGATTGGAAAATTGTAGGTTTCCAAATAAGTTTTGCAAGATTCCCAAAATAAGGAGAAAAGTCGTTTTCGAAATGCTATTGTAGTTCTCTCTATTCACACGCGATATTAAAAATTTTAAATTCCAAGATGCCATAGTAGGATATTGCTTTTCGCACTATCATTGCATTCTACACTAGCTTGTAGTCTAACTCATAGATTTTTGCTTTAGTAACTATTGCACACGCTTACATAGCATATTCCTCTTCAATAGTTGGGATCTATTTTGCTTTAAGTCAATGATTTAGTCATTTAACTGTCAAAAGGTAAGGTTTGGTTGTTTGATATACATTTATATGGACGTCCAATCATACAATGCCAAGTAATTTTTCCAAATAGAAGGTCTTATCGAAATTCCACCAAAGGGTAAATAAATCTTGGATCCTTTTCTGGCTAGAGTAGGTCAGAGTATTTTAGTTGCAATGTTGTATTCGGATACTTTTACTTCTAGGCAAAATCCTTAAATTCACGATTATAGTTACCTTGGTACATCTTTAAACCTTTTTAAATGTAATCGATGTAAATGATACAGAGTGCATACTGTAAAACTGTGGTCATTGTCTTATTGGCCGACAGACCGACCAATGATTTAATTTTTTTTAACATTACAGTATAACGTTTGATTCATTCTATGACTACAGTTAGACCTTGTCTTAAAAACAGTTGGATTTTTGAACAGCGTCAAATACCTCTTGAGCTGCAGTGTGACTTGTGTTGTGTGTGCCGCTGTGGCACAGGTAAGACATCCGACTATTAACCAAGAGGCCCTCGGTTCAATCTGAGGCCAGACCATCTGACTATTTTCAACAGCGGTATCAACTCATAACATCGTTGGTGAATGGTTATGGTTATGTGCATACTGTAAAACTGTGCTCATTGTCTTATTGGCCGACAGACCGACCAATGTTTTAATTTTTTTTAACATTACAGTATAACGTTTGATTCATTCTATGACTACAGTTACAACTTGTCTTAAAAACAGTTGGATTTTTGAACAGCGTCAAATACCTCTTGAGTTGTAGTGTGACTTGTGTTGTGTGTGCCGCTGTGCCGCAGGCAAGACATCCGATTATTAACCAAGAGGTCCTCGGTTCAATCTGAGGCCAGACCATGTGACTATTTTCAACAGCGGTATCAACTCATAACATCGTTAGTGATTGGTTATGAGTACCTACGCGATGAAAAACGTCCCTAACTAATGCATCTGACATTCGGAGCCGGCGTTAAACTATATGTCACTTTAAGTGAGTCTAAAAATAGATTAGAACGCTCTTTGAATGCCAAAACTTCCTCCTTGTATCGCTTTGGTTATCGCTGGTATTATGTATGTATGTATGTACCCTAGTTGTGGAAAGCAAAATTTGATAAACCGGATCAATACAGACTCAAAATTAAGAAACTTTGTTTACTTTTTAAGGGTTTCTTATTTCGTTTATATTGAAACAACGGTCATAATTTCTTAATCTGCGTTAGTGCATTCATTGGCTAAAACAACTTAATTTGTTCTATTAAAAAATATTAAATATATTATATTAATACGCCTGCAGTTATAAGGATCATTACTTAATGACTATTACTGTTCTTAGCAGAGGTTTTTTTGGTTCCCCAAACAACTTTCCTTGCTATATAAACTCTATCTTTATTTGTTCATGTCTTTCTAATTTCAATTCCTTGCAGTCTAGGCAATACTTAACTTGTCATGAACAAACACTTACTAACAGGCTTTTCGTCTTGTAAACCTTGAAGCTTATTGTTGTCTTACGAAAGTACTTACAGGTAATCTGCAAAATAAAAAAAAATTATAAAAACACAGAAAGCAATCTTGAACTACCATAACACCAACTTATTAAGGTAGACAATTTTCACCTGAGGTTAGTGGAAAAATGAAAGCAGAAAACCAGCTAAAATTTTTCAATTTTTTTTTTCACAAAATTTGTCTGTACATTATCTCGAAGCATTTTATAAAACAGATTTCAATTTATTTAATGTGCGTTTGAAACCACAGCTAGCGTTTTACTCTAGAGTCTACAACAGTGTTCGTAATGACATGTTCTTTGAGCCTCGTTTTTGCCTTTAGGACAAAAAATTCATATTTTTCCTATTAGTTCCCCAACGAAAAAAAGTAGATTTACGTTTCTTAATTCATAACAACATTTACAAGGTCTAGTAAAAGATGTATGAAATTTTATGGTGATTATGTACTTCTCTCTACATTCAAATGAGTGATTTCACTTTAAGATTAATTTTTTCTAAAAAACCTCGAAATAGTATTTGAATAATAAAAGGTAATATTGCGTTTTATTTAGACAAGTAACTTTAGTATTCACCGGCAATAAAAGTCATACCGAAAACATTTAATATGCACCTATCTTGCACTAGAAGTACGAAATTTTACATTGCATTCGCACAGAATAAGCGCAAATGACTGTATGCAGATCGATATTTCTCACAAATCTAAATTCTGAAAAATTTTATATATGATTACTACAAACTTTTACTTTTCAATTCGTTTAATGAAAAACTTTTATTTCTTAATGATTTTCAATTTCAAATTGTTTTATTAATTCAATGCGGAATGACCCATCTTATTACAGGATTGACATTAAAACTTAATACATGTCTATATGTAAAAAAAAATTTTTGTACGTCTCTATGTGTGTGTACGTATTTGCAGAGTTTCAAAATAGGGCTTAAAGCAACAAACAACAACACTTGTGATTTTTTCTTTTTATCCATTAAATAATGCGAAAATTTAATTTTTTCCCATTTAAGCACGTTCAGTTACAACATTTCGAGTTCAGTGTTCGTTCCATAAGGTGTTTAAACGAAGGATTAATATCAGCATATAAACACACACTGTATGTATGTGTATATATGTAACATGTTTGTGCATGTATGCACATGACTTTGAGTTAAATTATACGAACAATTAGTGTGTATTTAATGCCATATATCCTCTTACACATATGTGTGTGTGTATACCCGTACAATAATGGAACACAAGGTTTCGACTTCAAAGTGTATAATTGCAATTAGATGAAATTAAATTTTCCTCTCGTTATTCTCTATTTTTTTTCTTTTGTTTTTCGGCTGCTTTTATGTAACCAACGCTCACAAAATTTACGATTGATTTTGAGATATTTTTTTAATCCTTCTTTGTTGAATTTGAATTTTACTGAGGTTTTCTATTTTTTACTTTTGTACTCTTGCAATTTTTTTTTTTATTTGCGTTAACATTACAATGCTTATTGTATAAAATGTTTATGCGTTTATACGTGCTTTAAAAAAAACTTGTTTTAATAGAAATTCTTAATAGAAAGATTTGTTGCACAAATTTTAATTCAAGTTTTTTTTTAATTGAGGCATGCATTTTTAAAACAAAAATTAATTTATTAAAATGTTGAAATTTTTGTTATCATATTAGAAAATATTACATTATAAGGAATATTTGAAGTGACACATCTGTTGAAAATTGTCAGATGGTAATTTTCGCGAACATCTTTTAAGACTCACATCCTTAAAAATATTTCAAAAACATATTAAAAAAACTGAACTGGTGTAATTTTTGTTCTTACTTTGAATGATGTTAGTTAAGTCCACACAAAAATATAAGATTTTGTTGGATCGTAAGTTCATTACACTATGCAACAAATAGAAAGATAGATTCTATGGATAAGTATTTTTTTGTTCTAAAATGTGAGACTTTTGAAGAGACTGCTTTATACATCTTATGATAACTTTGAATTACTCCTTTAATTTCGTTAAGCCATATTGTTAAAAACTCAAAATTTTGCCGTCTTTAAGTCATTTTATTATAATTTTTAAATATAACACGTATTTTTAGAGTTAGTTAGAAACAAATTATAATTTATTTTTCTTCTAAGAGAAATAAAATAAACCATAATTTATGAAAATCTATTGGTAAATATATATTTTATTCCCAATAAAGTAAAAGTAAATAGTTCTGAAAATATAATTCCTACGTTGTAATTGTATGTAATGGGTGTCGTATAAGCGATTTTTTTTCATAATCCATAAAATTCACTGATACGTTCAGTGGAAATTTCGACAATTACAGCAACAAAATTTTTGGCTAAACGAAGCAGCCTCTTCAAAAATTTCACATTTTAAAAAAAAAAAAAATCTAAAAAAAACTCCGTAGAATCTGAAAAGCTGATGATTGTTGAAGTTAGGAGACCCTAACGCATCAAAAAAATTATATTAAATATCAAAGGTATTTTTGCTTATTGCATAGTGTTGTTAAGGAAGTAATTAATAATATTGACTACCTAGCTCATGCGTTTTAGAATAATGTGAATAACGATTATTCTCTTATAGATGTCATGGTGTAGTGGTTAGAGGACAGCTGAGGTTAAAGTCTCAGCGAGAACAAGACAAAATCTGTTGCGACTTTCGACTTAAAACAATCAAATAGGCTTCAACCTCTCTTCGAGCAATAAATAAGTAACATCAAGAACAAAATATTACCTATGCAAATGCACCTATGTTCGAAATCATCACTACACCAAATATACAGATAGTGTTGCTTCTAGTCAACGACAAATGGCATCCCCGATATCTGCTGTAGTAAACAGATCAACAGCTTAGCTTTAAAACAAAAATTATAACACAGAAACACTCAACGAATAATCCTTTCAAGCAACATCCCTGATTACGAAGAAACACCCAACGCCCAATTTTTTTGAAACTCCCTGAAAAGCAGAGACTGAAAAAATGCTAATGTTACATATTGTTTGTCTCTTTTATCAATTATATTGGCAAAAGTTGACAAACATTAATATACAAACATGAATTTCAAATTGGTTTGGAAGAGTGGCTATATATTTTTGAGGTATGTAGTTTTACGCTCATTTAAGACTCTTTACAGAGTATAATCTCTATTGGATTCAAGTGCAAGTTTTAGTCATAAATTTTCAACCTTTAGTAAGCTGATTTTGTTTCTAATAGACAATTGAAAGGAAATTCTCATTTTCTGAATAGTAGCACTATTCTAGTGTATTCAGGAAAGAATTAAAAACAATGGAGTCAAAGGCTTTGGAGATATAGGCAAAAAATCTGGAGTGACGTTAATTTTTCCTCAAAAATTTCAATATTTACGTAATGTTTATGCTACTATACCTACCGACTATACCTACAGCGATAAAAATAAGGATTATGATCATCGACTTATCCTGCGCTTGCAAGTATATTCGACCAATAACTTCTCCTTTAGTTTTATTATAATAGTGTTACGCAAATAGAAATGCCTAAAAAGAAAATACACCACATCTGGAACTGTATTGTGGAATTTTTGTCTATTGGTTTGTGCCAAGGTTGATAATGAGTTACCCTGGTATTGCAGTACTGATTTGTGTATTTGACGGCATTGCCACTTCAACCATCTTTGACATAAAATAGAGGATGTGAGAGAATTTAAGACATTTACGGAACTTTCAAAACTGTAGGCAATTAGGCTTATAAGGAAGCTGCGTTGCCTAAGTCGATTTAGTTATCGTTTTGTAGACGTAAAGTGAAGTCGTGTTTAGACGAAAATAAAAGTGTTGTACAAATGAATATTAAGTGCAATATAAATAAGTTAGAGACTGTATAGATAAACCCGAGAAAATAAAAACTGTAAAACAACAAACACGTGGTATTTATTACTAAAACGTTTTAAAAAGATTAAAATGTTACAATAGCTTATAATATTTGATTTAGCTGTCAAAGTGTTTTCTACAGACGGTGTAAAATTCATGGTACATATCACTATTACGGCTTTTATCTTTTTAAGCACATTCTAACGCCTTTTGGCTGAATTAAAAAATTGTAAAAAGTAATTGCCTAAAATATACGTTTATTTTTTCTAACTGATCCAATAGCGCTAGATTTCAAGAAGTTATTGTTTTTCCAAGAGATCAAGAGTGATGTAATACATTATCGTTTTTAATATTTCTTCCTGACTTTCTGTAGAAATTTACAAGATATAAAATTGATATTTCTCCTGTATTTATCTGATGTTTGCTTTCTATTGGTTTTCCAGTATACAGTATATAATCCCGGTATTGTAACTTTCACGTAGATTACCATTTAGCACAACCCAAATATCACTAAATATTGGCACGTGATGAACGAGTTTGGTAATTGTCGAATTGATAGCCACAATTAATGACAAACTAATGAGTATCACAACTCTGATAAACGCTCGCTATTTCACTTATGAGCACCAGTATTTAATTCATATGCTGCGAAAGTGTTAAATATGGTATATGGTTTTTATCGGCTACGTTTTTAATGTGTTATTTTGTAATTTTAATTTGTTGTTTTTTTTTGATTTTTTTTTTTTGGAAAGTGTTTATTTTCTATGAGATTTTTATGAAGGTACCTGGGTGCTTTGTACTACAAAGTGTGTATTTTTTTCCTTCTGCTGTGCTACACTTTTTCTGTTATTGTATGTTATTATTTTATATTAAAAAATATGTCTGTAATTTAGCTTAAATACAAAATATAATAAAAAAATGTTTTAAAACGTCATAATTTTCCATTGATTAAGATAGAAAGCTCTTTTTTAAAATCAAGGCTGTCTCCTTGATTATTTTTTTATAGCCATGCAAATTTTCTTTTTTTATTTTAATCTACGTACTTTGATTAGCAATTTAAAGAATTTTCTGTTATTGGCTTTTACTTCAACATCGTCATCATTATTATTTGTAACAAATACAATAACCGCAAAGTAGGAGAGAAAAAAAAAGTGGGATGAAATCATTGATGGCAGTCAAGTTTACAAAAGAAAATTGCGTTAACTTACAAATAACTTAGTCTGTCCATTTGTCTGTCTTCTAAGGATCAAGCGGTATCAGCGCTTTTGAATAATTCATTTGATTTGTGCTGGCTGCCATCATTATGAGACAAGAAATAAAAAAAAAATTTTTGTCTTTGCTTTTCTCGATATTTAAATTTCCGCTTGAAGTTCCAGTTTGCCATTCAATGTCTTTCTTACTTGAGGTTTTCAATTTTTGCATAATGACCCTACTTTGAGACTTTTTCTTTCTCCTTTAGTTTTTCTTATGATTTGCTAAAAATTATCGTATCATTTCTGGTAAGACTGCGGCTGTCATCAAATGCCAGTAGCCAAAAAAAAGAAGTACAGGAAATAATAGAAAAGTATACGAGTTGCAATGAGAATAATAACAATGGCAAAAGAAAACTTTAAGACGTTGCTAATGTGAATCGTTATATGAAAATAGACAATGAACCTAAAAGTAACACACAAAAAAAAAGCAAATTTAACTGCCACCAAGCATTTTACGGAAATAAAGATATAAAAAAAGTATATTATTTTTATTTTTGGAATACTTTGCATTGCTATATTCTTGTAAGAAAAAATTGAAACGGCAAAATCGAAAAAATAAAAGACATTAACATCAAGTTAAAATTTTGATTTTTTCTAAAGTTTTTATTTTGCATATTATTTTTTATTAAACTGCATAAAATAGTAGACAAATATTTAGAGAGAAGAAAAAATTTAATAATTTTAGTAAGAGTTAAATCCTTGTTGACAGTTCACTTTAATATTGCAGTTGAAGTTGAAGTTGAAGGATAAAGTATTTTTCTCAAATTGCTTCAACAATTGCATAAAAGAAAACTTACATTTCAAAACTGCTATTTATATCGCAATATCGAAAGAGCTCATTGACATTTATTTTACATAAAACTATTTATGTAAGCATTAAATTAATTTTTCTCTTAAGTTCATTTAAAATTCTTTGAATAAAATGCGTGTGAAAGCAGAGGAATAAAGATAACTTAAGATAAAATTTGATTCCGAAAGTTTGTTGTAACTTTCCGCCGCCGCAAATCAAAGTCAACATTTCTTCATCAAATATGGCATTACTATTTCTGGGTAGAACATTCTTTATCTTATACTAGAGTATCCCTTCCCGCGTTGCTGAGTGTCTTTGTCATCTATACCTATAAAATGTAAAGGAATGCATTAAAACTAATGATTTGTATTGAGTACCAAGTCATATAGACCAAATTCAGAACCTTCCACTATTACCATTCCAAAGATATACAAAAATCAATATTTTCTATGTAATAATAATTTATATAGACCACATTGTTATTTGGACCAAATTTGGAATCTTTCACTACAACCGTTCCAAAGATATACAAAAATCAATATTTTCCTTGTGTAAGAGTTACAACGCCCACCTGTCTAATCCCGTCCACTTTTTGGCTGATGATTTTAGTATATCCTTAGAACGGTTAAGGCCCAAGCTTCTGAATTAAGCCTGAATGAATTCTTAGTGAATACAAATCATTAGGGTAAAAGTTGGTCGAATCGGATTATAATCATAGCTAATTCATTATATCTTCAGAACGGTTAACGCTAAAGTTTCAGAATTTGGTCTGATTAACTTCATAGTCAATATTCAAAAACTGGCGTGACTTACAAAGTAAATATTGATTTTAGTATATTTTAAGAATGATTAAAGCAAAGGCTTCTGAATTTTGTCTGAATGACTTCATAGTCAATACAAATCATCAGACGAAAAGTGGAGAAATCGCACAAGTGGGCTTGGTACCTTTTATATAAACTAAATAGTGATTTCATTATATCTAAAGTTTCAATATTTGATTTGAATGATTTCATAATATTACTAGAACTCATCAGGCAAAAATGTGGGTGGAATTGGACAAATGGAGTGGCTTCTAAATTCGGTTCAAACAACGTCGTAAAGAATACACATCATCAGCCAGTAACTAGTTGAGATTGAATAAGTGGGCGTGGCGCCTTCCATATTAGATTTTGTATATGTGAAGAACGACAACAATTAAAGATTCGATTTCTATCCACATCATCCAAAAAGCGGGAATTGACGAAAGCTCACTGGATAAATGCTGTCTATAAATGTACGTATATTATATATAAAAATGAATGTGCGTTTGTTTAATGACTGTATACAGCTAAAAAGTAGAATTTACAGCGTCTTTCTAGAAGGAAATACAGACTATCTCAAATTATTCGTTTGAATCGGAAGGGGACAAAATAGGGAAAAAGGGTAAAAAATATAACTAAGACAGCATTTAAGATAATAATTTAGATGGGGGTGCTTCCATCGCAGTGTCTTAGCTTATAAAGGTATATTAGTTTGTTTCATTTCTACCGTTCCCGTTAAAAATAGCCTCAAAAGGGAAAGCATATTATTAGTTGCTGCTTGCATTGCGAAAAAGTCGAAAATATAGTACAACATAAACAAATTAAAAACCCCAGAAATCTATTCCTTATTAATTTAACCAAAATTATTTTCGAAGAAGGAATGCTTACTTTATTTTAAAATAACTTTATTGTCATTAGCTTGTTGGATATTTATTAACAAAAATTGATTTTCTCCGTGCCATTATTATTTTTAGTCGTGAATATATTTTAACTTCAGTGAAAGTTTTGGTTGTGATTCCCCCAATAGGATTTTTATTATTATTATTATTATTATTATTATTATTATTATTATTATTATTATTATTATTATTATTATTATTATTATTATTATTATTATTATTATTATTATTATTATTATTATTATTATTATTATTATTATTATTATTATTATTATTATTATTATTATTATTATTATTATTATTATTATTATTATTATTATTATTATTA
>JAKWBJ010000495.1:1097500-1199377 GCA_023159175.1 Wohlfahrtia magnifica | reverse complement strand
GATTTCCATATTAAGTATTTCTAAAATTGTAAGTTTACTTTGCTAAGTTAGATTGCTTGCGAAATGACAGTGTTACATGAAAGAAAAGATATGCAGTTTAATAAATTTACAAAAAATGTGTTTTTTTTTTTTTGTTTCTTTATTTGCATTTTTTTTACTTTTCACCTGTCTTCATGTAGTGAGGCATTTACCACCTAAGCAACTGATCCAACATTTTGGAAGCAATTACAAATGATCTCTCTTTCAGAGGTAGTGGAACTTTTATTCTTATCCACAACTAAGTAATGTCTAGTTTATTAACTGTAAAAGGTGACCAAACCATTTTTATATGAAAATTTAATTTTTTTGGTTACCAAAAGGAAATTTATTCAAATAATATAAATAATTTAATTATCTGTCCTCTTATTATTCGATGTGCATGAAGAAATGCCAGATTATTAAAAAAGGTTCACATTGAAATTCTGATTTTTTGTTATATTTCTAGAAATCTATAACGGTACTACATATTTATAAAAATTGCAAATTATCAACAAAAAACTAACCGTTATGTATAGTTTCAGAAAAAATAGTTTATTATTAACTAATTGCTTGTCCACAACAGTATTTGAAAAATATTACCAAAATTTATCTAAAGCGAGAATTTTTAATTTTAGATTAGATTTTAAAACTTCAACATTTTTAAGAAACATATCGGGTATGCCATCTATCGGTTTAAATTTTAACCACCGGTTATTTCGAATCTGACAATAGTTATGTCATTCTATTTCGTCACAAAATTCAGTATACTATCTCCACTGAACGAAATAAATGGATTTACCTTGAGCAACGTTGGGATTTATTGGAAATTTATTTTCAAATCAATTGCAAAAATTATCTGTTCGGATGAAGCTAATTTTCATCTTGGTAGGTACGTTAATAAACAAAATTGCCGTACGTTAATAAACAGCAGCCAAAGCAAGTGACTGCTTAGTGACTGCGCTTATGGAGCGGAAGCATCATTGGCCCATATTTCCTTTGAAAATGAGGGTGGAGCAACCATTACGGTCAATGGAGACACCTATCGCACCATGATAACCTATCTTTTTGTGCTCTTTCTTCATGGTAATGATGTGAACGATGTTTGGTTTTCACAGAAGGGTTCAACTTGCCACACATCTCATGACACAATCGATTTATTGCGTCAAACGTTTGATGGCCGCTTAATTAGCCGAAGTTATGATTCAGTTGGACGCCAAGAAGCTGCGATTTGACACTGTTGGACTATTTTATGTGGGGCGCCGTTAAAGACAAATGTTAAGTCGAGAAACCAGAGACAATTGAGCATTTTAAGGCCATTATACGTGATGGCATTGACGAGATACGATCCCATATACTTGAAAACGTTTTCGAAAATTGGTCCGCTCAAATGGTGTACTGTGAGGCCAGCCGCGGCAGCCATATGAATGAAATAATATTTCATTTCTAACCGGAACAGTCGTTCTTCACAACACAAAATAAAATTGGCAAAATTTCAAACCGTTTCTGTTTTATTAAATTTGAAATGGCCCACTCTATATTTGTACTAAAGAAAAATAATTTCAATTATATCGCCAAAATGTTAGTTTTAAAAGCTTTTTATAACATTACTAGAGTAATCCCTGCCGCACTGCTGAGAGCTTTATGTTGTACCTGCTATTTGACTGATGTGGATAGACAAAGAAAGCTTTAACTGTTACCATTCTCTACGCATGCAATATTCAATTTTTTTTTTTTAATAATGGTTTGTTATTTAAACCAAATTTATAAACTTCAACTCTAACCTTCTCAAAATATATAAAAATCATTATTCAATTTGTATTGGAGGTACCATGTTCATTTACCCAATTCCGCCCATTTTTCAACTGATGGTTTGGTATATAAGAAATCATTTAGACCAAATTCAGACCATACCATTCTGGTCGTCCTCTAGATATACAAAAATAAATATTTAATTTGTATGGGAGATGTTATACCCACTTACGACTGATGATGTGTATTAACTACTAAGTCATTTAGACCAAATTCAGAATCTTCCACTGTTACCGTTCCAAAGATATACAAAAATCAATATCTATTTTGTATGGGAGGTGCTAGTCTCACTTATACAATTCTATCCAATTTTTGACTAATGACTTGTATTGGCCACAAAGATATTTGGGCCAAAAAAATATACTCTTACTATTACCGTTTTAAAGATATAGACATATAAATACTAATTTTATATGGGCGTGGCACACCAAATGAAAGCTTTTTACATAATACGCTTTTCATATACACAGTTTTAAAAATATTTTTCACACAAAGTTTAAATGCTGTAACAAATTTCGTTTTCAATTAAAACTTATGCAATACAAAGAGGTTCACTTTAACGTCAATAACTCGCGAATCATTGGACCTACAAAAACCTTACAAAATAAAATCGGTTGACGCACTTCAGAGGACATCTATTACAACGGATTTTATAGTCCTTTTTTATATATACAGATTTTTAATTAAACTGATTATACGTATGTACAATTTTTGAATATACATATGGTATGTATATAAACAATTTCTAATAATAGAATTCAATATTAATCCAATATTAAAAATATCCAAAAACTAATATTTTAATATTTACTAATAATACTTATTTTCTTGAAAATTAAAAAAAAAGTTATATCCGCTTTATAAACTGACTTAACAACTGTGATAATTCGAAGTAAAAAAAGTGAAATATAATATTATATCATATAACAGCCTCGACAAAATATATTTCATTATTTTATATAAAGGGTCCGCCAAATATATATTTTTTTTTTTGAAAATGATATAAAAAAACTACTGAATATTTTCTTAAAATTTTTTGTTATTTGAAAGTACAATCCTTCCAGCTAATAATGGAAAATAATTTCATTCAAATGGCTGCCTCGGCTGGCCATGCAGTAACCTACACTATCGGTCCAATTTTTAAGCACATTATCGATTGTGTGCAGCTGTATTTCACCAATGGCTTTACGAATATTGTCCTTTAAAGCGTCAATTGTCTCTGGCTTGAAAAAGTTAGTCCAACGGTGTCAAATCGCAGCTCCGAGGTGGCCAAACGACATCAGCTCTGCGGCTGATAATGCGATCTTCAAAAACATGCTGGCCATGCAGTAGCCTACACGATCGGTCCAATTTTTAAGCACATCCTGTTGAAACCAAATGTTGCTAATATCCTCCTCTTCAATTTTTTTGAACAAAAATTCGTTCAACATGGCCCGATAACGATCGCCATTGATTGTAACAGCCACTCCTTGCTCATTTTCGAAGAAAAATGGCCCAATTATGCCTCTGGACCAAAATCCGCACCAAACAGTGACTCGTCTTGGGTGTATCGGCCTTTTAATGTATGTGTGCGGGTTTTCTGTGCCTCAAATGCGACAATTTTGCTTGTTTACATACCCGACAAGATCAAAATGAGCTTCATCTGAGATGATTTTTTTGGCAAAATATTCAAAGTAATGTCGCAATATTTCCCAGCGTTGTTTAAGCGTATACACAACCATATTCGGTCAGCGGAAGGCTAAAACTAATTATATGTCAAATCAGACATGAGCTAAGTGTTACCATTCACAAAATAAGCACTAGTTGAAAAAAAACGTTAGATGGCGGACCCTTTATAAATTTAAAAACTTTTTATTTTTAAGAAAATAGTGTTATCGTTGATCTCATGAGTATCTAAATAATTCTGATTTAGTGTTTCCATGACATTGTTCACATTGGTTAACCCTTTATTGCCCAAGACCCTTTATCATCGAAAAATATGACTTTTTTATAGAATCTTTGCTTTTGATATAATTTAAGCTCAAAAAAAAGTTTCATATTTTTGCCAAGCCGGAAAGAATATGAAATAGTCCTGGTACTCAGAATTATCAAGGGTCAATAGATATTGATTATATTTAACTTTAAAATCAAAATGTGTTTTATTACCGTTTGTATATGCAGCGTTTGTACATGTACATATCAAAATAAAAAATTAAAGTTTACACGTTTTCAATATAAAAAACATATAAAGTTAAGCGAAAACTCGTAATACAAAAACACCCCTAAGCACTAGAACTGTTGAAGGATAACTGATCTTATGAGCAACAGGTGTAAAAAATGCAAACATGTTTTATTGTTATTGGAAGAAAATGCGGTACTTTACCTAACTGATGAATATAAATCGCAAAATTATACTTGTATAATAAGTAAAGGATAAAAATAAGTAATGGTACCTGTAAGCACCGTCGGGCAATAAAGGGTTAATAGACTAATAATCGATTTGATTGATTCGGTTGGAAAAACAAGATTTTTGTTTAATAATAATAAATGCGGCTACTTTTGTTTTATGTTGTTTTTTTTTCTATATAGAAGATTAATAAAAAAACACAAAAACTGATGGAAAAACAACTCTGTGACAGGTAGTTTCTAATGATAAAATGCCTGTTTTTTCTAATAGTGTTTTTAATTTTACAGTCTGTAACATATAAGGTCTTATACCATTAATGGATGATAAACAATTTTTGGTAATGATATGTTAGTGATGGTGATGGATTTTAAAAATTAATTGTTCATTTTTTGATAGCTACTTAAATATGAATTTAAAAAAAAAAAATAAATACTATATATATTATAACTCTCGCAGTAAAAAATGTTCACAGAACTCTAGAAAATTCCAGCAAAAACGATCACTTTTAAGTCCTGATCAGTGTTGCCAGAAGTAGGGGAAAATCCCTACATGTAGGTTTTTTGCTACTAAAATAGAATCGTAGGGAAAATCTGGAAAATATTTTATTGTTCAAAACGTTAAAAAAACAGTGTTTTCTCAAAAATCGCTTAAATATAAATACATTACCAAAAGAAAACAAAGTACTTAGTTGTGGCTTACAAAGTTGACGACAACTATAAGTACGTATTCTTTTAATTTTTTTCCGTTGAGTTTCTTACATATGTTGACAACACGCAGGCTTGATTTCGTTCAACATACCGTAAAGCATAAAGGAGAGAGTATTATAGCTTAGGTATCTGTAACTCAGTAAAAATCGATAGAAATATAGCAGCAAATGTATTTGGTAAATACACCAGAAAAATTAAGAAATCTTCCGAAAAATGAAATTAGGATCGATTATCTTCTAACAAGACAACTATCATGAAAGCACATTAGGCATTGCAAATCATTTTTTTTTAACAAAAAACCAAACACGGTAATGTTTGCCATTGATAAAATGCCACAATTTCTACACATTAAAATATCTTTAATTAGCAGTAACGACATAAGCTTCTGAACAAGGATAAAGGTTAAA
The DNA here is from genome assembly GCA_023159175.1 of Wohlfahrtia magnifica. Classification (NCBI taxonomy): domain Eukaryota; kingdom Metazoa; phylum Arthropoda; class Insecta; order Diptera; family Sarcophagidae; genus Wohlfahrtia; species Wohlfahrtia magnifica. Next base: position 1,194,050 of record JAKWBJ010000495.1, on the reverse strand, counting down.
AGATCAAGGATTCCTTAAAAAATATTAGACGAATAGTAAACATTTATTTATATTGTTTTTTATAGGGGTATAGAACTTTAAGTTGGCATTACTTTTCAAGATGGCGACAGCTGTCAAGTGATTTATTCTCAGTTTGGTTTGGTAATTTATAATGAATAGACTCACGCCTGAACAACGCTTGCAAATAGTGCAATTTTATTTCGAAAATAATGGTTCTGTGCGGAAAACGTATCGCGCACTATGTCCATTTTATCGTCGACAAAATCGTCAATCAGAGGCAGTTGATTCGATTAACCATGGAACGTTTTCGCACCACGTTTACTCTTATTGATAACTCGCATCCTCAGAGACGCTGTACGGTGCGTACAGAAGAAGCTATTGCTGCTGTAGAGCGTAGCATTGAGGAAGACCCGAATGAGTCCATCCGCCATCGAGCACAGGAATTGGATCTGTGTCCATCTACTTTATGGAAGATTTTGTGGAAGGATTTTGGTTTGCGCGCTTACAAAATCCAACTCGTGCATCAAGTAAGGCGTAGATTCGTCGAATGGGCCCAAAACGAGATCACCGTTGTTCCCGATTTTCATAAGCGAATTTTGTGTGGCGATGAAGCGCACTTCTGGTTGAATGGCTACGTCAACAAACAAAACTGCCGCATTTGGAGTGAAGGTAATCCTCAAGTGTATGTGGAAACACCGTTACATCCAGAAAAACTGACTGTTTGATGCGCTTTATGGGCTAGTGGAATCATTGGTCCGTACTTTTTCAAAAACGATGGTGACCAGAACGTTACAGTCAATGGTGATCGGTATAGAGCCATGATTACTAACTTTTTCATTCCTAAATTGAATAACCATGATGTCCAGGAGATGTGGTTTCAACAAGACGGCGCAACATGTCACACAGCTCGTGCCACAATAGATTTATTGAAAGACACGTTTTGTGACCGCCTAATATCACGTTTTGGACCTGTGAATTGGCCACCAAGATCTTGTGATTTAACACCGCTAGACTACTTTCTGTGGGGCTATGTAAAGCCACAATCGCTTGACCATTTAGAAGACAACATTCGCCGTGTTATTGCCGAAATTCGGCCGCAAATGTTGGAAAAAGTCATCGAAAATTGGACGTCCAGATTGGATTACATCCGCGCCAGCCGTGGCGGTCATATGCCAGAAATCATATTTAAAATGTAATGCCACAAGATTATCTTTCGGATAAATAATATTCATATCAATCGAATAATCCATCGTTGTTTTATTGCAACTTAAAGTTCTATACCTCTATAAAAAACACCCGGTACATATTTATAATTCAATACACATAGGAATTAATTTCATTTAATATGACTGATTTATATACTTTCAGTTGTCGCGTGTGAATTATACTTTAATTTATAAAAAGTCCATAAAAATTTAATTTCATTATATTTTTCAGATATGTACGTTACTATTTTATATTATAGTATGAGTTTTGAAAATATATTTTTATTCTTAGAAACATAAACATATTAGTTACGAATTTTTATTTTCAATCGTCGCCTAGTGTAGGTGATACGAGCGACGAGCAACCGAGGTGATGTACCGAAGGACGATATCAATGATTTTAGAACAAGGGCACGATGAGTGACTTTAAATCACGAAATAGATCCTAAACAATACAAACGACTTAGATAGACTACTCTTTCTTTATATATTATTATATTTTATTGCTTAGCATTTAGTTGCTCTGAACCAAAGCCGTGTAAACTTATGTTATGTAATTATGTTATGTTATGTTATGTAATCATGTAATTCCATGGGATTTTCTTAGGGGAAATCTTTTTAGTGTGTAGGGAAAAATCGGATTTTTTAGTAAGCGTAGGTATTTTAAAAAAAAAATTTCTGACAACACTGGCCCTGATAGACTAATAAGTAGTATGCTAGCCTATCAGCACGTGGGTTCACGGTTTCACCAGAGATTCTGGTCATTACGCCGTACATATGGTCTTTAGTTAACTTTTTGTAATAATTAAAATATATGTTATTATATTTAATAATCTAATTTAAATATTAAACTATATAAATAAATAAATATTTGTAAGTGTTTCAGGAATTTGAGCGTTTTAATAAAATATATTGTGACTATGGGATTAAAAATATTTCCGTAATTTTATTTTATGGAAGGTATTTTGCATGAGATTTCAAAACCACTCGTAAAATGAAAATTTTAAGCAAAAATTCATAGTCACACACTAAAGTCTACTCTTGCTTAAGTAAAGCTTTAACTTGAAAGTCGAAAATAAAGCATATGTTTAAAAATAAATACGTCACACCTGCGGAAAACTCTTTCGATATATTTGTTTATGGAACATTCCAGGCTTTTGCGAATTGGCTTATTGACATGATACTTAATACGTCCACGAAATTTTAAAACATTTATTCCCGAAGGTAAAGTATTTTGTTGTTTCGTTATACTCATCGTATTAATATATTTATAGTGCGTATACATATATATATATATATATATATCTGATCGATAACTAATCAAGCAATGAAAACAATGAAATTCCCACACGCAGCATTTTATGTGAATCTTTTCCAAATACCTTAAATTGAATTTTTTTATTTGGCTTTTAAAATGCATATCTTGATCATAATATTAAATTTTCCTTATGACATTTATGAAAAACTTATTTGTCATAAAAAAAATAAAAACCTAATTATAATATAAACAGAAATAAATAAATAAAAATAAATAATTTACAATGTTATAAAAGACAATTCTTGCAAAAACTTCTAAAATTTTAAAATAAGCAATCGAAATCATTCGTCACAAAAAAAAATTGCAATACATCCATACATACATTTATTTATATTTTCTCAGCAAAATTTTTACCACATACATCTTTGATCCGAGACCACATACAATGGACCTATCCAATGACTGTATACAATTCCTATTTGCATTTACATAGCGTTGACCTAGGCCGTCAAATGGGTCCGATGGAACAGTAAGTAAGGTTGTTGTAAGTGAAGATTGTTGCATGGGTCCGACGATATAGACATTGTAAATGAAGGTTAGATGGGTCCAATACTAAAGACATTGTAAGTACAGGTTTGGTGTGTCCAATGCTACTGACATTGTAAGTGAAAGTCGGAAGGGTTTTAATTGTCAAATATTTATTTCTTTCATTTTATTTACTTATCGCAAATTCAATAATGAAAATCTAGTTTATAGGCCATAATCGCCTCCATACAAACTGCTCCATACACCACACACACGGTTAGTCTACTTGCACTTTTAAAAATACTTTTCTTTCCATTTTAATTCGGAAAAATTAAAAAGAACAATTGGAAAAAAAGAAGCAAAGAACAAACAAAATTCATAATCGAAACTACAATAACAATGTAATGCACACACCCAAATCGAATTCTAGTTGTATGTGCTTGAAAATTTTATTTAAATTTTTCCTATTGCCATAATAGTATACAAACGGCTGTTTTTCATTTCTAATAACTTTTGTACTGCTGTATTGTTATTATGCTCCTTTCTCTTTATTTAATGAGCGTAAATTCTTAAATCTCTTGGTTGTGTTTCCTTTCCCTTCCCACGCATCATGCAAAAATACAGAAAAAATATTTTAAGTTTTGTATAACACGCACATTCTATATATTGTATATTCTTTGGTTAAATGCTAATTTAAGTGAAAGTTACGATCTCAGGAATGGACGTACGTACACACAGTATATGTATGTATATGTAGAGTCTGAAAAGTACATTATATGTGCAAGTATTCCGGGCTTACTATTCTTTCAACTCTTATCCCTTGCATGGCCAGGTTAAGTCTGGAAAACCAATAGAAAGTGAATGTTAGACAAATATAGAAGAAAGAACGGTTCTCATAGAAACCCAGGAAGAAATATTACAACTAATAAATTTTTTACATCTCTTGAACCAAAAAAAAAAAGGTTTGTTACATTTAAGGCCTTGAAACAGTACGAAAAACAAACGAAAATTTCAGTCAATTATTTTCTATAAATTTCCAATTTAGCAAAGATGCGACTTTATGCTCGTATGTGTCAAAAAAAACACTTTGAAAAAAGTTATAAACTATTATAATAAAACTAAAAGATATGTTGACAAAAAGGATAAGTTATTTGGCAAATATACGTGCAATCAAAGGATAAGTCGGTAATCGCTATCCTTATTTTTTATCGCTGTAAATATATGTAGCAGCATTGGCATCATACATTATATATTTACATACATACATAATTAACGATTGGAAACAAATTCAGCGTGCTAAAATTTCTAAAGTAGTGGCAAAAACTTTGACGTGAACGGCAATTGAGATTATACTTGGAAAAGTGTTTGATACCAGTGTAAAGGTAGATACCTCAAAAATGTATAGCAATTGTAACATACCAATTTGAAATTCAAATAAAATTTATAATAAAACACAAAAACAATTTGTGGCACTAGAATTTTTTCATAGGAATACATAAAGGTTCCCACCCGATTACACCGTCGAAAAGTTACCTCGTCGCCATGCTACGTCTATTTGAATTTATTAACCTTCTTATACCCGCGCTAATTTTAAACTAACTCTTAAAGCTTCTTTTCCTGATAGGACATTGTGGAAAGTGTTTAAAATTTTGAAACTAGAAGACATAAGGAAAATAATGATGCCATGCAATAATTTTACGTTTATATATTGAATTGATTTACAGCCTTTTGAAAATGTGTCGTCGGTCTCATAGACCAACGCGCGGATATTGGAAGGTTAATTAAGAATTCTCAAGAAGTTTCAAGTACAACGATTATCAACTTGTACAAAAACATTAGTTTTCAATAAGTAATAGGTACCCAGGTACCTTGTCAGTCACATAAGGGCTAAATTAAATTAAATTAAACAATTTTTTTCTACATAGTAACAAAAGTTGTAATTTTAATGAAAGTTAATCGACATTTTGAGCAAAATATGTATGCTCGTCACAAAAAATAGTTTGTTATTGTTATAGACAACGTAGTGAAAATTAATACAAAATCGTGTTCGTTATAAATTTGTTTGACTGTAATATTTGTATATAATAATAATACAATGATCGATATAGTAAAAAGATACAGATATACATACATATATGTGTGTATAAATATATTGAAACACATACATGCATATTATTGCCAAAAATACCCGGAGACAACATTTAACAAATTAAACGATATGATCGTAAAATGATGATCACGACAAAGTTGATGTTGATACTGATAATAAATATTCTATTTCTATATGTATTTATGTCAGTATGGGTGTATGTACATACATATGTATATAGATTCCTATATTCTACTCTTTAAAGAGAACATGTATTTACTAACTAACTTGACATACGAGTATTTTATATTTTGTATACAAGTTATAATCTTACTTTACCTTTCCAATCATATTCATCTTTAAAGGTGGTAATAATATACGCGATAGCAATTTTGAAAAAATCTAGTTTTTTTTTTTTTTTTTTTTTTTTTTGATAACATTATGGCGTTAAGTTAAGTTCATTTCGTATGCAAATGACAATATATAAGGAAACAAGAAGTACCTTTCGCCCATATTTGCTAGTAAGAATTCGTTCGATTAATACGTGCTAAATAGATACGGATCCAATATGTCACGATTAGTAAGTTTTATCTTTAATACTTCAAAATCAAAAGGAAACAAAATAAATCATATTAGAAATTTGAATCTAATTGACAAATAAACAAGTTTAAATTAAAGAGTGTACCTACCTACATATATACATTTTAAATATCAGTGAAAGGATACTTACTGTACTGTAATAATTGAAATAAAGAACAACAAAATGATTTTATTGTGAATTCATTCATACACATAAATAAGAAAAAAATTAAAATAATACTTGCTAAAAATATAGATGTTAAGTGATTTAAGGAAAAGAGACAACAAAATAATTGATAACGTTAATTGAGTAATCAATCAAATACGAAAAAGACAAAATAATTAATTAAAAAATATGTGAAGTGGTTAGTAAAATTAACATACGGAGGTACACCCCTAAAATTGTTTTACTCAACAAAAACAATATTCAACTCAAAACTACACTAAGAAAAAATTTCTCTGATTTTAATATATAAATGGAATAATCCACATTCAAATCTAAAAAAGAATAATTGACATTATTTCTAAAATGGAAATATAGGAAAAAATTAAACTTTATAACAAATAGAAAATACATGCATACATATGTATGTATGTAATTGTGGACGCATTTAGATGTTCCTTGCAAATTTACATTCGACAATATTTACGTGTTGAGTAATGGAAACAGCAGGAAAAGATCCAATTAAATGACTTATTACTTTATCAGTTTTACATAAACAATAATATATACATGCATATGTACATATATATGTATATATATGATTAAAAGCTAAAATGAATGAAGTCGACCCGCAAAATAAATACATATATACATACATGTATACATAGGTATAATTTATTACAAATAAAACTACTTCTGTAATACATATTTAAACTTGGTAAATATCTAAAGACACGTGTTGATATAAAATATAATATCGGCAATTACATAAATATCGACTATAAAATTTCTGAATACTATTCGTCGAGTTTATAATGAAGAGAAAGTTATTTTAACCTAAAAAGATAGCAAATATATTAACGCAACAAATTATAAATATTGCATTAAAAGTTTTCGAAGACATACTCTTCGGTATGATAATCTGGTTATCATAATAACCCTTATTTTATTCATACTCATGCATTAAAAACTCCATAGAAGAAGAAAATGTTTTTTTTTTCGATAAGTTCCAGTATATAAAGCTTCCGGTATATTAATTTGAAACCTAAGCCGACTAAAAGTTTTTTCCAAATAGAAGTTTGATATTTGGTGATATACCTATGGATACAAAAAAATAATATAATTTACTAAATTTACTTTTTAATATTTATTAATTCCCATAACATTCCATGAAGGAACATGGGGTCTTCTTCTCTCAGTCAATGCACTCATTGAAAGGGACCTTCAGTTTAACGCCGGCTCCGAACAGCGAATGCATTTAGAGAAGTTTTCAATAGTATTTATACTCATAACCAGTTAACTAGCTAATGTTATGAAGTGATACCGCTGACGAAAACTTTTTTCTTTTTTTTTAAGATGGTCTGGCCTGGTATTGAACCGACGACCTTCTGGTTGGTAGGCTTGGTAGTCTTACCTACCATACCACAGCGGCACACTTTTTAATATTTATTATTCCAATATTGTATCATGTATTTTCTAACGCCCGTTTGAGGAAATTTCGTTTACTAATTCTTGTTGTTTTTTTATCAAATAAATAGATCGTTTTATTGTGTGTTGTGGTGTACGTTACCGCCGATGTTAAACATTTAACAGATCGTAATATTGATCTTTTCAAATATAATCCAAGCGATATCTACACCCTACCTGAAGACATTGATGATGATAAACCAGCCACAATATTTACTGGTGACGTAATGAAGGCAAAAGTTGAGAAATTACAAAATCTCAGTGGAAATAAGAAATTTAAATTGGAGTATGTTTTTGTTATTGTTTTAACGTTTATTTTTGATTATTTTTTTGTATTTAATTTTTATGTTTTAGTTTAAAGACACAAAATGGTATCGAAGTGTCAAGCGTAGGCAAACTAAAGGATGATAAAACTTTCGTTGTCAGTGGTTCATATTCCTTTACCGGTGGTGATGGAAAGCGTTATAAGACCAGATATACAGCTGATGAATTTGGTTATCACCCAATGACTGAACTCGACTTAGACATACCAGAGTAAGTTTCAAACACTTATATATGTCTATTAGTTCACTTATCATCATAGTTGTATATAATTTTTAGACCTCAACCGCTCGGTGCTAGTGTTGGTGCTAGTTTAGGAGCTGCCAATAATAAATTTGGCATTGATGACAAAAGAAATAGATTCCAGTTTTTGAAACAAGATTTAAATTTAGATTTAAATCAGTCGCCGGTCAGAGGCAGTGGTCAGAGTGGTGATGACTACAGTTATTCACAGATTGGTAGTAATAATGATTATGGTTACGACTATTCTCCTCCCGCGTAAGTTTAAGATCACCATCTGGTTTATGGATATTGTTTCAATTTAATTTAATTTCTATTTACAGCCAAACATTCAACACGCCAGATCCCTCTCGCCAATACCTTCCAGCTTTATAAGAATCATTATCATAGTTTTTAAGTCATTCAACACACATTTTTAATTTTTAGCGAATTCTTGCTGTGCTACAGCAAAACCATTAATTTAAATGATATTATTTGTACAATAAAACAACATCTACATAGAAAAAAAATATAAGTGTTAAAAAATACATAAAAACATTTTTACATTCTATTTAAAGTGATATTAGAAATAAAATATAACTGATTTCTGTATAAAAACACAAAGAATATACATAAGTGGTTTATTTAATAAAAAAAAAAAATGTTTCCTGATGAGGTAGTATAATACATATCTATTAAAATTAATTTCTTCTTTGCCAAAACCTTTTTATTCGCATTGAAATTTTAATGCTTTCCAACATGAACCCTAGGCAAAATCTTTAAAACAGCTAATCAAAATTGTTAATACATCGTATAAAATAATATAAATAAAGATAAAATATAATCATATTGGAACTAGACAAATTGTACTCGTATTTAGCGAAAGCCAATAGTAATTTAAAGGTATATTACTCGTATATGTATGTTATGTAGTCATAATAATTTTCTGCATTGTTGTATGAGTTGGATTAACTAAATATAATTTCATAAGTTACTACTTATTATCCCTTTCCATTTCGGTAACAAAAGTAGTGTTTAAGGGTATACTTCAAAAATGACACAAATTCTGTAACATCGTCTTGCCTACTACCAAAGTATAGCAACAAATGTACTTAAGCATTAAATAGGGTGGGCCATTTAAAAGTTTAAATTTAAAAATGCAATAAAACAAAAACGGTTTGTAATTTTACCAAATTTATTTCTTTGTTGCAAAGTACAATTGTTGCGGCTAGAAATGAAATATTATTTCATTATATGTCTGCCGCGGCTGGCCTCAGAGTACCCCATTCGATCGGACCAATTTTCGAAAAAAATTTTTGATTGTATGGGGTCGTATTTCGGCAATGGCATCACGAATGTTGGCCTTCAAATGCTCAATTGTCACTGGTTTGTCTGTATAACAGAAAATAGTCCAATGGTGTCAAATCGCTGTGTGGAAAGTTGTACCAACATGTTGAAACCAAACATCGTTCACATCAATACCATGAAGAGCGGTCACAAAAAAATAGGTTATCATGGTGCCATAAGTGTCTCTATTGACCTTTATGGTTGCGCCGTCCTCATTTTCAAAAACAATATTGGTCAATGATACCTCCGCTCCACAAACCGCACCAAACAGTCACTCTTAATGGTTGCATTGGATTCTTTAAGACCACATTTGGGTTTTTTGAGCCCCAAATACGACAATTTTTTTTATTAACGTACTCACTTTGGAAATATATTTCCAATAAATTCCAACGTTGCTCAAGCATAAATCGATTCATTTCGTTCAGTGGAGATAATACACTGAATTTTGTGACAAAGTAGAATGACATAAGTATCGTTAGATTCGAAATAACCGCTGGTTCAAATTTAAGCCGATAGATGGCCCACCTGATATTTATTTTGTATTGGAGTTTTCCTTGTCTACCAGGTCAGCTGAAGCCTTCATAGCGAAATCTTATTAAAATAATGGTTTTTGAAAATTTAAAGAAAGCTTTATTGCAGGAACTGAAACCGAGCGCAAACACACACCCGAATCAGGTTCTCTGCTTATAAAAACTTTAAGCCCGAACTTATCGAACTTATTCAAAAAGTGGTAAATTGGTGCAGGTTCGAAAATGATTAACGAAAATGTTAAAGAATGTACAGAAAGGTAAAAGGAAGAAAGTTTTATAAGACAATCAATATCTAATTTTTTGCACGAACAAATTCTAAAAAAATTTTGTCCCGGCAAATAACAAATTTAAAAGTTGAAAGCTTAGAAGTATATCGTATATATAAAATGAATATGTGTTTGTATGTATGTATGTTTGTTTGAAGTCAATAGACATCTAAACGGCTGAATCGATTTTCTTTAAATTTTTACAGTATCTCTCTGTATGGCTGGAAAGAACTATAGGCCATATAAATTTCAAATATTACAACTGGGCGGTGCCACGCTCACACAAAGTAAATATTTATTTGACTATATCTTCAAAGTGTTAACAGTAGGAGTATCTACATTAGGTATAAATAGCTTCATAGTTAATACACATCAGTCAAAAAGTGAACAAATTTGGACAAGTGTGCGTGGTACCCCCATACAAAGTAAATATTGATTTTAGGATATATTGAGAATGGTTGAATATTTTCCCATTTCCCACAATTGCAATCATGAATAATTTTCCAATGAAATGTTTTCCCCTTTTCTGATTATAAGTGGGGAATGATAGCCCTGTAAGAATTATCCTGATCTTAAATAGTATTTTCCCTCGAAATTTGTTTTCTTTTCCCATTGATTCGTTTACACCATTTTTTCATTTAAGTATGATAGCTTGTAAAAAGGGAACAAAAATTTTATGGAAGATTCATGATAGCAATTTCCCCTTCAAGAAGAATGAAAATTTCATGGGAATAGAAATTTTCCATGTTATTCATGATAGCGGTGAATATTGATGTAAGTATATCTTGAGAACGGTTAAAGCTAAAATGTTAAAATTTGGTTTAGTTGACTTTATAGTCAATGCAAATCATCAGTCAAAAAGGAGGCAAAATTAAACAAGTGGGCTTAGTACCTCTCATATAAAGTAAATATTGATGTAAGTATATGTATCTTGCGACGGTATTGGTAGAAGTTTCTAAATTTGCTTTAAACAACTTCTTGAATGATACACATCATCAGCCAATAAGTGGGACAGATTTTTTAACTGAACGTGTCACCTCTCATACTTATTATGTTATTTTGCATGTGTAGCGAACGATAACAGTTCAAGCTTCGTTATCTATCCGCATTAGCCGAAGAGCGGAAGAGATTGGATAAGTGGGTATGACTTATTTAAAAAGGGATAGATAAGTACACTGAGTAAGTATTATCTTCATATATACAGCAAAAAGGCTGAACCTATTAGACTTTGGGGCTGGAAAAAGATAAAATGTATGAAAAGAGTAAAAATTATACATAATTAAGGTAGCAATGAATATAGTGGTAGCGAAGCACGGCGGATTTTAGCTTGTTAATTATAAAAAAAACGAAAATTAATTTGAAAAATAAATAAATTTCTTACTAATAAAGTATTTGTACTTTTTTAAATTTTGGACCCAATCGGAACCCGAAACCGAATTTGAACCCATTTTTATAGGTTTTCAGTCCATGCTTTATTGTTTAATTAAAATGATCCCTATTCTTCGACATTCAAATTAGAAGCCTCCTCAGAATTAAAAACTTAACAACCGATATCATGAATTTTTGATATATGCTGATTTTATGCAAGTCCGTAGGATGAGTAAGAAAAAAACAAAATTTTTACAAAACTCGATTATATTATTCAACGTAGTTGCGTTCGAGGGGAATACAATGAGTATAGCAATTTTCCACCAACAATCACAAAAAAAATTTATGACTTAAAAAAAAATTGTTCTAATTTTGCACGAAAAAATTTTTTTTCACAACTAAGTTACGAATAACTCCGAAAAAAAATTTTATTCAGTCGATTTATAAGAAATTTTTTTCCTAAATATTTGGTGGTAATTGCCATTAAAGTCGTTTTCAAGTTATGATATATTGACATAACTACCATATTTGCCACGCTCATAAAAAAAAAAATTGAGCTCGATGGAAATAAACTTAAATCGGACTTTAATTCAGCACTTTAAAATCAATGTTATTAGACCATAATGTAATAGTGGGAGCACACAATTAAATCCACTTACGCAACGTATTTCTCATTCAGATTGCATGTTTTGACACACGCACTGCAATTAACAATGAAATCATAAACGCAATATCAGTTCTGATATTTTATATTATAGCAAAACATCGTGAAAGAAGTACAGTTGAAAAAATAAGTCGTAATGTAGATACCTACAGCTTGCTTGCTTTCAATGAACTAAACAGATAAAAGCATGACTAGTGTTACCACAACTTGAAATTTTTTGTAACCAAATTTCAATAAAAATGTAACCAAAAATAACCAAAATTGTAAGTCCAAAAACAAAAAACTTTAAGATATAATTTTATGTATGGAATTTTTAACAGTACTGGCTGAATACAGACCGATCAAAAAAACTTGGTACAAGCTATTTCATATTCATATTTCATTTCATTGGTTATGATGAGGCTTTAAAATTTATTTATGCATAATTTATGCTCAATAGCCCTTACTAAGTGATATATTAATAATTTTATAATAAAGGGACGACAGACTTGATTGCTTCATCCTCAAGCGCAACAACTCACCAGAAGTTTTCAATACAAATTTTAACCAATGGGTATTATGAAACGTATACGTATGTAATTATAAATCAATTATAAATTTAATTATTGATTCAAAATAAAGGGTGCTGACCAAATTTTGTACTTAAACCGATTTTTAAAAATTATTTTAATTAAAAAATAATTTCTAGACCTATAGGCTTCTAATAGGAACTAATTGGCACATTAACTTTTGTAAGCGGCTTTCTCTTTATTGATAAAGGGACGAGGACATAAGTGGGCCTTCTTATAAAGGCATAATCTTATACACAATTTCTTCGTTAAAACAATAAAACGTGATTGCAAAAATAGTAAACGACTAACGTGCCAAAAAAAAAAGATGTTAAATTGTTATTTCTGCAAATTTATATCCTATTCCCAAGTGATACGTATTTTAAGTATCTGTTATTTAATTTCACTTAGCAACTGAATAAAATAGTATAACCAACAGTTTTTTTTTGCTGGGACTGCTTACCAAAGCTTTTCCTGAATATATTCCATCGATTATAACGTGCAGAAGATGATTGATGCGGTTCAAAAGTGATGACTCTGACACGGAAAAAAAACCGACCAGATCAGCCAAACATATTTGGAGAAGATGAGTTGAAGTTTCTTTTCAAAATTGAAAAAGCCACTCAAACAAAACATTTGTAAGTAGCAGGATTAGCAAAAAGCAATGGTATTGAGTACCGCTCGAGTTTATGATGTGAGATGTTGGAGGACTAAATATCATGTCCGAAATGTTGCTGGAAAGTTATAAAAAAGTTGTTGCAGTTGCAATCATTTCTAGAGATGAAAACTAGATCTATTACCATAGTCTAAGTGAAGTCGTTATATTCTAATATGACAAAGCGCACCCAGATGTTGGAAAATCAGTTAATACTATTCAGAAAGTAGTACTATTCTTAGCCGCCTTTTAATCCAGAGCTTGCCCGTACAACTACCATTTGATTCGTTCTTGGCATTAAATTAGCAGTCTTTTGGCACAAAATGTTATTAGAGAGCTCATGGCATAGTCACAACAAAATCCCAAAGTCTGCCAAAAATCTCATTTTTTTAAGCTATCCTACACTCAATAAGAACCTGAGTAATAGTTAAGCTAAATCATTATATTTATCTTTTTACTTCAAGAAAAAGTGGCCAAAATGGCAAAAAAGTCACATCTACACATCGAAAAAAAATAACCAATTTTGGTTAGAAATAACCAAAACGGCAGCACTGAACATGAAATCACTATACAGACAGCGCAATCTGCATCAATGTTGATGAAATATCGAATGCAATCCGAAGTGAGATTATAAACACGAATGCACACGATGAAATCTATAATGAAATTTAACAGACTGCGTAAATAAATTTCATGGTGTGTAACCACTAGTAGTAAACACAATACTAATGATCATTCACACACGAGACTATTTTTTATGCCGCACAATTTTTGTTCTTTACGTCACACGCGGGATTATTTCATCCAGCATAAAATATTATACATATACATAGTCTGCTTTGTATGTTTACGGCCATACGCAAAAAAAAACTTAACAAAGCTTGTTAAGCCTCTGTTAAGCAAAATTTCTTAATGTTGTTTGCAAAAACGATTATTAGCTTAAAATTCCTTTGTTAACCCTGCGATAACTTTAAAAATTTTTAAGAGTACTTTAAAATGACATTTATGTTATGAATATTTAATATAAAAATAAAGATAGTATGTTTTGGCGTCAAGGAAAATTTTTTGGAGGCATAAAACCTTACCCAAAAGAAAAAGTCGTCTTTTAGTGATCCAAGCCAGACCGCTAATTTTGTCAAAGAATGGCTGTTGTTATAGAAATTTAAGGTAAATTAGTGATCACCGTAAAGCCCAATTCCAATACAATGTAGAATATTTGGACAATAGTAAAAAAACACCTTGGAAAATATAATTGGACTTCGTGGAACATGTTGAAGCTATAACAACGAATATATGAGTATGATCAGATTCTTTTACGTTTTTGGGTAATATTGTAGAGTACGTGTGAATTCTTCAAAAAAACACCGCAAAAAATTGTTCTTAAAACACTTAAAAATATAAGTTCCTCTCTATTAAAGTGAAAACTGCAAAACTAAATACTTGCACATTCTTTTATATCATTGCCTTTCTTCCATGTTTTTTTGAAAGAACTTAACAATTAATAAATGTGTGGAGTTTCGTTTTATTTGATTAAGTATTTAAGTTTTTATAGGAACAGAACAGAAAAAAATTTAAAATATGCTCTTGGTTTTGCACCCCATTGTATGTATATAAATGTTTACACACACTTTATTATCATCGGCATTATGTTCGAACCTTTTTTTAAAAAAACTAATTTTTTTCCAAAAAAATTTTTCATTTAAGCAGAATAAAAATATTTCTCCTGTGGTGTTGTACATAAAATCAAAACAAATACACAAAGTTCGTTGTTCGGGTATTTATTATTCCACTAATACAATTAATTGTCTCAATTTTTTGTGGTTTGAAGAATTTTTGCAGTAAATATTTATAGCGTTAAATAAAATATAAAAAGGTAATGAAAATTTAAATAGATTTATTTAAAAAAAAAATATGATTTTATATTAAATTCATAAAAATAAATGTTTTTTGGTTCGACTACTCGTATGAATGGCCTTCGTCTTTTTGTATCGGTGACACAAAAAAATTAAAGTGTATGGTAAACAGGGTTGGCAACCCACTGGTTAACCCAATTAAGCCCACCCGGATTTTATTGGGTGTTATATTTAAAAAAAAACCTGGGTGGGTTTTTTAATTTAATGGTTTTCGTAGTTTATTTACAATAAAAAAAGTGTAATTTACGTATTGGGACTACAAATTAATTCGATCCATTTTTTAGCTCAAAAAAGATAATAAATCATCAAATTTGTGAAATGAATAATTTATCAAATCACTGCTTACATCTTTTCCCCTCCTTTGAGACATCTTCCATATTCCGTCTGAGCGCGTTCCAACTTTGAAGCCAATTTTATATTTCTTCAAAGGACGTGAATTGGTCGTATGGTTGCCGATAAACTTATACCTCTTATACGGCCTAGATAGGTTCTGAAAGTGTAGATCGTAAATTGAAATGCCGTAAAACGAGATGAATATGTGTGATGAATACGTTTTTTAGCCGTATAACGAGGTAATTTGCGGCATAAAACAAATTTATTCAATAATTTAAACAGGCCGTTATAGCGAAATGCCGTATAAAGAAAGGCCATATAAGGAAATATGAGTGTGTTGTATGACGGAGCAACGTTCGGAGAATTAGGCGGATGCGACATTTGACTGTTTTTAATAATTGTTTTAAAACTTTTGCGACGTGAAGCCAGGCGTTGTCATTCAAAGAAATAACTTAATCATGCCTGATTTTATATTTCGTCCACTTTTCTCATAACGCATAGCTCAAACAAAGTAATTGCAGTTTGCAGTTTTCGATCACCGAGTTTTAGCAGCTCATAGCTCCCACCAAAAGTGCAAAGTTGCATTATAAATAGTAGAACAACGTAAATGTATTAACAAAAAAAATTTTGTCGACTTGAACGAAATTTGGTAGCGGTTATAAAACCCAATAAAACCCGGTGGGTTGGGTTTAAAAAAACCGGGTTTTTGGCAACTAACGTACACTACAAGTCTACTTTCAGGTTTTTTTTTTTTGTATATGGCCGTATTTTGTTCTTATTTTGAAAATGAGTACAACAGGTAAAAATACTTAAAAGTTGTGCCAAAATAATACACACTGAAAGAAAAAAATTAATTGTGTGTCAAATATATTATATATATAGCAAGCCAATGTCACCTGAATTCGGCTTGATTTGCTGTTTGTACTTTTTTTTAATATTTATGTACTGGTTTTATGCTGCTAATGCGAAATTGAAGCTGGTTGTAAAATTATGCCAGCAAAAAACCGTTCTCCTCGCTGCCATTTTGTGAAAGCACAATTATGCTGATATGTGCTAGACCTATAACAATAATTAAATAAAATACATATATATTTTCTTCTCTTCAGAAAACTTTTGTTTTTTTACAGGGAATTCTCCGAGGATTATCAAGATAAATATCGTTCCAAATATATTAATGAACATATTTTTCTTTTCTTTCAGCTACCTCATCCTACTAACCCTCAAGCAAGACAAGCAAAAAATGCAGGTGGTCCCATACAGGCATTTTTGGTTCTCCCCTTTTAAATTCCAATGAGGGACTCGGTAATGATTCTGTTAAAGCGAAAGCCACCTGTCGTCAATAGATGAGTTATTTCTCAGTAAGCAGAGTTATTGTGATGGCTCTTACAGATTCCAGGATGCTTAAATATTGGTTATGTAGGCAACATGCGCAAAAGCTCTCATCCAGTGGTTTCGACCCTTTGATGCACAAGCTTGTCGTCTGCCGAAGCTGTCCCTAAGGTAGGGTCATCCAAATTGTTTTTTTTTTTTTTGTTGCTGACGGAAATTTTTATCGCCTTATATTTCTAAGCTACCCGAAACAAAAGTTATTTTAAATCAAAATACATTATTTTATTAGCAACATTTATTTTGAATCGAAATATCAACAATATAAGTTTATAATTGGTTTATAATTACACCTACCTTCCATATCATCTATTGATTAAAATGTCTACTTCAAAAATCCTGATGAGTAGTTATTATTGCGCTTGTAATAATGAATTTTATCAAATATTTCACTTCAACTCTATTTGGTAGGGTATTTTTCGATTCATATTAAAAACTTCGCCACAAATAGGATAATATGTCATATCAATTATTTTCCAAGTTGTATTTCTATAAAATCGATATATTTACACTGTTGGACAAAATAAAGTGCACATTACCTTTGTTATATTTCGCAAGAGGAAAAGAGAATCAAACTCAATATTATTGTTAAAAAATTAATGGAATTTATTAGTTTCGCTTACATTTCAGTATAAAAAACATAAAAACTTATATATTTTAATTAAACTTTTTCAGCAAAGCAACATAAATTAAAATTCTACTTATCTGCGGTTGGACAAAATAAAGTGCAAGTGCAAAATATTGGATGATTACCCCAGAAATATAAAGGGATATTATAATATTCAGTAACTAGTCCCTCCCGCCTCATTAAATATGGCCTCACAAAATATTTTAGTCCTTGACGAAATTGCTAAAAAAAAATTCACATTTCCTCAGACATCTTCACAGGACATCATACTAAAGCCGTTGTCGAAAACTATTAGGAAACTGTAAAAAAATGGGAACATGAAATAAATACAAAGAATTATCCTAAAAATATAACATATTCAATATCAGACACAAAAATAGCCCTTTAGCTCTGCAGGATTCGAAAATTAAATTAAGTTAAATAAATGTTTGAGAGAAAGCTCAAGACTAAAAGGCGTAAAGATGATCGTATAAGAATCCAAGCCAAAAAATTAGCTATTTTTTCTTCTAGGGAGATTCAGGAAGAACTAAATTTAAGCGTTTCATCACGTACAATAAGGAGAAAGCTTAGCCAGCAGTCTAACAGTCTAACAAGTTTTTCCACAAAGAAAAAACCATTACTACGATACGCAAACATAAGAAAGCCTTTGGCCTTTGTCAAATGTATGTAACTGTGCCAGAATCATATTTAAATCGAGTGATTTGTCTAGATGAGTCAAAATATAAGCTAAAAAAATTCAAAACATGTAAAAAGAGTATAAATGAGCCGTCAAGAAAATTAAATCCAAGCACATTGCATATAATATAAAATATGTTGGAGGAAGTCTCATGGTGTACGTCTGGTTTTCTTTCTTTAGAGTGGATCGATTAGTCAGAATTGAAACAAAAGTGACTGGTGAGCATTGTGTTAAGAGTAGTGATATGGTCATGGGCTTGTTACTTCCAACAAGATAATGACCCCAAACATAAGAGCAAGTTCGCAAAGACCTATTTTCAAGAAAACTTTACCGAAACACTGGAATGACCGGCTCAGAGCACCAATCTGAACGCCGTAAAAGACCTGTGGACCAAATTAGATAACAATATTCCAATGGAATATCAGACTAACATTAAGCATTTTGAAAAGAAATGCATGTCGAACTGAGATTCCTATATAAATTTTTAAAAAACTTGACTTCAAGTATACCTAAAACTCTTTGTTAAGTAATTTTAATAAAGGGAGAGCTACTAAGTTAAGATTATTATAACATCCCTTCATGTTTCTGCGGTTATCATCCAAGATTTTGCATTTGCACTTTATTTTGTCCAACCGTTTACAGGGAGTGTTTTAATTTATGTTGTTTTGCTGCAAAAGTTTAATTCAAATTATTAATCTTTATGTTTTTTATATTGAAACGTAAACGAAATTAATGAATTCCATTATTTTTTAACAATAATATTGAGTTTGATTATTTTTTTTCTCTGATGAAATATAATAAAAGTAATTTGTACTTTATTTTGTCCAATAGTGTATGTCATTATTATAGTGTCATTCTATCATATATCATTTCATCTTAATGTTTTTTTTTTTAATTTTGATTATTTTTTGGTTACCTTTTAAATGAAATTCGGTTACAAAAAAATCTAAGCTGTGGCGACACTGGATGTGACTGTTTAGGGAGGGTTTAGGCGATAAGACATACGTAAAATCACATAGAAAATTGAAAATTTCATTCGTATTTTAAAAATCTTACGATATATTTTTTTACGTTTATACGATACGTAAAAAACCAAAACAAAGTAAAATTAAAGCAGCTGTTTCAAATGAGACCAAGAGTGCGAGCGAACAAATTTGCTTTTTTCTTTGTTTATTTTATTTGTTTACATAAAATACATCCCTGATCTAATGAAGTGTGATGGTTTTTTAAAAAAGTTTAGAAACGAAAGAAAGTGGTACGACTGTCAAATTTTCCTCCGTATTTTTTCTCATTGTAGTACGTTCTATTACATATTAAGTTTACATTGAATTTGACATGTCGTACGACTTGTATCACCGTCTAAACCCCCCTTTATGATTTATTGTGTGATGTAGAGCATGTACAAATGAATTTTTATTTAAGTTTTTAGTTCATTTATAATAAAAAAGTATTTTAAAAAAGTTTTCATAAAAGTTGGTACAATTTGAAAATATTATTTCTCATATTTGATATATACAGCTGTGGACAAGCAATTAAGTTCATAATTAAATATTTTTTTGAAGTTAAACATAATGGTTAGTTTTTTGTTGATAATTTGCAATTTTTATAAATATGTAGTACCGTTATAGATTTCGAAAAATATAACAAAAAATTAACATTTCAATGTGAAACTGTTTAATAATCTGCCATTTCTTCGTGCACATCGAAAGATAAGAGGACAAATAATTAAATTATTTATATTAAAACCGATAAATATTTTAATAAAATTTCTTTTGTTAACCATAAATTTTAATTTTTATATAAAAATGTTTGGGTCACCTTTTACAGTTAATAAACTGGACATTATTCACTTGTGGGTAAGAATAAGAGCTCCACTCCATCTGAAAAAGTGATAATTTGTAATTGCTTCCAAAATGTTGGTAAATGCACTGATTATATCTCGGGGAAAGGTTGCTAACGCTATAAAGTATTACAAAAGATTTAACATTTTTTATAATTTAAAAAGAAATTGACAGCACAAAACGTCCCGATCCGAAGATAAGGTTATGTTCAGAATGAGAAACGATGATCCTTTTTTACATCTACGCAGATAAGATGGAATATGGAATCAGAACACAATGTTAAAATATCAGCACAGATCGTAAGAAGACGTATGACAGAAAATAATCTAATCTAAAAGTTGACAGTTGCCTAACTTTTTCGTCTAGATCGCTTACACTACATTTTTAGTTCTGACATTTACGGGGGTTTTATTTTCATATAACTGAAATTAAAAAAGTAATTACGTTGCCGAATTGCCATTGATCCTAAACTGAAATATGAACTATAATATCAAATAATTGTATGAAATAATACTCCTTCAAAAAGTGCTATATTTTTTTAAAATATTTTTTAAATTTAATTGACATTTGTTCTTGTACACCGTTTAAATTCGACAAAATCTAATAGCAAAGAAGATTTTACTTTTTTTTTTTTTAATTTTTATAAAGTCGTGAAGTTGTTATAAGTATGTATGAATACAATTACTGATTTTGTCAAATGTTTTTACAAATATACTTAGTGCAATATTGTATACAGCCATATTGTGAGTTTAAAAGACTATCGCAAACTATTAATAAATATCGCCTAATTTCCGACCACTTTTGAATTTTCCAGTCTGCAACGATTTTTTGTATTGCAAAAACACAAAAGTGTAGCAAATACCACTTTCGTGTAATTTTGCTGTTGTGCAGCAGATATGCCAGGCCCGCTACGTCTGCAAGACTTGTAACGCCAGTTTGCAACAAAGTTTTTTGGTAATATATTTTTCTACACAATTTTGTTCAGTGTGCTTTATTGTCAAAAACAGAGATGATTAAAAAATAGATCTGGTAACCATACATCTTTAATAATTTGTTTATTTGTCAAGTGTCATTAATTTTTTTTTAATTTTCGTTGTTATTAGAAATCAATTCCTTTCTGGACAAAAATCAATTCTACAAAAAGTGAATATAAAAAGACCAAAATTAATAAAGAAAAATGTGTCAAAAAGAATTCATCATGTATGTTAAAGCAGCTTTTATACGTTAATTCGGTATACGATTGTAATATACGGAAGATTGCATACATATATTAATGAAAGCAGGTTAATTAAAGAACTATTTTGCGATAATATGTATTATTATGAATATCTGGCAAATTAATTAGGCATTACTACATATCCATACATACATACTACATACAGTGGCTCAATTTAATAACCGGACAGTTAAATGATATGTATTTTAAAAAAACTAAAAAAAATGTATTTTATTTATTTACATGGGACTAATTAGAAATATGTTTACAATGGATGGAAAAAATCTCCATACAAAAGCAACAAGAAAAAATTCATAATTAGAGAAAAAAGATCAAATTAATAATCGGACACTTCAAAAATTCTAAGTTTAAGTCAGCGTTGTTTTAAATTTGGTATTTTCTGGCCAGTCCACTTTGAAACAGTTTCCTCAAACTTTTTGCAATAGGAAGGATCAGTTCTTTTCCATTCCTCCTTAAAAGCGAAATTTAACTCGGTGGTGTTAGATACTGACCGAGATTTTAATTTAATTTCGAGATATGCGACCAGAAGCACAAAGCGCATGATACGCTAATGTGGTTATTGTACAACATTCCCCATGTTATGGAAACGCCGTCACAGTCTTTTGATATCAACGTTATTGAGAATTTGGGACATATCTCGAAAATAAATTAAAATCTCGGTCGATATCATTGATATCATTGAGTTATAAATCGCTCTTTAGATAGAATGAAATCGAATTAATTTTCCTATAGCGAAAAGTTAGTGGAACCTGTTCCAAAGATGCTAGAATATATTCTCAAGAATAAATGACTGGCCAAAAAATACCAAATTAAACACAACGCTGACTTAAACTTAGAAATTTTTTAGTGCCTGATTACACTGGTCTACAAAAAACAAAAAAATTTCTGGCTTTTAAAAAATAAACTATATGGAATATAATGATTTTTTATTTAAGTGCTCAACATGAAAAATTTACATTCTGAAAAATTCTTTTTGACTTTTTGAAAAAAAAAAAATATTTGCTAATTTTGCCAGAAAAAAATTCTCTTTCAAAACTAAGTTATGAATAACTCCGAATATGTTGAAAATACCAAAAACAATTATTCAGGTGATTTATAAGAAATTTTATTCCTAAACATTTGTTGGTACTTGCATTAAAATCGGTCAAGTCGCTTTATTATGATGAAGTATATTGACATAACTAACATATTTTGGGCGAAAATTTTTCCAAAAAAAAAAATAAAAATAAAATTTGAGACCGATGAAAAAAACTGAACACGGATTTGAATTCAGCGCATCAATATCACTATATTACATATAGTTTTATTTAAAAGCTTTGTTTACTGTCAGTGTTATCAGTGTTATTATATTGATCTTTTTTCTCTGATTGTGAATTTTTTATTGTTGTATAGAGAATTTTTCCTTCATTGTAAACATATTTCTAATCAGTCCCATGTAAATAAATAAAATACATATTTTTTTTTTGGTTTAGTGATTTTTTTTTTTTTTTTTTTTTTGTAAAAAATACATTTTTAACTATCCGGTTATTAAATTGAGCCACTGTACATGCAAGTCGGTTTCAAAAGCATGCACAAATATGTAGGCAAAAAAACAAAGCTAACAGATAAGTAGATACATACAGTGAACTAAAAAAGTTTTATATACACTTATATTCATAATCTTGCTAATATCTATTATTTTTGTTTTTATAAAATTTAATCTTTTTTACCTTTACATACTTTGAAGTGTACTTTGTTTTTATCTTTACATACTTTGAAGTGTACTTTACTTTCACAATACCTCTACGTTTGTTACGTTACTACTGGTATAAAAAGAAAAAACGAGCTAAATACTACGCTAAAAAAGTTTACGTACACATTTATTTCTTCACATTTTTAGGTTACTGTTCGTAAAAGTGAAAGTTTTTTCGAGCTTACAAGAAAGTGGAAGACTTGTTAATTTTATTGCTGATTACTTAGTTAGTTGTGTGTTGAAGTTACCATAATGCTGACGAAATGGGCCGAGGAAAGGAAATACCACTTAAACTGATGAAGATGATAGCAAAATTGTGTAAATCAGTACGTGAAATAGAAAATATCATATAAAAATCTAATTAAAGTGCGCCAAAGATTTTAAAATCTTGTTTAAATAACACTGCTCTACAAAATACAAAAATTTTTTCGGACTTTAAATAAGACTATTTGAAATATAGCGATTTTGATGCGCTGAATTCAAATCTGTTTCAATTTTTTTTTTCCATCGGGCTCAAATTTTTTTCATGGGCGTGGCAAATTTGACGCCCAAAATATACTAGTTATGTCAATATGTTTCATCGTAACTTGAAAACGACTTGACCGATTTTAATGCAAATACCAACCAATGTTTAGGAATAAAATTTCCTATAAATCACCTTAGTAACATATTTCGTATTTTCAACAGTTTCGAAAAAAAAATCGCGCAGAATTAGAGAATTTTTTTTTTTTAATAGCAAATTTTTCAGAAACAAAATTTTACATTTTAGGCATTTAAAGTAAAGCTTAAAATATTGAGAATAAAATATGCTATAAATAATATATATGTTGAAAGTAAAAAAAGGTGGGTACCTAACTTTGACAAAAAATGTGTAATACATTATTAGGCAACCCACAAAAATAATGAGAGGAAATGTCTGGTAGGAAACAATACATACGTTTCGTTTGTTTTTCGTAAACAAATTTTTTTTAATCCACTTATTTTATTATATTTTTCTTTCTTTTCATATTTTCAGTTGGAGTTTCTCGTCGAATTGACCAATAAAAATCTGCAAGCATTCTAAATCTCGTACAAGATCATTTATGTTAGACTGGTTTATAAAATGATGTTTTCTCAATGGACTTCTATATGCAGATGAAGAAGTACCTACAGATCCGTAACTTGTTTCACTTCGAACAGAAAAAACATCTTCCACATTAACCATTTCGTGACGTTTAAGAGGAATTGGGGGTAAAGAAACATTATTGTTTTGAAGAACTGGTCGTCGGGCAGATGAAATGTTCGGATATATGATTTTATGGGTTATTTTACTTTCAACATATATGTCTTTCATTTAAATGCTTAAAATGTAAAATTTATATTCTAAGAATTTTTTTATAACTTTTTGGAAATAAAAAAAAAAATAATCCACTACTTTTGGAAGAAAAAATTTTTCCGCTTATTTTGGTCAAAGTTAGGTACCTGCATTAAATTTTGAATTAAATCAGCAATAGCCAACTGATTTTCATGATTTATAGCTTATTTTATTCTCAACATTTTAAGTTTTAATTTATATACTTTAAAAGTAATATTTTCATTCCGAAATTTTTTTATGATATTTTGAAAACAACAAAAATTGCTCTAATTTTACGACAAAAATTTTATTCTCAACTAAATTATGAATAACTCCGAAGCTGTTGAAAATACAAAGAAATTTTGTTCAGGTGATTTATAGGAAATTTTATTCCTAAACATTTGCTGTTACTTACATTAAAATCGGTCAAGTTGTTTTCAAGTTATGATGAAATATATTGACATAACTAATATATTTTGGGCAAAAAATTTGCCACGCCTATAAACAAATTTGAGGCCGATGGAAAAAAAACTGAAAACGGATTAGAATTCAGCCCGCCAAATTTGCCTAATAAATATATTTGGTTGCTCCAACCCAAAACCTTGTTGACTAGTGTAATGGAAGTTTTGTAGAGAAAACAATAATTAGGCCGGCATAAAAAATTCGTTCAGTTAGAGGAACGCTATATAATCAACACTTCATCAACACTATTTTGTTTCAATTCGAATCGAAATTTACTCCGTTTGGCAAATTTGTTATTCTGCGTTTCGATTCCTTTCAGTTTATTTAAGTTGATAAAGTTTTTTTCTTTTTGTTAGTAAAAAATGTATTATTTGTATTATTTTACGTTTGTCCATTTGTATGAAAACAACAAACAATAATTTAGCGTTTTCTTATTGAATTATTACTTGTGTTTATATTAAAATTTGGTAATTTTTCTGTTTCTATTTCATACGTTCCTATGCTTTTGAAAACACTATTGTCTTCTTTTACTTTCGATTCAGCTTTTTTTTGGAATACTAATTTTCGATAGAAACGTAACTGAATGTGGAAACGTAATCGAAACGCAGAATAGGGTAAATAAATACTGTTGAAGCTGAACCCAAAAATTCGCTTCTAAAATACGTGATAAGTTGTTATAAGGCTCAAGTACCACCGTTCAATCACAAACTATAATGAATGTACTCCATAGAGCTGGTTGCATTGCTAGAACTCCTCGTAGAAAGCCTAAATATCTGCAGTCAGTAACAAAGATTGGATTTTGCAAAGGAGCTTTTAGCCAACCATGATTCTTTTTATGACGATGTCAGCGAGTCAAAATATAATACTTTTGATCCGTATTTCACTTACAAAATATAGAAAGGCCTAACGACGCAATGCATTATAAAAATCTAATTCCAACTGCTAAAGTCAGGGGTGGTATATGAACATAAAAATAAAATGGATATGCTTTACTAATTTATTGTTTTAAAAATAATGTGTTTCAAGAGTATGTTTTTCAAAATATTTTTGGTTCACTGTATATGTGTACGAATGTTCTCTACTCAAAAAAGTGTATGTAATTGTTTGCATGTCATTTGCTTAAATGTAATTTTGTTATTTATTATACGATGCATGCTCGTTTTGAGTAAAGCCAATACCAATAATTGTTTAATATATCTGCCTTTTGCTTTGCTATAGAATCAGTATGTTTTATTGCTGAAAATATGAAAGTCTATTATTTATAAGTAAAACAGTATTTAAACAAAATTTGATAATAAATAAACAGTTTGTGTTATAAAAGTGCATATCAATAAATAATCTTTTGAATATGTAATTAAGATTTATTGTCTGCATAATAAATAGGCATACCAGCCGTGCAAGCAAACTATGTGTGCCAAGATAGCGACAAGAAAGCAAATTTAAATTAAGTTTTTTGCAAATTAAGAATTCTATTACATACAAGTATTAAAAAAATATTAAATTGAAAAATTATACATGTAACTCAGGCAGTAAATGAATCTACACCTAATTTAAGGTATTTATAGCTGTTAGTATAAATAATAAAGTTAAAAGCTTGTCGGACAGAAAACTGGGACTGTTGCAAGGCTGTAAATCGAGTGTAAACGTTTGTGTTCAAGTTTGTTAGTAGACAATTACTGTTCATCTTACTGTTTCCAATTTGTTATACAATTTTTGGCGTGGATGTTTTATTTGATCTAGAAGAATTATTTACTGTGAAAGTGCTGGCATGAATATAGTATATTCGAGTTTCTCAAGTTTCTTTTTTAGTTCTACAATTTTTATTTACCAATTTCTCAAAATCTGTTTATTTAATATTTTGCAAGAAAAAAATGTTTGTCTTGAATTTGCATAAATGAGTTTTAAGTTATTTTGGATCATAGTTTGTTCATCATCTGACTCCAGAAGAAAGAAAATGAAGAACAAAGGCGCTTGGCAGTTTGTAAGAATATTTAAGCAACATCCCTTTTATTCAAGAGTCCATTAATGTTTCAATTTGAATAAAGTTTCAAGATGTAAACAAAAAGCGTCGTTCGAAAGGCTAAAAAACTTTGTTACAAATGCATTAAAACGGAAAAGAAGTGACAGACTTGAATTTAGTAAAAATTATTTTTAGCTACCTATTATTGCAAAATCGCTTTAGCTGAATAAGACCCTTACAATACCTCTAACGCCATTTCGAGTAAAAGTGGAAATGCAATATTGTACTTTTTTATTTTTTATTGTTAGATGCAAAATTACTAGGTAGAATAGCTCGAAAAAGTTCCTGTACATAGACCATCTAATTTAAAAATAAGAAACCGTTTTACGTAGGCCAATAAAACATAGTGCCCTTATTTTTTTGTATAATCCCTTACCGCAGCATCACCCAACAAATTAAATCAGTTTTGGAAGCTCAAAAACTTCCTCTAATTTAAACGTTTTTATAAATTTGTGGATTTAATTTGCAGTTTTTTCCTGCAAAATTCAATAAAATATTGATTTAATCGCAGTTAATCCTGACATTTGGTGAAATATTGCTTACAACAAGAACACCGCAGTGGATTTAAGTTACATAAATAGTGTTTGAATAATCATCTAAATATCAAATACCACTTCAAAAGTTGTTTGTATCATAATAATAAATTTATAAAAATATCTATGTGCACATTGTTATTAATAAAAAAATAGTATAAAGCAAATTTATAATTTTCTGTTATCTCATGACAGTAACCTAAATTGTAAAACAATACGCTTTGTCTAAAATCAATAACAATACATTTTTTATTGGTATTTACTATTTTCCCGTACTGGTATCAATAATTGTTGCTTAGTTTAATAAAAAACGTAGTATTCCTGCCAAAGCATTTGATACTTTAATCTCATTATTACTGATAGACTTCAAGCACATCTGGACAGACTATAAGATTGACACATATTAAAAATATATATTATATGTACAGCTACTTCCAATTAATTAGGGACACCATATATAAATAAAATATGTTAAAAAAAAATATATCGTCACCTAAAATCCAAAAGGCCGTAAGTACACATATAACTATTTTAGAGGAGAAGCAAAAAAGTTTGAAAAATTCGGGGAAAAATTTGCATTATTACAGAAGTAAAAAATAAAAATCGAAAATTTATTTTTGCATACATGGAAAGAAAGTGCTGATTCACACTCGTCGTCTTGAGTTTTTGGGCGTAGGAGAAAAACAAAAGGGGTACAAACTTGACCCTACTGTCAATTTTATGTTTTTCTTTACTTATCCGAAATACATTAAAATAGAAAGAACAAGCACGTACATTTAATGTTCGTGTGTGAGCTCGAATGAAAAGAAAATCTAGTCTACTTGGGAGAAAGCGAATTCTCATTCCAAAGTAAAATTGTATAATTTAATCTGAGTATGGTATTATCGTTAAAACTATGGAAATCAGCTGGGTGTATAAATTTAATTTCTTGAAGCTGATTCCTCTTCTTTTTTGATATTTTTATTCGTTCTGTATGTAATTGCATAGGTTCGTTTATATTTGTTTTATAAAAAAATTGTTCCAGAAGCATGATATCCCAAGGCACGAATCATATTAATAGTTGGATCGATAATTTTTTTTTTGACTACAATTATGATTTTTTTCTTTTTCTAGAAATGTATATACAATGTATGTATATAAAATTACCCGGCCGAATGGAAATGTATCGCTTAAGAAGACTCATATTTAAAGAAATATTTATAATCGAGGTGGTGAACTTTAAGAGGAGATAATATGGTAAATTGATTTGTCTTTTGTTGATTTTTTCTTTGAGTGAGAGAGCGATTAGATTTTTTTTCGGAATGAAACCACTTTTAAAATTACAGTGATTTAATTTTTTTTTTTTTTTTTGTTTTTAAATTTTGTGTTTTAATTTTTATTTACAAACCAAGAATTTTTGAATTCTACTTCTCGGGGGAAATATGACACATAGAGCGAAAATTGCTATAAAAATAACAGATACATATGAAGAAGAATTGGTATAAATATAACACATTTTATTTATTTTCTCCGAAAATTTGACATTAAAACTTTTTTGTTGGATAAACACAATCGTTCGGAAATTAGAGAGCAAAAAACTAAATCGATCAGGATTGCAAATATGGAACCAACATCACTTCGATCGGAAAGTGTAACATACTCGTTTATTACGTATATTAAAAGATTTTAATACCAATATTAACTTCTTTGATTTCTATTTTTGTTTGACTACTCTATTTTCTATTAATTAACATACATACATAGATTCCACGAAACGTTCTGTACATACTTCTTGTAATGAAAGCTTTTTTGTTTCGTCGTTTAAAGATGCTAATCTTTAACGTTCTAACAGTATTTACGATTCGCCACAAGCTCTCAATTAGGGTAAGATAAAGGCCGCGCGATCACCATCCCAAAGTATTGCTTTTAATTGCCATTGAAATAGCTTGACATGTCCTGTCCACGTCTCTACCATAATGTTGTTGTTGATAATAGTAGAATTTGGCTACTTTAGGGAAATTTTTTCAGAAAGTCCAGGTAAACCCAAGCGGCGTTTTAGAGTACCTATTGAAGGTTGTTTTGTGGATTTCGTTTGCCGATTTATGCGAATTTGCTTTATATTTAATAATTTTATCTTCCTCTATCGTTAACCGGCTTCTCTGTAAGTCTTTTTGTCAGCAGTAGAATGTTTTGCGAATAACTACATATCTATGGTAACCATTATTACCCCCTTAACAAAAGAAACGGTTCAAAAGTGCATGCGAAGTACTAGATTTGCCTAATCAAAAAAATAAAAATTGCATTTTCAATAAATAAGCGCTTCAATATAAACTGAAGTAACATTTGGTAAGAAGTGTATCTATATTAAGGTACGCAGCTGTATATGTATTTACGTACGTATACCTAATTTCTCGTATACATACATTGCGGATTGCAGCAAAAAATTTAAAACTATTCAGTCATTCTATTAATGCAACTCACAAAGCTCAATGAATATGTGATCCACACTATTAACCATTGTTATTGCTATTGTTGTTTAACATATTTCTTAATTAAATTTTATTAATTTATATGTTGCTTACATTTTACAGGAAATTTCATCGCTTGACATTATTAGTTAAGAACGAGAGAAGACCATATATTCGTCATGAAAAGTATAATACAAGAAGTACAAAATAAATACTCATTTTTAGATAATTTATTGACGAATTTCTGGAAGTCATGGATTAAATCAAATTTATCATTTAAACTGCAAATAAAAAACATTAAATGGAAAAATGAAAAGGCAAAACCGGGCTGTGCTTACAAGCCAACGGAGGTATGGAATAGGAGTAATATGGAAAAAGCACATATTCATTTGAATATCTTAATTTTCATTTAATTACCAGATTGAGCAATTAGCCAATGTTATAACACATGGCATCTGGATAATACCGGCCCTACTGTGTCAATATAAACTTTTTGAACGTTCAAAGTCATCTGGCCAGTATTTAGTGTCCTGGATATATGGTAGTGCTCTGACCTTACTGTTCACTGTATCATCGTGTTTTCATTGTTCATGTTATTGTGCGAATCATAAGTAAGTTATAAAAATAAATTATAAAATTACCAATGTTTAAAGTTATGTAATATTTAAAAAAAGATCACAACTAAAAATAATTCGGTAAGAATTAACCAACATAAACATATACGTACATTAAAAGGTGTAGTTCATGTAAATTACCAGCCTTTTAACAAATCTTAGTTATAGCCAATGTCGATTAGAATCGAAACGGAGAACAGGGGTGAATATGATTGAAAGTTTTAAAAATACTTTTTTTTTAATTTAGCAAAACTCACCTTCTCTAACTTTTTTTGTTCTTCATTAGTAATTACATTTATTGATAAAGTTTTTTTTTGAAAATAAGTAAAGATCTTGATTTTCAAAATGATTGAAGGAAACTATAACTAACTATAATTTTTGAAGCTAATTTTGTAAATCCCTTAGGTGATGCGTTGCGTTGTTAATATGAAAATTGTTTTTCTAACTAAAACTAGAAATGTATAGGAATAACGCAACGCATCATCTTGGAACTTTATCAATAATCGAGTATGTTATCGCCAAATTTAATTTAATTCTAAATTTCTAGGCAAAATTTTGTGTTTTCAGACGATATAAACCAACAAAATATAATTTGTTTTCTTACAATTTACAACGCAACTGACTTTTTCTAGTTATAATATACTTAATAATATCCTTCTAATTATACAATATTCAATAACATTCTCGTTACAATCACAAATAACCGAAGGATTTTAATTCGTTAATCATTTGCTTAAACTTGTATTTGTTTTATTTTTTAGTAAAATTAAAAATGTTTTACATCGCTGTGATCGTGCAATGATATATATTTTTATTGCTGCATCGTATTTTCCGTGG
Source organism: Wohlfahrtia magnifica (assembly GCA_023159175.1). NCBI lineage: Eukaryota > Metazoa > Arthropoda > Insecta > Diptera > Sarcophagidae > Wohlfahrtia > Wohlfahrtia magnifica. Next base: position 1,162,854 of record JAKWBJ010000495.1, on the reverse strand, counting down.
CTTTTATTGGAAAACTCTGACCAATCTGTCGTGTTAAGTTGTATGGAATGGATTATTTGGGTAATGGCCGCTAGTGGCATTGCTTATCAACAGGTATTTAAGTCTTATTTATTGATAAGAATGCTACTTAAATTTTGTATTGTTATCGTATTTCAGATATTTCATGAGCGCTTTAAATGTTTGGAAACATGTTTCTACATTTTAATGGGATTAGGCCCTGCGTTGGTAGTTTTTTGTACGGGTCATGAGTTTCGAGGTATGACCGAACTAAAGCTAGGCGGGCTTTTCTATATATTGGGTATATGTTTTTTTAAATCCGATGGAGTTATTCCCATGGCCCATGCAATTTGGCATATGTTTGTTGTGTTGGCATCAAGCTTTCATTATTATGCAATTTTGATTAATTTGTATCCGCCATTAGATTCTTCCAGTGTACAACATCGCAGTGAAATATCGTAGTGATAATTTTACTTAAATTGTGATGATATAATTTGTTAATGTATTTAACTTTAAAATCTTAAACCAAAAAACATTTATTACAATATTCTTTTTCTAAGCCGAATTTATATTTTTTGTTATTTAGTTTTTAATATTTTATTTCCTCTTATTTTTATTATTATACCTAACACCTTATTTCTTTAAAATGTTTGACTTCAATAATGAACTTTATATATAGAATTAAATATTAGTTGTAGCTATAAATAACTTATATAAATATGTATTTGACTTTCTGTCACAATTGCTATTTGCATTATTATCCTTATGAATAACTTCCAATGAAAATGATATTTTTGTAAAGTGTTTATCTCCATACATATGTATTGCAGAATACCACCTGCGAGTACATATACATGTATATTTTTATATAAAAATATTAAAAATGATTAATCCTGCGCTGAAAATAATAAGCGATTTCTTCAATATTTACCTCCAACGACGAATAACCATAACCACCAACTTTCCAAATTAAAAACATTTTAAGTGTTCAATAGTGAAAATTAAAACATAAAAATTCTTCAATTTTAAATATAGAAATGACATAAGTTTAAGTAAAATATTAGTAAATTCTAATTTAGTTATAGTAGTAAATAATACAAATATTTTATTATTTTATTGTAAAAAAGCATTAAAATAAAAATGAATATTGTAAACTTATTAGTGAATTTATAAGTATAATTTTATTCTACTCTCAAGGTTTCTATTAAAAATTCCAGAGCATTTTTTTGCTCAAGAGGCAATGATTCTTTAAATTTTTTGCGCTCTAAAAGTATGACAGGACAAGAAATAAGTGGAGCTGCTTTTTCGGGTACCATACGGTTTACAACACGTTTCCAGGTATTGTGTATAACCTCTAAGTGCGGTAAGAGGTGTTTCTTTAGCATCAATAAATCATCATCTGCCGCTATCGTTACAATATGAGAGAGAGCTAAACAAAGTTGATCCTGAAGATTATCCCGATGATTGTATTCATGAAAATTTTCTAAGTTATACGATTGCTCAATAGCTTCCAGCACAGATATCCAAAATCTTTCAAAATAAACGCCAAAGTGTGACCTATCGGTTATATTTGTTATAGCAATCGAGGCATTTATGCGTACTTTAAAGTTGGAATGGTGAACAATTACGTGACATAAAGCCGAAAAAAGTGTTTCTTGCCAATTAAGATTGTTGATTTGAAATATCGTTCGATTTCGCATTAGATTACTGATTGCATAGCAAGTATTCCATTTAACTTTAGCGTTACTTGACGATCGGATGCAATCGGTTAGTTTACAAATTGCCATTTCAAAAGTTTGAGGCCAATTTAATTTGTTACTATCATTGAGAAAATGATCGTCGGTTAGTAACCGCAATAAATTTCCTAATGTTCGCACAGCATTACAACGCACTTTATCGTTGTCATTGCACGCTGTTATAGAAGCATTTATAAGGCGAAAGAGCAAATCGTCTGATATTTTTTCCGATCTGTATTGTGCTGTTTCTGTACCTTTCCCAATTAAAGCATCACTTATGTTACCAAGTGACCAGAAACTCTTCACTCGCACAAGCAAATTTTGATCCTTAACTAAGCGAAGCGTTAATTCTGCTGTATTTTCAATGAACACCAAGTCTCCACGCAACGATGGATATAGTGCAAATACCGCTAAAGCTCTAGCTGCTGCAGCTCTTACTACTGTCTCTTCTGTGCTATCACTACTTACTCCTGACAAAAAGCTAAGTAAACTTATTTGACTACTATGTGATGTATTTTCAAACATTAAGATGCCTATATTTGACAATGCATCACATAAGGCAATTCTTACAGTTGGCATTACTTCGGCATCTCGTCGAATGTGGCCCACTACAATTGGCATTATATTTAGCCAAAATTTCCCGCATTCCTGTATCTCTAGTTCAGAACATGATGAAGCATTCTCAAATAAATATCGGCTGATTTGATAACCACATGCATCTACACATCGTGCAGCATATAGACGTATGTCGGGTAAAGAATCACTTAGGCTATATATTAACACTTCCGCCACTTTGGGCAAACTTGACTTAATTATAGCAAAATGCGAACTCATTACAATTAGAACTTGTAAACTTTCAATTCTTACAGATGTTGCTATTACCTTGGTATGTTCTGTTAAATTGTTTAATACACGAAGAAGTAGCCATGATATGTTACCAGAATCACCAACATTAATTCTCGTCATCTCAACAATATTGGCTGTACAAATCTCCTCTTCTGACTCAACAAATTCTTCAATTTCAATAATATCAATTTCTTTATCATCTAAATGCGGCAATTTATGTATCTTCTTTGAGGCTATTTCTGGCGATAATCCAATTGCTTCGGCAATATCACATGTTAATTCAGGCAACACTACCAAAAATTCCATTACCATTAAAGCTGATACTTGTATTGCTGGATCACGGTGGTATATTAATGGTTTAACATCTTTGACAAAGCTTTGAACGAAGCCTTTTTCAAACTGTTGTAGTGGGGATGCCTGTACCAAAACGGCCAAACACTTTAATGCTTGAGTCAATACGGGTAACGAGGATTCTGATGATAATATCGCCGAGAGCGATTTGTAAATTGCTCGTACTGTATATCCTAGACTTACTGAAAATGGTATAAATGTTGCTGGACATCGTTTAGCACTCATCTCAGCTTGGTGAAGAAATCCCTTTGAACCATAAAGAAGTTGCGCACATACTTGTAAAGCAGTACTGCGACATCGTATGTTAGGATCATGCTGTCCAATGTACAACAAATTGTCATTTAATTCAGCTGTGGTTAAATAAAAAATAAACCTTTTATAAATGCATGTTTCAATATTATAAATTAACAAATTGTTATAATGTATTCATATGCAGAGAAAGGCGGTCCTGAAGTACCCCACCCAGAGACCACAGTGGCCCATTGTGGAAAGACCCTTCCCCGAAAAAGGGATGAAGAGGAAGAGTAAAAGGAAAAGAGAGAAGGACAGAGAAAAAAATAGAAAAAGAAAAATGGTAAGGAGTGTACAGAAAGAGACACGGATAACCAAAAAGGACCAGGCATCACCTAAGAAGCCAGCTGAGACCTGATAGAAATCCGGCCCAGCAGCCTGAGCATGTGCCAATAAAGAGCCGGCCAGTGATAGAGGATGTGTTCAAGTCTCCGGCTCCCATGTATCGCCACAAACTCGGCAGAAAACAGGGGAGCCTGATTCCCAAATCCGAGTCCTCGCCCTCAGAGCGCAGTGCCAGGTTGAGAACCAATTCCAGCCTAGAGCTGTCAGGTCGTGGTCACAACAGCCTGGAGACCCTACAGTCTCCTCTACCCCTCCACTACTCCTCCACTCTACGACGGGCCCAGCTATCAATCAAGCATGCAGAGGAGAACATGCCACTAATTTGGTCATTTCAGCCTGATAATGATCCAAAACACTCTAGGTTTGTAATTAAGTGGTTACATTCCAATTAGGTACACTTAATCCGATAGGAAAGCGTTAGGAATAGCAAAATAAGAGCTCGTAATTTAACTCGAAAAAATTATTTATCTAATGCAGTTAGAAGCGAATGGCAAAAAATATCAAAGAGTACGATTGACAAATGAATCAGCCGAATGTATCGTAGTTCTGATGCAGTAATCAAAAATCAACGATTTTAATTTTTGAAATGATTTCGATGGTTTTAGTTGGAAACAATTTAAAGATTCCACTTTTTTGCCAATAACGCAAAATTAAATACATTATAATAAATGTTTTTTTTTTCGTATTCCAAACTATTTTATATTACGTTATTTTTTTCTTGGAAGTATATAAAAAGGAATATTTAGTACATAAAGTTCACTTAACCCTTAAATACCTGAACTTGAAACACGTATTAAACAAACAATACGTGTTTTTGTTCTAGTATATTTTTCGACTGAAAATGGCCAATTTAAATTACAATTTCTAAGAAAAAACCCTTCTGGAATGCTGCAGTAACAAAAATATGAAGACCGTCTATAGACTATCTTAGGAACTTAGGCGACATTTTTTTAGAAATAAATAAAATATAATGCATAATTGGAGTAAAATCTGTTTTATTTTCAACTGTTGTTGGAAAATGAATATGAATGAATATGTAAAAACCAAGTATATGATGTAGTATATAAATGGTATTCTGTAACACGGTTCTTTGTCTTTGAAAAATGTGGGTGGACGTTGCACTTAGTGCAAGACATAAAGTGCTGGAAAAATACTAGAAACACAAAAAAAAATGTATTTGACGACCGGCTTTTACCATAACGAACTGATCTCTTCCGATAAAAAATATAAAATTAGTTTTGAAACATACAACATAGAAGAAGTTAATTTTTATGAATTTTTTATAAATCAAATTATAATTCACACGCTACAATTGAAACTACAAAATTAAACACTAAATGAAATTAATTCCTAAATTAAATTATCAAAATTTTCTAATGTTAATGTTTCTCAAATAATCCTTGCTCATTTAACCTGTATCCTTATTCAGACTCTTACGTCGTTAGTACTGCTATTTAAAGAGAATTTAGTGTCTAAAAAATTTAATGAATGGGGTTAAAATCTGATAATTAAGACATATGTACATTTCCATATTTGGTTTTTAATTTTAAAAAATGACTACAATGAGTAATGTTAGAAGAGAATCGATTATAATTTCAATTTACCGGCAGATTTTCCAAATTTTTCGAAAGTATTTTACCAAATGCATTAGCTGCGATATTTCCATCGATTTTTACCAAGTTATAGACTATTCTTTTTGAGAAACACACCTAAACGATAATACTCCCTCTATTATGCTTTGCAGTATGCTGAACGAAATTAAGTCTACCGTGGTTACAACATAAAACTCAACACAAAATTAAAATTAATGGTGTTGTCAACTTTATAAACAACAACTAATGTTTTCTTTTTGTAATATATTTATATTTAAGCGATTTTTGGGAAACCAAAATTTTTTAATAGTTTTAAACAAAAAAATATTACTAAAAATAAATTTGTTTACTTTATTTCATAAATAATGTAAAAACAGAAAAATTTCCACATATTCTGTCCAATTTTCTCTACGCTTCTATTTTAGTAGCAAAAAACACCTACATGTAGGGATTTTCACCTACTTCTGGCAACAGTGATTACAAGTAAGGAGCACAAGCTACTTAGACTATCGGCTCTTACGTACTAAAGAAAAAATAATTGAAAATTACTATGTAATTTAAAATGAAAGTGAAGTATTATATGTACATAAATATACAATATAAAAAAATAAGACACGCTAATAAAATGATGAATAATACAGTTTGCATTACGTAGTCGTTGAATTATGATATGTTGCTTTGAGTGAGAGTTTTAAGTAATTCTAACGGGTTTAACTTTCTTATATGAATAAAATATCTACAATTAAGTATAATATGCATAAATGTGAAGCCCAAACAACATTTAGGACAGGCAAAAGATGATTCCCGATTAATGAGATAATTTTGTATAGCATGTCATTGACCCATGCGTAACCGCAAAAAAATTTGAATTTGTAATCTGTTAGCGTTTGTAGAGTAAACCGGAGAAGTGCAGTTCATATTCAAATCCTTATAATGAGGATGGAAAAAGCTGCCCACATTGAGAGTTTTCTTTGATGAAGATGACTTAATTAAACATTTTATGTTTTTTTTTAGTTTGATATTCCATATAATAGTAGCACTATTTGCGAATTTAGCAGTTTCATCTGCTGTAATATCGCCTGAGATATTGGTATGTTTTGGTAACCATGAAATTTTTAGGAAGTAAGAATTACATATAAGTAGATCACATATATGTGGTAGTTGATAATATTCCATTTCCGTGGTAGAGGGTTAGTTATAGACTTGCAAACTGCAAACTGTCAGTGCATATAACAAAATTGTATTCATTAAAACACTCGCTTCAAATGTAAAAATAGATTTATATTCTAGAATTTTCAAACCTAGAACTAAACCGCTCTTCTCTACAACTGCATGTGATGAAATTCCATTTGTAGTTTTTAAGCCATCGGTAAAATATAAATTCCATCCATTTTAGTCAAATTATATATCTTCTCCAGGTAAAGTTAACAAAATATCATTATAATAATTTTCTAATAGTTGAAGTCCTTAATAATAAATTTTGAACTTTGTTTCTATTTTTTTTCCAACCTTAATTTTAAAACTGAATACAATTTTCAGTTTGATTTAGGTTTTTGTAATTAATTGTTACCGTCTTTTTAGAACATTAATTATAATTAAGCAATATACGAATTTCTTAGAGTGTGTATAAAAATTACAATGTTTTATAAAACTAGTTAAAAGAAATGTGTTTCCATAATTTTTTCCACCAATGTATGTAATGACGGGCGACCAACTGAACGACGTTGGTTTAAGGTAATTTTGCACTCTTTGTTGTGTTACTATTCCAAAAGACAAGCAATAACATCGATTACTTCTCATTTCAGTAAAAAACGTTACAAAAAAAAATTTGTCTGCCTACAGATGGTGTTCACAAAAATCTTCACTGAAACGAAATCGTTGCTTGATTTACTTTTATATCTACATATTATGAAAGTTAACATTTCAACAGCTTACCAAAAAAATTCAATTCAACAAAAATAATGTGTTATTTTTCTAAATTTTAATAAAATCACAAGCATTTTTTTGTATTTTTGTACAAAAGTTCAAACTAGAATGATTATTTCAACCGAAATATTTTATTCAGCACATTCCAATTGGTACAGTTATTTAAATAATTATATAGTCATTTAAAATCATAAGGTTTCCAGAGTGCCAAGTTTGCATGTTTTGTTTAAAACGGTTTTTAAGGACGGTATTTAAGGATTAAGCTTAAATAGTATTTTTATCAAAATTTTTAATATTTTTAAATTCAATATTTCGCTATTTATTTTACTTTTTGATATATTAAGCTTCTATAGTAGGGAAATTTAATGTTTTCAATGCATGTGAAATTCATTGTATTAGGATTTATTGAGATAAAAACTAAGAAGAGAAAAATTGAGAAATGCGAAATTTTTATTCATATTAGAAAAAGCACGTTTTTATAAAATACAGGGTTGGCCATGTCACCATGGAGTTTACAAATTTATTAACTTTTTCGTTAGAATTTTTTTATTTCACCTTTTTTTAGATTATATAAATAACACCTGGAGAATACCATAAATAATGAAGGGATTCACCATAATAATAGTTTTATTATTTAAATAAGCGATTATTTTTTTAACGCAAAGAGCACATCGTCGACATTTTAGCGCCGGAATTTCGCCTTTTGAAGCAATGATTCGTTGCTTAGTTTATCGTTAACATGTCACCGTAAGAGATACGCTTCGAACCGGTAGACCACGTTTAATTCTGTGGAAAATATTGAATGTATAGAGCCAAATGTTAACGAAACACTGCAAACATCTATCAGAAGGCGTTCTACTCAGCAGTACATTGCAGTGCATTTTAAAGGATTTACTTTTATATTCATATAAGGTGCAATTGGTGAACGAATTGAAACCCAGAGACCATCGGCAACATCTAAATACTGCAGTTAAATTTCAGCAGTTGGCCAGAAATGAAATCAATTTTATTGAAAATCTTATGACTAATGAAGCTCATTTTCATTTGAATGGTTTAAAAAAACGGTAATTAATTGGCCAACGCGTTCGCCAGATTTGTCAGCACCCGACTATTTTCTTTGGGGTTATAAGAAGTTCAAGACAATCTTTGAACTCAAAATCAACATTGTTGCAGAAATTTGAGCGGTACAGCCACAAATTTTGAAAGTTATTATGGAAAATGCTCTAAAAAGAGCCCATCATTGCGAAGCTGAAAACGGGAGTGATTTAAGTGATATTATTTCCAATACTTATTCCATTCTGTATATTTTATAATCTGAAAAATAAAAAAATAATATATAAACGAACAAGTTAAGTTTTTAAACCACATGGTCCCCCTGTGCTAAAGAAGAATAAATTTCCAACAAGAATAATATATAAATTCAGTAAGAATCCTCTTAGCAGTCGATCTTTAAATTTGTCAGTAATGAAAAGCGCGAAATAATACAAATTATAGCAAAGGAGCTTAAAACTCCATCTTACGAAATCGCAGCATTATTAAAGGACACCTTAGGAATTTGAGTAAAGCCTCGCACTATAAACAGTGTTGAAAACAATGCCAGAGTTTGTCTAAACATATTTGAATAAGCAAGACAAATTAAGGAGCAGCTTTGTTGGACTAAAGAACATCTAAATAGAAAAAACGGCTTTTGGGACGAAAGTTTTGTGTATATCGGTAGGATACAGGAAAAAATCCCACTTCAAGACAAACATATTCAAATGCAGTTAGACACAGGGATGCTGGTGTAATGTTGTCTGATGCTGGTGTCTGTGAACTTGTGTTTATAAAAAATATAATGGACAAACATGAGTATTTAAAAATGTATTTTAAAAGAAATTTTTTTAAAAAAGGCACGTAAACTTGACATTCAATCAGATTAATATTTTTAACAAGACAATGATTTCAAACACATTGCAGATATAACAGGTCACTCTATAAGTCCGTAGGATAAAATAAATTTGTTTCTTTTTTGGCAAAATCCGATTTTATTATTCAACATAGTTGCCTTCGAGGGCAATACAACGAGTATAATGATTTTCCAACTTTTCGATACCACTTTTATAATACGATTTCTCTTCCTCGCCAAAATAGGCCTCAGTTTCAGCGATTACTTCATCATTGCACTTAAATTTCTTTCCAGCAAGCATCTCGTGATCTGAAAACAGGAAAAAGTCGTCTGGAGAATACGGTGGGTGGGTAAACAATTCGAAGCCAAATTCATTCAATTTTGCTAGCGTTTTCATCGATTTGTGACCTACAGACTTATTTAGTGACCTGTTAGTAGGCATGTGGATCATATACTTTTTTAATCGCCACTTTTGATTCGTCGTTCCATTCTATATATGCGCTGTCAGTTGGAGCATTGTCTCCGTAAATCTTCACAAGCATAATATGAGTTTTAACAGCACCCAATTAAAAAAATTAAAACTGTGTAAATTCTGTTTATTTATCAAAAAACGGAAATTTACAGCAGCGTAAAAACGTCTTGTATAAAAGTAAGAATGGATATTATCGGCAGATATCATACAATTATAGACAATTTAGTACATTCATAATAAAGATTAAAAATTGTTAAAGTTAATTAGAATTTTTTTCTTACCAGTTCCATTTGGAAATAATGCATGCCAATAGCCAAAAAGCATTTTCCGCTCCAATAAACGTGAAAGAGTGCCGACTAGGTTAACTGCCGCCAAACGAATTTTTGCTTTTTGGCTTCTTTCAAATAATATACGGTTTGACGAGTTTTCTGGATCTGATACTTCCGATTCACTGACTTTCATATCAAAAAGTATATCTTTATTTTCATGATTCCTATTTAAAGTACTATTGTTATCATTAGATATTACGCTTTTAACAACTGCTCGAGGTTTACGCGTCTTGCGGGTCTTTCCACCGCTATTTCTTGCATTTTCCGAATTAATAACAATTTCAATTTCTTCTGCTGAATCGTACAATGCCTGCTGTGATATACACACCTTCCGCGGATTTAGAGGTAAATAGTTTGTGGCATCAAAACCGAAATGAAAACACATTTTCGCCAAGCCCAGCAACTCTCCTACGTTCATTTTAGCAAAGTTTAAACTCAAAGTAATTATCTTATTCAAAATTTGTAATGAGCCTAATATCAGTAGCAAAATATTTATATTCTCCACATTTATTTTCCACTCATAAAAAACTTGCAATACTTTACAACCAATTTCCGTGCAGGCTTCAATTTGCTCCTCAGATAATTTAACATCTCTTAAAGAGCATACGACTTTATCTATGCATTGTATTGAAGTTACTACAAGCTCCATTGGGTTTTCGTTAGATGTATATTTTAAAATATTTTGAATAGTTGTAACAAAATATTTATTTCCAATTGCTGGATGTAAAGCGAAAAGACACTCCATAGCAATTAGCATTTTACAGGTCAATTCATTATCTCCACAACAAAACTGATTCTGCTGCAAAAGCCACTGATATAGTGTATGAAATTGAGATTCATTTAAAGGTGGAAGCTTCTGTCGCTCCTGTAAATGTGTCATCCAGATGACACACCCGAAGGCAAAGCCATAGTCATTATTTGCAGACGAATTTGTCGATACACTAAATACTTGAAGAATTTCTTCAAGGGTTCTACATTGAATTTTCTTTTCGCGTCCATGTTTCTCCGCTTGCTCCAAGTGATTTATTATTTGAAAATTCTCTTTTTTATTTGGACGAATATTACGCAGATGGTACAAAATTTTTTCTGCAGTCAATAACAAGTTCTCCATTCTTTGTACAATAGCTTGCCAGTGATGTAAAAAAACGAATCAAATAACCAAAACACTTTGTGTAGAGTACACTAAAAAAAATTATTTAAAACTAAACAAAAGCAATTAATTATTAAAGGTTATTCATGCCGAATTCCAATATATACTTATATATATCGCTCATTTACTTCAATATTGCCATAACTCAAAAAGAACTGTTCTTCAGAAGAACTGTTTAAATTAAATAAATACTTTATTCCTGTGCTTTTATCTTTGTACAAGTTGGAAAGAATTTACTGCACAATATAAATCAAATTATTAGACGTATTTTTAAATACTTAACTAAAAAACCATGGTTTTTGAGTTGTGACACCATTGAGGTATATGAGCGATATATTTTAAAAATAAGTTTATTCTTAAAGGGTAGTTTAGACCAGTGCTCGGCAAAAAAACTACGCCGCTTAAATTGATTATCTTTCTCTCACACATTTAACAAAAATAACAGCAAACAATCAGTTTATTTAAAAGCCCTCAGTGAAATATCTAATCAAAAGGTTTTTCGGTAAACACAAATATGACGTTACAACACATTTGAACTCATTTATATTGAACATAAGAACTTATCTAATTTTTATTTATTTAAAAAATGCTTAAATGCATACCAAATACATTTCAATACATTAATAGAATATTTCTGTTTATATTTGTTACGAAGCTCTTGCCGCATGGTGACCAACACTGCTAGGTGATTCGTTAAATTATATATTATAATATATAATTATATAATAATAATATTTATATATATATATATATATATATATATATATATATATATATATATATATATATATATATATATATATATATATATATATATATATATATATATATATATATATACATATGCAGTGAGTCGTGGCCTTTAGTAATAATGCCAAATAAAAATCTGATAGATTCCTGTGCTACAAGTCGCAACAAAATATGTGATTAGATGGCACCTGACATACAAAAAAGATGCAAAAACATATGCTTTACAAAAAGCAACTCTGATCTCACAGAAAATACAATTTTTTGAAAATTTCCAAAAGATTTTCTTATCGGACACATTTTTAAACAAATATGTCATACATACGCACTTATTGTCCACATCATCATACTTACTTAACACACATAAAATTTTTGACATATCGAACGACTAAATCTGATAATCGTTTACTGTATATGTAGTATATCTTTATATATTTTTACCAAAGTTTCTTTTTTCTCACAACTAAATGAATAAAATTTTATGCGAATTTCCTATATGGGTTTAGTTCAAGTTCTTCACTAAATATGGTATATACTATACATGAGGTAACTATATCTTCCCTATTTGAAACGGTTCAGAAACATACTACTGATACGATTTTATAGATTATTACCAGCATCAATACTCAGTCTCCATTTCTTAGTCTTTCGCAAGAATATATCCGAAATTTGCCGTTTTCGCTTTCACTGTTCCACACTCTTCTGTACTGTTTTGTCTTTATCCTGTTTTCTTACCTATTTTAATTCACACCAAAATAAAAATAAATAAAAAAGAATTTATCGGGTCACTACATTGTTTCCTCAGATCCAGGGTTTCTAAATCATTTTCTTTCAATAACAAATCCACATAGCAAACCAGCACCGGTGGCTAGCGAAACTTTTAAAACTCTATTATTAAATAGATTAAAAAGACGTTAAGGTCAATCGCCGCTTTTTCCTTAACCCTGAACTTTTTCTGATCCACCGACTGCACACTTTCTCTTAAATCTTTTCATAATTGTAGTACTGGTAATTCCATTTCATTTGACTCGTTTCAATGACTTTCAAACCTTAACCATGGGGTTACACGTTCAAGTTTTTCCTGAAATTGTTTCACATACACTCCACCGCCTTCACATGATGAGGTGGCTTAAGTGTAAGCATTTAATTAATGCTTCCATCGATAGATTCATTTGGACCAGGCTGCGTTGGTTGCATTAGTTGTTGGGATCATAAAGACTGGCATACTAAGGGCTATCCAACAAATGCTCTTCGAGCATTTCGCGTAGCTTGAATTTCAAAGTGGTTATATCCAGTAACGAGCAGCGGCAAGTCTCCAAGAAGGTGAAGAAATCCAACAGCCTGGATTCTAGCATTCAGGCTGCTGTCATTGACAGGAGGGTTCCGGATGGAAAGATCACTCCTGAGTTCTGGCAGCAGATTGAAAGAAGACTACCGGAAGAAATCGCTATACATGGAAAAAACAGTCAGGATAAAATGTTCTTCCTAAGTGCAGAATGGTCCATGGGCTCCAAAATAGTGAACTGCGGTAAAAGAAAGTCGGTTGACTTTCTGCGTACTTATGGATAGGATTGTCCCGTAAGGTACACCCTGAGAGACTAGTGTCTCGCAGTACTCCTCACGGTTGTGTACTTTCGCCCTTACTTTGGAATCGTGTTGTAAAGGGCATCCTCAGGCGGTTTGAGGAAGAATGCAGAAATGTGATTTGTTATGCGGATGATCTGGTGATTCTCGCGTCGCTGCGATATCTCCGGGCCGTTAGCGAGGTCATGCATTGGAGACTTGGCAGACTTTCCTCCTTGGCGTCCGTCAGAGGTCTTAACACCAATCCTTCAAAAACTGAACTAGTTCTCTTCTCCAGAAAATATAAATTGACGAACTTTTAACTACCTAGGTTAAATGGCATTGTGTGAAGAATGTCTGAGGGGGCCAAGTCCTAAAAGTTTCTTATATAAGATAGGAAACTTAACTGAAGCGAAACCCCCTTCTTAGAATGAATAAGGGCCTCAATGCCTACTATACGGTTAGACGTGCCATTGGTAAGTGACCCATCTCTGGGGTCTTGGCCCGGTGATGGTGAAGTAGATCTATGACTCCATAGTCATTCCTGTCCTCACCTATGGCTGTATCGTACAGAGAGCTTTGGAAAATGCCAGCGAAGGAGGCTTCTGGATAAGGTGTGTTGCTATGGGCATATCTTGTGCCTTTAGAAGTACCCCACAGGCAGCGCTGGATATTATCCTGGGCTTGACCTCCCTGGAAGTTGCAGTATAGAGGATGGCTGCTAGGAGTTTCTTAAGGATTTTTGAAGGAGGCCTAACCAAGGCTCTGGACTATGGACATTCTGCCATTTTGTGGGGCTGGACTGTGATACGCATTCGGTGACCCGTGCTGGTGCTACGGACTACAGGATCAGGGCACACTGGCGTACGGGGAAATGAGATTCCAGATGAACTGGCAGAGCGGGCGCGGCCAGGGGCATAGAACTGGCGGATGCATCTGTAAGACCGCCGCTTGGTTTCTTTGGGAGTTTGATTGATAGCTCGGCCCATCGTAGAATGGAGGAGCAGAGGAAACTATAGGGTCTCCAGACTGCTTTGGCCGGGGCTTTTTTGATGGTCTGGGTGATATTGCATCGGCTTAATTAAGTCTGCCGTGGTCATAACTTATAGAAACTTATCAGTAAATTTAATTTTTGATTAAAAGTATGTTAAGAAACAATAAATGAAATGTAATTTGATTTTCCAGTGAGTTTCTAAATTGTGACCACGGCAGACTTAATTCCGTTCAGTATACTGAAAATCATAGTTTAGAGGTAATTCTGGTATAGATCTGCCAGTTTAAAAGAAAAGTCAGTAACTTAGTAAAAATTGGTGGCAATATACTAATGTGTATAAAAAAATGCTAAAGAAAAATTTTAAGAAATCTGCCGAAATAATGAAATTATGATGAATTCTGTTCTAACAGAACAACAATACTGAATATACATTACGCATTGTAAGGTCATTTTTTGAAAATAATAAAACACAAATATGGTAAAGTTTGTTGGGATGATCAAATTTGAACTCTATTGATAAAATATCATCAGTTCGGTAAAGTAAAACTAAGGTCATAAGCTTGTCAACAAGGATAAACAAGGATAACTTAAGAACCATTAGATAAGTTTGTCAATAGTATACCGAAACGACTTCGAGGTGTCATTAAAAATAAAAAAGGAACATGAAACCAATAATAAGTACTCGTAGTTATAATTTTATGTAGAAATTAATTGAATCTACTTTGTTTGATTTTTATACTCTATTTCGCCGCGTGGGAAATATTCTTTAATTCATAATAAAATCCATAAAAATGAATTTTTTCTATGTTGTATATATTAAAATTGATTTTTATTCTTCAGATGCATTACAATTTTATATCTGGTGGACTATCTATCGGTTTAAATTTTAACCAGCAGTTATTTCGAATCTTATTTCATTCTACTTTGTCTCAAAATTCAGTATATTATCTCTACTGAACGAAATGAATCGATTTACGCTTGAGCAACGGTGGGATTTATTGAAAATTTATTTCCAAAACAAAGACAATTGGTTGGAAATTGCAAAAAAAAAAAATCAAAAAATAACAATCTAAAAAAAAGCAAAAGTCATCTTTTCGGATGAAGCCCATTTTCATCTTGGTGGGTACGGTACTAAGCAAAATTGCCGTATTTGTGGCTCAGAAAATCCAAACGTGGTCTTACAAAAATCAATGCACACACTACGAGTGACTGTTTGGTGCGGTATGTGGAGCGGGACATCATTGACCACATTTCATTGAAAATTATGACGGCGCAACCATTACGGTCAATGGAGATACCTATCGCACCATGATAACCGATTTTTTTGTGCCCGCTCTTCATGATATTGATGTGAATGATGTTTGGTTTCAACAGGATGGTGCAACTTGCCACACATCTCATGCCACAATCGATTGCGTCAAAATTTTGATGGCTGTTTAATTAGCCGATATGGTGATGTCAGTTGGTTGCCAAGATGCTGCGATTCGACACCGTTGGACTTTTTTCTGTGGGGCACAAGTGTTATGCCGACAAACCAGAGACAATTGAGCATTTGAAGGCCAACATTCGTGATACCATTGCCGATATACGACCCCATACACTCGAAAAAGTTATCGAAACTTGGTACCCCATTGAGGCCAGCCTCGGCAGCCATATGAATGAAGTATTTTGTTTCTAACCCGAACAATTGTACATCACAACAAAAATAAATTTAGCAAAATTTTAAACCGTTTTTGTTTTATTGCATTTTTAAATTTAAACTTTTAAGTGGCTCACCATATATTTAAGATGAATGTTGGAAATATCTTAAGCGGTTTTTAATTCTTAGCAAAATTATAATATTCATTAAAAATGTACACTTGATTTTGTCGCATGGTGTATATTGTTTGTCAAAAAATTGATAGCTATGGGCGCGACGCAACTTGAAATCAATTTGAAAACAATTTCTTTGTTTAAAATGTGTTCGCCGAGAAAGTAACTACTAATTGTTCACACAAATTATGATCAGCAGTTTTTTTGAACGACAATTGAAGCAATCGATTGAAAGCAAAATTGATACTCAAATTAGCATTAATTTTTGAAAGTTTACATGTTTTAGTAAAAAAGTGTGAGTGTATTACAAATTTAAGAGAAAAAATTGAACGTGTAACCCCCGGGTTACATAAATGTCAACAATTTAGTAAACAATACACAGGCGCACATGCATCACAAAACATGGACAAAAAATAAATACTAATAAATAAAAAAAGATAATTAGGACAATATATAGAAAACAAACAATTTAGGTAACTGATATAAAAAATTAAAATGGTATTAATCAATTCCCATTTATCGCACAGCCACCTTCCACCATTGGTATCTATTTTCACCCTCAACATATGTATTTCCTTTTTACTATAAGTTTTTCTAAGTGTATTGAGTAAGAGAGAACTCCCTGCAGAAAATGTTACTATTCTATAGACGCGTGTAAAGTGTACTTCTAGAGAGATCGATTATTCGACTTTTTTCAAAAACCAGTTTCCGAATGATTCAAAAAGTAGCTCTTTAAGGTTTTCTTTAAGGATCTCTTTCGGTTAATAATAATTCAAATAGCCGGTTAAACGGTTCTTTTATTTAAATAAAATTGTTCTCAATTCTTGAAGCGCAGAGCTGGACCACGTCGTTTTAAAAATAAGCAGAAGCTGATGGAGAGCTTAAAATTAAAGTGGCAATCAATACTAAAAATACTTCTAACAAATCTCATAAAAACTATGTCAAAACGGTGCGCGGAGGCCATGAAAAACAAAGTTTATTACACAAAGTATGGAAAAATGCTTAAGTTTCGAACAGCTTCTCAAAGAGCCAATTTCGTTTTTGTTGTATTATTCGATCAACACTGTAATACATTTATGTACCACGTATTTAATAGTGTGTGTGTCACTGTGGTATGTTAGGTAAGAACCCGCCTTCCAACCAAGAAGTCGTCGGTTCATTACCAGGCCACACCATTTGACAATTTTCAACAGCGATATCACCTCACGGCATTAGCGACTGGTTATATGGATTTACGCTGTGAAAAACTTCACTAACTAATATATCTGCCGTTCGGAACGGGCGTTTGTGGGTTTATGGGCTTTCAGTAAGTCTAGTTTATCATTCTCATATGTAAAAAAATCTGTATTTATTTACAGAAGATGAGAAAAGGTTATTTTTCATTGAGAGCGCATATCTTTTTCGATCTACCTTAGTTTTCACGTTCTTTGTGAGACGTTCAGGGTTGTCATATATACAAAAATAATAACTAAATTTATACAAAGAGTTAAACGATGAGATATCCGGTATTCCGGTAACTTTTTTTGCCAATCTTTTTATATGCTTAGATGACATTGCCTTTGTTATTTAAAATACATATTGTAAGCAAGATATTTTACTTTATTTATTTTAATATATTGTTACAAAAATCAGGTTGAGCACCTCTGTCGCTTATTAAAATGATAAAAATAAATAAACAAAAGGCACAAAAACAACTAAGTGACTGTATACAGCAGCGTTCGGCAAATTAATATTAATGCATTTTAGAATTGTGGTAGTAATTTGAACGCTCTCACTTATACCATTTTGCACTGTATTTTCCATTTTTTCTCTTTAGTTCTCTTTGTTTAATGTTTGCTTATTATGTGAGCACGCACGTGTGAAAATAAACGAGAAGAGCTGCTCTTTGCATGAATCTGGCGTACATATAATTATCTCGACAACAACAACACAGATGTGTAAAGGTTGGGTGTTATAACTACGATCTGGTTGGAGGATCTTTAGATAGAAAAACCTGTCGAGTAATTGTTGTTGTTTACAAAGTTGTGAACAGATGAAGAAATTATGAATAGAAATTGTTATTGTTTGTAAAAGCGTTACAAACAGTGGTTCACAAAACTGTGTAAATAAAGAATATTAATTAAAAACTAAACACAAGATTTTTTTTTTAACCACAATATACGAACTCATAAATACACGTTTTTTAAAAGGTAATAACGTAACAATATGTATTTAATTAAATCATTATATCACTTTCACAACGCGATGTAACTTTTATAAATGGAGAAATATTCAACTTTTTGACATTTACTCAAGAATGTGTAAAAATGAAGTGTGTTTCCGTACTTTTTCGGTAAAGTGAAAGTAAACGATTATTTCTCCCACTGACAAAATCATATAAAGTACGAGAACGCAAAAAACCAAATTTTTTACGGCAAGGAAAAAGAAAAACATCTGAATACTGGTAGATCAAATGTGATATTAAAAATCAGTCTTTGTTTAAAACTGCAGATCTTTTAAAAAAAATTATGTTTATGTTTTTATTTTAGCACAACCAGAATGTTTTCTTTTTCATAAGTAAACCAGAAATTTTTTATTTTATATTCTTGTGTACAATTAAATTTTTTCTTCTTTTGTTATTGTTTATTTTTTAAACAGCTGATTATTTAATTATTCACCCAATCTACCCGAAGAAAAAGTAAGTGTTGTTTTGGGCATGAAGGAGAATATTACTCCTAAATTTTGGTAAGATTGGGATCCTGCGGGATCAGTAAAAAATCAAAACAAAGAAAATGAAAGAATCTGTTTTAAAAGAGTACAACTGTGCCAACGAAAAAATTTAAAGACATGCTCAGAAATTTTTCGTCGCTCAATTAGCTGGCAATAATCTTGCTGACATATGGCCCCAACAGGACGGAGCCTTTTGAAATCTATGTAATGACGGTTTGATGGTTTGCTCGTTTTTTCATAAGAGCGTTAATTGTCATCTCTCTCCGATGGAGCTTTTCTGGATTCCTCAATCATGGCCTTCCAGTAGTCTATCCTCTTACAAGTTGACACTCCTCACAAGCAGGCTGTGGTTCAATGCGATAAGACAGCCTTCGATGCGATGTCAGCCATACCCTTATTCGTAGCTAAGCTAGCCATGGAGGTTTGGTATATGTATATTAAAAGAAGACAGAGTCCTTTTTTCTGTAAAACATTTCCCATTTTTACAGCACACAGCCGACTTACTATTCTGTGTGTAGCGTCAGGAGGTCACTCTTTTTTCTAGTCTTAGCGTCATACCAAGGAGAGATATGCTCTAAAACAACTTCCTCAGGGTGCTAGCACATTTGTGTGATTCAAGCCTCATAATCACACTCTCAATTGGCGTCCTGTCAACTAATCCTCCATCATGCTCTATTCCGTCAACTGGAGATTTGGTATTCTTTTCAGAGACGCGGAACAAGAGTTGATATAAATAGCAGTTAACCCTCTAACCGGTCAGTCTTATACACACTTTGTCTAAAAATATGACAATAGCGATCAACAGTTTTCACAACTAAAAAAAATTCATGTTGTCAAAATAACTAAATTGTGTGTTTATGTCCACATATTTGTTGCTATAACGAAACTTCAGAAGAATAAAACTGCAAACGGCAGACTCACCGGTAAGAAGGTTAATCAAACAGTTTTCACGGTGCTATCATTATTTTAATAAGACAGTTATTGCGATTTTTGTTTTTTAAATTATAATTCTGCACAGATTAAAGAAACAAATAAAAAAAAAATTATTTACACTTACGTTAATACTTTTTGTAGACAACATAACAAATTTGATTTATTATATTTATTTATATACATACATAAATTTATTAATTCATTCTAAGAAGTTATTGTAAAAATAACTATTGTTAATTCAAATAATTTGTATATAAGTTATTTAAATATTAAAATAATGCGTAAAAAAGCTTTTACTTCTTATTACAATAAAATAAAAAAACTACAAATAATGAGTGCCAACATTTTTCAATGACAATATAAGTTAAAAGAAAATCTCGAATTAATATAAAATATAATATATTTTTATGTTTACAAGCGAATTAAGGGTTCCCTAAATATATACAAACTTCATTTCAATGCTCAATGTCTTTAATGTCATTAAGAGACAAAATTCATGAGATTTAAAACTAATAAAGATAAATTTGATGTAACATTGAATAAATTAAAAAAAACAAAGAATTTCGCGTATCTACTTAATGTCGTTCATCTTGCCTATCTTTCATTATCTTTAATAGTGCATGGTTTCCAGAACCTCTGGCTTTTTTTCTGTCTAGATCATCAATTAATGTCGTAAGCCCACGTTTTCCTTTACTTGTTATTGCACTCATTTTTTCAAGTTCCTGCAAAATAAAATAATTTAAGAAATTAATATATATATTAGGATAAGTTCATATACATATGTATGTATAAAAACATATAAACTATTGAACATTACCTTGCCTGGGCTTTGACTAATATGAAACGTAAGTTGATTAGGAGATGCAGTGTATTTGTCAAGTTCATTTTTCTCCATAGAATGAACAAACAATGAATGGTTGTTAGATATCTGTCTTGGAAAAGTTTGCTTTTCAGTTGGATGAGGAGACAACAAAAGGTCTCGTACCTAAAATTTAAATTTTTTATTAATTACATGTTGAATTTTTTATTAATTACAATGCTGTTCGAAACACCTTCAAAATCTTGAGTTACGGGTAAAAAATCGGCTTTTCAGCCCTTCATGCACTTATAAGCTATTAACTTAACTAATAATTAACCGATTTTAAGTCTCTATACGGTTCCTACATAAATTAGTGTGCAAAAACGCATTTAAACTTGAAAAATATGGAAAAAAGTGGATCAAAAATGTGTTTGTTTAGCAAATACACACGGATTCTTCGAGGCTACTTAAACGACATATATATCTATTTTTCTTCTTTCCAAATCCAAAAAGAGACTTAAAATCGGTATATTAGCGATAGCGTCTATCAGAAAAGTATTATCATTTTCCAGGTTTTTCAACTTCGTTCTTTTTTGTCGCATCTTGTAATTTGTTGAGAAAAAAGTAATATTTTGTCTTAATTTTCGATACGTATCAAGTTGCCTAATTATGACATGCGATTGCTATCCTATCGTGTTTTCATTGTTATTGTGAATAAATTCATCAACTTTTAAAAAAATCACTACATATGTAGGGGCTAAATATGGATAAAACGAAAAGAACAAAAATACTATCAACGTTAGTACGAATTTATACTTTTAACAGTTAATTAGAATTTAACAATTATTTATTTTAATTTCAATTTAATTTTTATTAATTTGAATCCAGAGACGAGTATGACTTTTTGATTTATTTTTGCTTTAAGTTTATATTTTTTTGAACCTATCCTAAAAACTTAATAATAGTGTAAATCACAACTCATTATCGTTGTAAGTTTGTAATTTACTATGTACAGTGATGTGAAAAATAATAGGGACACTAATAACATTGTAACATTGAGATTTGATAAAAAAGTACCTAAAATGAGAGAATTGCTGATAATTATTCGTACTTATTTTTAGCCAATAAACTACAGAAATAAGTTTTGCATAATTTTTGTTAAATTATAGCTTGTATTTCAAAATTGTATTAAATTAAAATATAAATTCACCCCGTGAAAACAATTGGGGAAAATTTATGGTATTTTCAAAATAGTTATCATATAATAATAGATTTGCAGCAATTTCAGTTCTAATATTGTTCTAGAGTGGTTAATATTTTGTCGAGGCTCTGTGGTTATTTAAAATTGCCAAACATCGTCTGAGCATAAAGCCGACAAGAATTTGCCCTACTAAATATATAATACCACGCAGGCTGAATTAATTCCCAAAGCTCATAATAATTTTTGGGATACAATCCGCTGTTTGCTGTTAGTACTACATACGTTTCACATATTTTCGATCGCGGTCTGGAGACCGTGGGGTTTAATGCAGTGATATTGTTATCTTCGATCCCTTTCTTAGAACACTTTGCAGTGGAACACCCATCAAAGTGGCTTATTCTCTTCGCAAAGATAGCATACGAGTTCTCAGGAATGCAACATAATCTTTTGCATTTATATGTTTCTATAAGTGATATAGTGGCCGAACACCATAATAGGAAAATTACCACTAAACAAAAATATTACCGCCATGCTTTGCCGGCTTAAAAGTGTACTTGAAATTTTAGGCAGTGCTATTTGGTCTCCTTATTGATTTATGGTGGCGGTAATAAAAATTATTTGAAACTAGTTTCTGTAGTTTATTAACTAGAACTAAGTACACCCAATTCTGTTTTTACACAGTTTTATAATAAATAATACGGTCTAGAAAATTCTATTCGATTCCGTTTTTAAACGATTTTCTTGATATAACACGGTCTAGAAAAAACAACAGATTTTTTATATGAATTTATTTGATTTAAGCTATTTGAAATGAAAAAAATATATATATATATACTTTTATTAACCGTAATTTTTTTAGAACTACTCATCTTGACGATCTTTAAAATTTTGTTTATAAATTTTTTATGATTTTTAACTTGCTTTAAGAATCAGCTTTTGTACCTTTCTTTCATTAATTTTATTGTTTTCATGTACGTGTTTTTAGTTCCTGGACTGCGACAATTTTATATTTGTTACTTTGTGATTTTAATTGCTTTTTCTTTTTATAAAATAAACCAAATGCACATATGTATGTATGTACAAACTTAATCCGGTTTTTGTAAAAACTCTCATAAGTTATGTTTTATAAAAATCTACACCTTGTATCTTTTAACACTTTTTAGTTTGATGAACGTTAGCTAACAAGAATTTTTGCTGTAGGAGGATGAAATATTAGTGTCATTTTAAAAGAAATATCATTTGATTTGTCCGATATTCACGAATTTAACCACTCCCATGTCTAATTTTGATTAAAAAAATATACCTTATTGGACTTCTATTAGCTGGTAATATCTGTGTTCAATAAAATAAGTGTAGTTCCTGCCGGACTCATAAACAAATTCAACACAAAAAAATATTTTTCAGTTTTCATCACATAATTTTAGAGTTTTCAATTTAATAAAGTTGTAATATTTCGTGTATCATAAACAAATTTTAACTTAAATCCTTAAACACACAATTTATACGATGACTTTTATGACGTCTTTGTTTTTATTTTTAATTCCCTTTTGAAGTAACTTCCAAAAATTGTTTACATTCATACGATAATTTTTAGTTGCATGTCTTTTTTCAATGACTTCATTTTTGTTTTGTTTTAATGTATAAAAAAGAGAAGAGGAATTAGTTTAAAGGTTTTATTTTTATAGAATCATTTATTAGTATACATCTTCCAAACAGTAACAGTAAGACACTCTAATGAGGTCCAAATAAGTTCCTAGTCAATACAACTTATCAGTCAAAAACAGTCGTATTCGTACCGAACAGTTAATTTTACCTATTCTGTAAAATAACTTTGGCAATTTCAACGATACTCTTGCCTACGTCTTTTTATTTTTAAAAATGCAACATTTATCAAATGTGTTTGTTATTTTATATTATTTCTACATTAAAGCCGGCGTGCTTCATAACTCCTATTATAGTTATTATTTTAACTCTATATCTTTGTAATCATTTTTGACACTTCTTCCCCATTTTATCGCATTCCAGTACAAGTTTAAACATTGGAGATAGTTTATAGTTCTTTTTGAAGAACATTCCCAAAAATTTAAAGATAAATGTTTCTGCTTACAAACATACAAACACAAATTTATTTTTTTATAGTATACGATTTTTCCATATATGTTTACAAAATTTTTGAAAATAATTTCAATTACCTATAGAAAATCGATGGTGTAAAATACACTAAATTTTAACCAGTAAATAAGGTTAAAATTATGGAAAAGTCGTTACAGCAAGATGTCTATACACGGCTAGAAATCTATTTGTAGAAATTACGGGCATAAATCGGATAAGTGGACATTTATTTCCCATACAAAGTAAATAATAATTTTTGTATATCTTGAGAACGGTTAAAACGAAAGGTTCTAAGTTTGGTCTTAACGACTTGGTAGTGAATGCAAATTATGGGAGGTACATAGAAAATATTGATTTTTGTATATATTGAGATCGGTTAGAATATAGGTTTCTGAATTTAGTCTAAATGACTAAATTGCAGATGCAAATCATCAGTTAAAAAATGTGCGGAATTGGATAAGTGGGCATGGCGCCTTCCATATCATGGAAACGGTTAGAGTGGAAATGTCTGAATTTCAAAAAGTAAGCGGAGTGGGCATAATACCTTCCATAGAAAGTGCGGTATACCTTGAGAACTATTAAAAATATAGATTGCTATTATCAACGTTCACATTAAGTTAAAAAATTAACACCTAAGGAAGAGTGGACGTGGCACTTCCCATAAAAAAATATTTATTATCGTACAACTCAACAAATATATAAACGGGAGACTTCAGTGGTCGCCTTAGCAATTTCTTCATAAAGACAAACAGATGGTATAAAATGGATAGAATTGGGAAAAAAGGAAATTTATCTCCCATTTATAATATATATACATATACAGTGGTAGAAAAAATTATAGAAACATGTTTCTTCTTAACTAATTTCTTAAAACATTTTGTTTTATAATTTATTAATGTTCTAAAAAAACAGCAACAATTATTTACAAAAACCTAATTTAAACCTAAAAATTTTAT
Organism: Wohlfahrtia magnifica; assembly: GCA_023159175.1. Lineage (NCBI taxonomy): Eukaryota > Metazoa > Arthropoda > Insecta > Diptera > Sarcophagidae > Wohlfahrtia > Wohlfahrtia magnifica. Next base: position 1,138,108 of record JAKWBJ010000495.1, on the reverse strand, counting down.
TCATGTTTAAAATTAAGGTTGGATACAAAATAGAAACAAAATTCAAAAATTTGTCATTAAGGACTTCCACTATTAGAAAATAATTTACATTTATAGACAATCAAATCAAATCAAATTATATACAGGGTGGGCAAATTTGAGGTTAGGAAGTAAATTGGCTGTCATATGATGAAATGTCAAAAATTGTCAACTTTTTAACTTTTTAAATTTTAACTATGGAATTTTACTGTTTGAAAACAAAACAGTCAGTTACGGGGCTCACAAAATCCACAAACAGTACTCGAAAAACCATTACATCCAAAGATAGTGACCGTATAGTGCGGTTTGTGGTTAGGCGGCATCATCGGTACGTATTTTTTCAATAATGCACAAGCAAACGCCGTCACCGTGAATTCTCTGCGCTACCAAATCATGATAACCAAATTGTGGCCACAATTGGCTAACATCAGTGACCTTTGGTTTTAGCAGGACAGCGCCACAAGCTACACAGCCAGCCAAACAATTCAGTTATTGCATGAGAAATTTCCCAGTCGCATAATTTCTGGATTTGGCGATGTCAATTGGCCACCTCGTTCTTGTGATTTAACGCTACTGTATTATTTTCTCTGAGGCCGTTTGACAGACCGGGTTTACGTGAACAAACCACAAACAACTGACACTCTGAAAGATAAAATTCGGCGCTGCATTGACGAGATAAGCGAAACTTTGTTGCCAAATGTGGTTCAAAATTTTGTGAAAAGAGCGGATGTCTGCCGACGTGCTAGAGGTGGACATTTGTTCGACATCATATTCCATTATTAATTCCCATATATCTATTTTATATTGGTATGAACAAAACTGAATTTGGCAACAAAATGTGTTTTAAGCCAATTTACCTCCTAACGTCAAATTTGCCCACCCTTTACTATCAAACAACAATTATGCTTGTCAAGATAGAGCATTTCGGAAATCCAATACATTTTTTCGTGCTTCTATTATCTTTTCCGCCACTGCATATAGATTCTCGGGCAACGACGGATGGATTAAGCAAGTATTTTATAAATTTTTTTTCCCAAAAACTATTATCATGAATTGCTTGGAATAGGAGCATTTTATTCCCGGAAAAAATGATTCTCAGGGAACTTAATTTCCCGGCCCTATTCATGATAAGGTTGAAAATAATTTTTCGTTTACTTGGCATTTAAAAAAATATTTTGCATTCTTAGCAATAGCTATTTTGCCATTGAACGACGTTTAGAAGGATTACATTCGATTGAAGACTCGTTATCGAAAGCCTTCATCTCATTTTTTTTTTTTTTTGTTCGATATAGAATACCGTAATCCCAAAATAATTCAAAATGAAAGTTGTCGAAAGCGGCGATTTCGTGAGAAATGCTGTCAAATAACATATAAAAATATTTAGTATGTTATGAAATATTTGTGAAATTATGTTCCAAAGGTATTACCAAGGTACATTTAAAAAGGTAGTTTTGTCTGTAGAACAACTACTTTTCTAACAAAAACAACAAGTTAAAAACAACGTTATTATCAACAAAATCATAGACCAAAATGTAACTCATGCCGTTTTTGTTTTTCTTTTTATCATCTATTTATATCAAAATGGATTGTGATTTGTTCGGATGCTTAAAACTTGAAAACGACCATACCAAAGTGGATACATCCTTCTGCATTTTGTTCGTAATTGCTAGGTAAAAGTTTAGGAAAAAAGTCGACAAATTTTCAACAGATGGCTCTGTAGGCGGTCATTCATTTATCCTGTATGTCCTGTTTAGGGTATTTGAATAAGATTTGGTACGTCAATTCAGTACACATATTCTAAGCTCTGTAGCAAATATGAACGGGATTCGACAAGTGGGCATGGTACTTCCCATATAAAGTAAACATTGATTTTCGTATATCTTGAATTGAAGTGAAAGTTTCTGAATTTGGTTTAAATGACTTTTTAGTCAATACTAATCATCAGTGAAAAAAATTGGCGGAATTAGATAACGCCAACTTATCCAATCGATCATATATAGTAAATATTAGTTTTTGTATATTTTGATAACGATTATAGTACACGTTTTTAAGTTTTATTTGAACAACTTTGTGAACAAACAGTCAATAATATGGGGTTTTGCATGTGTGGAGAACGGTAACAGTTAAATCTCCGTTATCTATCCACATTAGCCAAAAAAGGGAGATTGAATAAGCGGGTATTGCACAAAGCACACCGGGCAAAAGCTTTTAATATATGTACTCTTATCTATAAATAAAAAAATTTGCTGTCCTTTTAAGATGGTGGGATTTTGCCATATAAAATTCGTGCATTTATTTTGAATTGTCGTTATGAGAAGTACATTTTATGGGTATACAACACAAAGGTTCCCAGCTACGCGTGAAGGGTTACTCTAGTCGAAGTAGAATATTATGCGACAAAAAAGAGCGAAGTCGAGATACCTGGAAAAATATATTATTTTTTTTTTATAGAAGCTATCGATTACAACAATAATTTGTTTCTTTAATTCAAATACAAACTCTTTAATGAAAAATTAGCTCCACCTAAAAAATTTCAACAATTTTGGGTTTGGTTTTAATTTTAGAAAGTTTTTTGCATCTGTTGTAAAATTTTTGATATGTAACTTATTATTGGATTTTATATGACATTTTTGTTGTTTTTATTTAGATTTTTCTCTTTTTAACCTGCGGCAGTGCTTTGTCTCACGCCTAATTTTTAATTATTATTTATATAGACAATCCTATTTAGCTAACTTATTAGCCTTAACGACGGGATCCTGAATGATAGCTAATTTTTAATGATATGTTCTATCAAGTGTTGCATTATTTTCACAGTACACTCAGCGAAATAAATATAAGGTACAAAACTTGTTACGTTTTTTAAAAACTAAATTAATTTATTTCAGAAACATACCTCTTTAGGGAAGATCTCAAAGTAGATATGAAACTTATGTATTGAATAACTTTATCTTAATAATTAAGAAACCATATTTTTTCGAACGAAATAAGTTTAGAGTATAAACTAATGTTGCCAATATTTTTTTAATTTTTTACAAAAAAGTCTCAAAACATGCTCTTAAAACTGAAATATGCAAAAAATGCTGTTATGACAAAATATGTAAAAATGTGCACTAACTAATCGAATGAAAATGAATTAAATGGATAAATATCTTACATTCGACTGGATGGGATATATGAAAAAAAAAACATGCAATTGCATATTTCTGGTTTCCCTGGTGATTATGTTCCTTTCAAGAAATATTTACTTCCATGTGTTCGTACCTTAATGCCAATATTTTTTCTACCAGGTTTCTTTAGGCCGTTGTTTAAATATTAACTAAATTGAATACTTTTCGACTTACCGGTCTATCTTGTCTACTGCTAAAATTCCATGCATATGGTGTCATTTTTTGCATATAAATTTCATTATAAAATTGTATAATATCTCCAACTTCTGAAAATTAATAAAAGTTAAATAACTACAATTGTATATATGTTCCTATTTCTTACTTTTTTCGCCCGATTCAAGGGTTTTTATTAAAACCTCTCTATAAATACTACTTGTACATTGCGGTTGTTTTCTATAAAATTTCATTACGTCTCTAAAGTATTTACCATTAACTTCTCCTACCTGTAAACAAATTAAATTTTATTATTCTGTCACACGCTAATAATTTTTATAGTTATATATAAACATACTTTTATATAAAGATATATTGCACACATAAAAATTTGATCCAAATGTCTATCTTGCATTAACTCAGTTCTTTGAGTTATCGAGTACTCAAAAAGTGTCCATATTTTAGAAATCATTTCTTCATCTAATTCAAGTTCCTTGCATAATTCTTTTATGCGTAACCAAGAAAGTTTATAAAACTGCCATTATACATTTAATAATAAACAAAAAAATTAAAAAAATACAAGAGAGAGAATTTTATTGTATTACCTTTCTTAAGAAAAGTTTTAATGGTACTGATCTTTTAGGAGGATTAGTTTGTTTTTGATTTTCAATTTTCGGTTTATCTACTGTTTGTATAGATTCTGAAATTAAAAAAAAAAATTATTGCTTAAAAAATTCTAACAATAACAGTATTATTCAATTTCTTTACTTGATATCTGAGTTACTCCTAATAATAATATAGATTTTTTCATTTACCTTTTGAAGTATTAAAGAGATCACGACGCACAGATTCACTAATAGTTGTTGTAGATGTACTGAATGTGTCGTATGCAGAATTCATGGGAGATTGTACTAAAATACGTAACATTAATTAGATTGTTATCTGAATGATTTACATTATTATGTATACTGTAAATAACTAAAGTACTTACATTGTGGTTCACTACCATTGATATTACCAACTTTCACCTCAGACCATGTGGGTAAAGGAGTCGGCTCTTTCTTAATCAACTCCCAAAGTGGTGAACTTTTTTGCCATGCCAAAGTTTCTAAACATGTCTCTTCTATAAGATTCAAATGTTTTATTAACTCTCTGTTAAGGACACCATCGTGACTTCGAACGATGATTTCGATTAGTTTGTAGAACTCAAAAGCATTAATACTGAAGCAATCCAATATCCATGGAAACTTTAAAGGCGAGTCATATGCATCAAGCACAATCTCAACACTACATGCTATTAATGTTATATTAAAACTGTCCTTTTGAAAAAGACTTTTGAGATCTATAGGTTTAATTCGTGCTTCAAAATTTAAAATCTTATCCAACAGGTAATAATACAATGATTTAGCCAATTGAAATTTATTGACAGCTTCCTCTTTATTTGGAAATTTGTTATAAAACACTTTTGACATAAAATTTAATTTTTCGTCAATTCTTTTTATAACCTCGTCACCAGTAGCTTGTCTACCAACGTTACCAGAAAAGAACATAGAGGTATAAAAAAACTCATTATATGTATGTATATTATATTACCTTATAAAGTCAGAAGGCTCCGTAATTGTAGATACTTCTCGTAATTTTTTTACATTATTAGTGGCGTTAGAGACAGGATCGAATACACCTTCTTTGCTGGGCAAACTCTCCTTCCTTGTATATGGAGTGTTGGGCATTAGGGATTTTATATCCTTAAACACATTAATAAATTATATTTCAAAGGAAAATAAAAAAATATAATAAATATATGTATATGGCTTACCGAATTAAGATCCATTTTCAAGCCTGATAATTCATCTGAAGTATAGAAATAAAGTAAATAAAACATTTAATCAAGGTAAGAGTTAACTTCAATTCTTATAAAATTATTCTGATCAATAAATTTATTTATTTTGTCAAATATTGTTTTGTTTTGATAATTTAACCTTGTTGTAAACTTGTGCAAGTAATGCTGCTTTTTAATAATTATAACAATTACTTACGTGAGCTATTATTATTAACTTTTCGATAATCTAACAGAATTCTTTCATCCAATTCGGCCATATTTAATACGTATTGTTCATAGGCACCTTTAAGAGATCTTAAATTACGTTCAAAGTTTCTTGTCGATACTAGACTGTCCTCACTACCATACAGAGTCTTAATAAAAACAAAACAGATAAACAAATATTTAAGGAATTTTTTTTGACATAGTAATAGCTTTTTAATTGAAATGTAAATATTCGGGCCTGTCCTGTAAACCGAATCGACTTGAAAAATGCAAAATTTTAAAACCGAATAAATACCTATTTGGTGTTCTACAAATCACTCGTTTTGGTATTATTCGAAATTAAGTTCGAATTGGTATTTAAACGTCAGTCAGCTATTTTAGTTTTATTAATTTTATTTTATTATGCAAAAACATATGGTAGGTATAAAATTGTAGAGTTGCTAAACAAACTATTGTAAAATATTTCTAAATAAAAACATTGAAGGTAACACAAGTTTACAAAAATAACTTTTTTTGTCCACTGAATGAAACATATATTTATTTATATATATATATATATATATATATATATATATATATTTTTTTTTTTTAAAGAACAACCTATAATGGTTTATTATCCTTTCTTGTTTGTTCACGTACTCGTCACAGTTTTTTTTAACCGATTTTTTATGAAGACTTTGGAGAAGACAAAATCGAAGCACTGCATCCGAATTTTTTATTGATATATTTAAGAGGCCATAACTTCTTAGTGTTTCCCCTGATTAATTTTTTAAAATTGTGATGACTTTGTTTTACATAATTGGCTAATGTGTTGCACAAATCTTCTTCAATATATAATTAATCATTTTGCAAAATCGTTTACGTTTTTTAGTTTTTGGAGTAATTAATTTTGGCCACCTAAACTTAAAAATGGGCTTAAGCGACGTTTCGATACCTAAGCAGTCTATATTCCAGTCTTTCCGAGTCCAAATTTAAACTAGGAATGTTTGTGGGTCATCAAAATAAGAAAATTTTGAAAGATTATAAATTTGAGTCCCTTAGCCGGCAATGAACGTATTGCCTGAATCTCTTTAATACTTGTTCAAGAATTTTCATGAAATTAAAAAACTATAAATATTTTTGCCGATTTATTGAAGAATTTCTAAAAAAAAAAAATGGGTGTAAATATGTCCCTCAAAATTAATTTTTTGCATTCCCATATGAACTGTTTCCTGAAACCTTCAAAATATGGCTAACGAGCATGGTGAAAGATTTTACTAAGGTTTAAAATTCTTTTAGTGTGGCATAAGGAAACAAATAAAAATTTATATAAAAAATAACTGAAACTTCATTTTCAGTTGTTTATCTGTAAAATGATGCTACATTTACTTTTTTCATTCTTTAAAAATATGTTAAAAATTTAACGCTTATATTTTTTTACTGTTTTTCTTAAAGTTAGACAGCTTAAAATCATAACCCCATGCAAATTGTGCACAAAGTCCTTGTAAACTTCCCTACTTTGCAAACTTTTTTGTTTTACTTTATTATGTTATTATAAAACTATCTTTGAATGAAAACTTTGAAATGTGGCTTTCTCATAAACGGTGGTGATGGCACTTCTTTTTTTCCTGATATAGAAATTTATTTGCTTTTAAAAAAGTTTTCTTGAATTAAAATCAAATCAAATTTCAGTCTCTGTATAAAAATTTAACATATATTCATGACTATTGTTTAAAATTAATAGACTTCAAATTTTATACGAATATTGTTTTTCTAAAGTTTAATTATTTATTAGAATAAGAGCCCGATCGATTTGCTTTCAATTAGATTTGGTACTGTCACTGGTTTTTAAGCCGAGTAAAATCATGTGAATTTGTTTTAAAACGATAAATTTTACTCAAATTCGGTTTTCAGAACAGGGTCGATATTTCAATAAACAATAGTGTTAAGAATAAAACTAATATAACTTACATTTTTTTCTAAAAATTTTTTTATGATACGCTTAAATGTATCTTTCATATTTTTGGCATCATGTGGTGAAGCATTTGTCATGTTGCACAAAGGCTCTATTATACAATAGTCCTTTAATATCCTGGCATCGAAGTCTGGCTTACCCCACTTAGGCGGAATGCCGACAAATTTGGTATTTATGAGATCAGGATTTTCAGCCAAAACATTTTTATAAATCAAGTTTATACAACATATTAGAAGATGAAAAGACATAACAATATCAGTTACTTGGCTAACTGGGTTTTCATTTTTAGCGCAAAGATATAAACACCAGCAAATTTCAAATAATTTTCCGTATGGACACTTGGCAGATCTTAAGTAAATTTTAAATTTTTTAGGATTAATGAATATACATTATGTAGCTATGGATATTTCCACCGAATGTAACGCCAGATCATTTTTTTTTTTAAACAGAGACAAACGATTTGAAGATATAAGCAAAAATAAATCTGACGTTACGTTACATTTCGGTAGAATATATGAATAATTTTAACATGACTTAATTTTTACCTGAATTTACAGTTTTTCTTTTCATTAGGGGGTGGAATGAATAACTCCTCAAAAATATCTCTATAACGTGTAAAGACATTGGATGTGATGCTATAACTGCGCTCCATCTTATGGATTTGTTTTAGAAATGATTCCGGCAATTTCGCCATTTCATGCCAAGTTCTCAATTTAGTTGTAAATTCATGAATGCTAAAAAGAAAATCAACATAAATTATTCATAATTTATTCACATTTCAATTAAAAACTTGCTCACCTCATGTTACAACTACGCAATAGTTTTATAACAGAAATACAATTGCCCAAGACTACATCATTGGTGCCACCTCCTACGGTCGGTGTATATGAACCTCTACACGCAGCATACAATACGCAGCAGAACCAATGCAATGGGTCGCCCTATTAATAGTAATAATATTAAAAAGGGTCACCTAAAATCCAAAACGCCGTAACTACACTTTTAAACTTTTTACAAGAGAAGCAAAAAACAAAGTGAAGTTAGGGCATTTTACATATTTCTGTGTACATGTAAAATATTTATGGTGTATTTTTGTTACAGCCTTTTCGATTTAAGGTGACGAAATATTCTTTTATCAAGGAAGAGGGCATATTTTTGTAATAATAGCAAATAGTACCTCCAATGAATATCGCTTCGAAATTTCAATAAATTTCTTCCAGGACAATTCCTCTGTTTCACGGTCCATGTTAAGCTCTCTGCACAAGTCCTCATACTTAGTACGTATGGCTTCGCTGCCATCTTCTTGAGATTGTGTCATTGTGACAATTAATCTACTTTTGACGTAGTGTATCTGGCTGGTGTAGTAATCTTAAACAATTTTTATTCAACTTCCACTCTTTTTATCAATTCATTGATATTTTAATAACTTTTTATTTTGCTTATACTGTCAACAATATTCTGAAGTTTTTGCTTTTTTTAATTTTATCTATTATTTCACAATTTCACGACCAATATTGGCCTCAAATCTATTCGTTTCTCTGGGATATAACGCACAAAAAAACTTTTATTTCGCCTCCCTTAAAGAAAAATAAATGTCACAAAGAAAAAGGCGCGAACATCAAAATAAATGATGACAGAGTTTAACAACTGATATTGTTTGGAAAGAATTAGTAAAAAGACGACAGGGCGTTTCATATACTAATAAATGTATTTAAAAATATATTTCTATTTATTCTAGCATATTTTGCTGCAGCCAATCTAACATTGTTTGGTAAGGAATACAATATTTCGCTTTGTAATTTGAAGTTTATAGTAGAAAGAAAAATAAGAAGAATAATGTGCTGTTGCAATTTTTGTTTACATAGTCAACTTTAAGTTGACAATTGTGAATACACCAGAGGCAGTGTGACCGTTTTGGTTATTTCTAACCAAAATCGGTTATTTTTTTCTTTAATGTGTAGATGTGGACTTTTTTGCCATTTTTCTCGAAGTAAAAACAGTAAGATAATGATTTAATTTAAGTTTTATTACTCAGCTTCTTATTGAGTGTATAACTTAAAAAAGTAGTATTTTTTGCAAGCTTTGAGCTGTTGTTGTGACTATACTATGACTTTTCCCATAACATTTTGCGCCAAAACCTGTTAATTTGATGCCAAGAACGAATAAAATGGTAGTCGGACGGGCAAGTTCTGAACTGTAAGGTGGCTAAGACTATTTTCTAAATAGTCTTATCTAGTCTTGCAAATTGTGCGTGAGCTTTGTCATAGTGGAATATAATGGCTTCAAATTTTTGGCCAAAGCTTGACTTTGATTTGTCGTAATAGCTCTAGTTTCCATCGCCAGTAATGATTGAAACTGTAACAACATTTTTTATGATAATTCGGCAACATTTCGGACATGATATTTCCTCTTTCAACATCTCTCAGCATTAACTCGAGCGGTACTCAATATCATTGCTTTTTGATGAATCCTGCCGTTTGCAAATGTTTTGTTTGAGTAACTTTTTTAATTTTAAAAGAAGCTTCATAGAGTAATGCCTTCAATTCATCATCTCCCAATATTTTTCGCTGACCTGTGCGGTTTTTTTTTCTTCCGCACGTTGAGACTGATGAAATATATTCAGGATAAGCTTTGGTTAGCAGTCCTTTGGTTTTTTAACAACAACAATAATTCATTATAATTCTGTTTGAGTTAAAACCAGTCTGTTTTTCTTAGCGTATTTATAAAACAACTATTAAATGTTTATAGTTTAAATATTTTGTGGACAAAAGTCACCGTCAATTAAATATATTTTTCCTTAAAATATGTCAAAAAACATTCCAAGAAGCAGTGCGTTTTTATTACATCTTACAAATGTTTCTTCATCGTTGCCGTTTCTCCAGAAGTATTCGTTTAAGCATACTTTAAGTAGTTATATGGTGCCCTCGAATCCGTCGATCTAAATGGTCCTATAAATGTTTGATCAGGTTGAGATTCAGTAAATTTAGTGGAGTTTTTGGGGTGTGAAGGGAATAGTACATAACCCACTTACGTACTATTTCTGCCGTGTGCTTGAGGTTATGATATTCGTATTCAATGTCCAGCACTTTTCCTTAAATTACTTTTAAAAATATTAAGATAAAGTGTTTTGTCCATTATTTCTTCAATAAACATGACCTCACCGACACCAGCCGCTGACATATATCCGCATACCATGACTCCAGCACCTCCATGTTTAACGGTTGCCTGTATATACTTCTCTAGTAAAGCATCATCCTTCTGCCTCCATGTCAAAACACATCTGTCCAATTTGTAAATACAAAATTTACTTTCACCGCCGAAAATAACCCAAAACTGTGTATCCTTGCTTATGTGCAAAGGAAAATCGCTTGATTTGGCTCACCTTCTACAAGCTCTGGCATTATAACCAGCACTATTTAGCGCTCAGAGTATAGTATGAGGATAAACAATTGTACCAATGTTTTCCTTTACCATTGCAGCAATTTCTGATGGCGGAGTTTTAATCACGTTTTTAATCATGTAAATAATTAAAATGTCGCTTTTCGCGAACAGATAGTGCCGGCGGTCGGCCACTTCTTTGCTAATCTACTCTGAGTCATCTTTAAAACGAATTATTATACCAGTAATGGTAGTACGTGGTTTGCTAATGTGCATATTTCTTGAAATTATTTATTTTGGTTGTACGCATTTTACATAATTTGTCTTTTTTCTACTATCGTCTCTTTTCTTTTTTTGACTAATCCTTAGTACCCACGTGGCGATATAAATTTTTTTAAAGCAAGTACAGTTATTAAATCGTTGCAGATCATTCCCTACATGAATTTATTGAAAAAATAGCTTAGAGTGGTAAAATAGTTTTAATTTAATCAAACATTTCTATTAGGAAACATGCTGGGCATGCAACAACGGTTATTTTTGTCCACAAGAAATATGAACTATGAACATTAAATATTTGTTTTTGTACATAAGATTAAAGAAGAAAAATGTTGTTTAAACTGTATTTATATTGAAGTTTATTCTAGTTTTTGGTGAAAATAAAAAAAAGGTGTGTTACAATTATATTATAGCGTTGCAGCCCTACAAATCTTCTAAAAAAATGACGATGACTTTTGCCCACCTGTGTATATACCCTCCAAAATGTCATATACGTAAGTTATTAAAAATACAAATCATTTTGTAAATCTTGCGTTTTAAGGTTATACACCTGGTAATAGAATAAATTGCAATAACAATTTAACAATTCTTCTTGATTCGTTAGTCGTTTATTATTTTTGCAGTTTATTTTTATCGTTTTAACGAAGAGATTGTGTATTAGATTATTCCTTTATAAGAAGGCCAACTTGTGTCATATCAATAAAGAAAATATAAAGCCGCTTACAAAACTGGATGTGCAAACTTTTTCCTATTAGAGGCTTATAGGCATACAAATTAGTTTTGAATTAAAGTTATTTTTAAAAAGCGGTTTAAGTACCAAATTTGTTCAGCATCCGTTTATTTTGAATCTAAATATTTATTAGTATAAGTTTATAATCGGTTTATAATTATATACATATTTTTAAAAAGCGGTTTAAGTACCAAATTTGTTCAGCATCCGTTAATTTTGAATCTAAATAATTATTAGTATAGGTTTATAATCAGTTTATAATTACATACATATACTTTTCATAATACCGGTTGGTTACAATTTTTATTTGAAAACTTCTGTTGAGCTGTTGCTTTTGAGGATCAGCCAATCAAGTCTAAAAGCCCTAGCCATTTTATTATCAACTTTTGTTAAATACTTCACTTCAATGCTACTATTTGGTTCGGATATTTTGCCAATTATTAATATATCTGTTAGTTTGGGCTATTGAGCCCAAATTATGCACAAATAAATTTTCAAGTCTCATTACAACCAAACATATGAAAGAATGATAATTTGAAAAATTGATGAAAATTTGAAGATAAATATGTTTAATATAAATAAATGGCTCAAAATGAATAAATCAAAATTAAATGAAAACAAGACCAAATTAATGGAAATCTACATGAGCATTGATTAAATTTGCAAACTAATATGTAGTTGTAGAAAAAGTTGATAACATAAAATATCTGGGTTTCTTAATTGATAAAAACTTGAATTTTAAGGAACATATTGAATACATATGTAAAAAATTTGGCAAAAAATCATGTTTTTAAACGCCTAAGAAACAAGATAACAATAATAACTGTAATCAACATATACGAGTAGGTATAACACAATGGTAAAGCCACACTTCGAATACGGCTCATGCTATAAGCCTTTCCGTCCCTGCCTACACAAATGCGTAGGAAAATTTAGAGTATTTTGAAGAGTAATTTATAAATTATTGTCTAGCCTTTTCTTATCGAATTAAGTGTCCTCATTTTAGTGGTTATCTGTTTTTTTGTTCTGTTATTAGCTTTTTCGCCGCTTATTTTAGTGCAATAAAGGTGATCATGTTTCTCAGTGCGGGAGAAAAAAATTTAGGTGTTATTTTATCTAAATAAAAATAAATATTTAAAAATTGTATTACTATTTTGTAATAGAAGAATTAAAGACTTAAATATGCTAATATTTTAAATTGCGCGAAATATTGTTAAGTTGGATTTTTACTAAACCAATTTATTGCCAGTGGAAAATGGCAATTCCTTCCACATCTAGGCCATTTATAAGTTTCGCTCAGATGTTGTCGTCACCTGGTGCTTCACAGTTGCACAACTTTCTGTAAATCGTTAAAGATATTACATTAGTACACAAGTCTAAATATAATCTTGATTTTGATTTTTGTGACAGACTCTGTTCTGTATACAATATAAGTTGCCAAGGCCATTAAAGTGTCTTGTCCTAAACTAACACATGTTACTTGCATTGCTAACGGACTGCAATGCTTATGCGAACGTATTGGAGATCAATACACGAAAATGTTAACAAAATTATTGCAAATATAAAGAAAGCGTTGTTGAAATCTCCAAATAGCATTGAAATTGCAATAAAGTTAAAATGTATGTTGGGGAACTTGGCTCACGGTCATCAATTACTACGCTTACAACTATTAAAAGGTCTTATAAGTTCTAAGCACATTATACAGTGCGGAGTCTCAGTGAATTAAAATGGCAATAGATGAATTAAAAATGCAAATACAAAAAGTTAATTGACTTTTATTGCTGCAAACTTCGGTTTCGTTGAAAAGTTACAAAAAAACTGCAAGCTAATGGCTTAACATTAGTTGAGCTAACTGAGACAGTTCCTAATATTAGCAAGATTAAGGATTGCAATACAAAACTTAATATTAAAACTAAGCTAAAACAGATTATAGCAAAAAAGAAGGACTTGATGTAGTACAATTTATATGTCATTATCTAACAAATGATATTAGCGAATCTTAAATATGCACTTATTACATCAGTAGACATTCGAATGTCATTTTCAATGTATAAATGTTTGTTCAGATGTATGTAATTGCTAAGGCTCTACATTTGAAAATTTAAGTCAATAAAATAAAGTCCATACCAGTAAATAAATTCTGCTTTATTTTGCCAAAAAATATGTTAATTATGTATTCAGATCTGAAGTAAAATTTTTGTTTTTTATTCTGTTGTATTTTTGTTTAGTTAATTTTTGATATTTTATTTTGAATATATTCAAAAAATTCAACAAAAATATTTACTTACATATATATGTACTAGAGTAATCCTGCCGTGTTGCTGGGAGCCTGCTTTTTGACTGATGTGGATGGATAAAGAAAACTTTAACTGTTCCCGTTCTCTTCACAAGCAAAATTCCATATTTTTTAAATGATTTGTATTGACTGCCAAGATATTTAAACCAAATTTATAAACTTCAACTCTAACCATTCTAAAGATATTCAAAAATCATTACTTAATTTGTATGGGAGGTACCATGCCCACTTATCCGATTCCGCCCACTTTTTAACTGATGGTTTACCTTATCTAAGAAGTCATTTAGACCAAATTCAGAACCTTCCGTTCTAATCGTTTTCTAGATATAATATAATATATAATTGCGACCGATTATATGTTTTAACTTCTAATTTATTTAGACAAAATTAAAAACCTTCCACTATTACCGTTCCAAAGATGTACAAAAAACAATATTATCCAATTTGGCCCAATGTTTGACTGTAGATTTGTATTGACCACAAAGTTATTTGGGCCAAATTTATAGACTCTTATTAATACCGTTTCAAAGATATAGGCATATAAATAAATAATTTATAAGGGCGTGGCACCGTCCAATTCACACACCAAATGAGAGCTTTCTTACACATGCTTTTTATATGCATAGTTTTAAAAATATTTTCTAACTCACACAAAATTTAAATGCTGTAACAAATTTCGTTTCCAAGTGATTTTATAGTCCTCTTATATATATATATATATATATATATATATATATATATATATATACATAGATATTCAGATTTTATTATCAAAGAAGTAAGTTTTGTTTTTAGAGCATTTTCTTAATTCTTGGATCATATTATTGGATTTTTACTGCATATTTTATGCGCATTAAAAATCTTTAAGAGCATATTTCTGGTTCCTGATTATGACATTTGTACAATAAAAAAACACAGTCAAGGAAAAAGGGGTTCATACACCCCATGGCGAAATTATTTATAAAGTGGTGTTTAAAAACCAGCTGTTTTTTTTTTTTTTGGTCATGCAATAGCTGTCAATCGTTTTGTTTTTATTCATATTTTTTGTTAATATTTATGTTTTCTTATTAAAAACAGATACATAACTTTTGTGAAAATTTTACAATTATTGCGAACATTTTTGAATTTGTTCGTTCATTCGTTTGTTTATATATTTTCAGTTTTGACAGCTTCTTTTCTATTTCCTCTTTTTGACATTTATAGCCTAAAAATGCCCTGTAGTTTTTGTATTGTTTTAGACTGCTACTACCTTATATAATTTCATCATTCATACACACCACGATTTTGAAGTTTTAGAGGATTAGTGGCGAAATTTTAAAAAGATATTATAGCAATGTTTAAGTAATTTATAATTAAAATTATTTAAAGAAAAAAGAAAAATACCGTGTATAACATAGAAGTTATTAGGGAAAAATATAATACTTAGCAGGAAATAAGTCTACATACAACGTGCAACTACTAATATCAAAAATTTAAAAACAAATAAGAAATATAATGGTTAACTTCGTTGATTTATTAAATATTACAAGAGTTACAATTGTTAAAGTGGATAAAGCAATAATTAAAAGAGATGTTATTCGAATGTTTATCTTTGAAAATGGCAAAACGAAAAGAGGTGCATATTTCAGTTCGAAATATGGTAGTAAATCTTCGAAAGGAAAATAAGTCTTATTGAGAAAATTATAAAACAACAAAATTAGTCTATTAGTGTTGTGACTTGGTGGTAACCCTAACAGAAAAAAAACTTTACACGTTATCTTTCTTGTAATTTTCTTATACAGTTATTTTATAAGCTTTTACTTATGTACACGTACATACGCAATTTATAACGTAATATATGTATTTTTAAAAGTCTAGCTTTTACTTATGTACACGTACATACGCAATTTATAACGTAATATAGTCTTTTAATATAGCTTTTTTTCTTTGATTTGTGTCTGGTTAAGGGACACAACAATTAGGATCCGACAAGATTGGTGGAACATATCGAAAAATGTTCTAATTTAACTGTTGCTTTACGAACAATTATAAAAGTTTTATATGACAATGGATTTTATAGCAGAACAGTATGCAGAAAACGACAATTTTGGCGAAGAATCTTGAACTTCGCCTTAAGTTGGCTAAAGCAGATGTTGACAAGGGTATGGACTTTTTAATCGTGTTGTATTTACAGACGAAAGTAAGTATATAACATTTTTGGTAGTGATGGCCGTTCCAAAGCTCAGAGAAAACCAAAATCTGCACTTGATCCAAAAATAATTATATCGATGGTAATATGTGCCGCTATCAATATAAAATCATATTGGAACAAATTCAGAAGCATCTAGATAGTTTGGCCTTGGGAAATCAATGGATTTTCTAGTAAGATAACACCCCTAAGCAAACTGGACACGTTTTTCGAGACTGGTTTTTTTACTATGGTCTAAGACAGCTCAATTCACTTATGGGTCGTCATCACCAGTTGTCAAAGCATTAAAAGAAAATCGAAAGAAAAATAACTCAAACATACGAAAGTTAACATACAAAACAATGCCCGCTCACTAACCACGTTTTGATATAAATAAGCGATAAATTAATGACTGTCATTTACAAATTAAAAATATCATGTTTATTTTTTACTAATGAAATATATGTTCAAAAAAGAAGAAAGTATAGTGGCAATAGAGCTAAGTCCAAGATGCCAAAACCGACGCGCCTACAAAAAGGAAAAAGTGGTTGCTATTAAGAAGAAAATTCTTCCTATAATCGTTGATTCCCCGCACACTTTTTCGAACGTTATTGGTTTGGAAAAGTGTAATTTCGAAAATTTTTTTTTATGCAAAATGCTCTGCGTGTACAAAAAGTACCAGTTTAATACATACGTTGTTTTGTCTACCACGTTGTGATGTTAAGATTCTGGAAAAGGAGTTCATCAGGTCACATAATATAAAGCCGGTGACCGTAAAGGAATTACCAACAAAAAGATCCAATGTGGACGATGCAATATATCTTGTCGAATTTGACCGTAGCAGGTATCCAAAAGAGAAATTATGAAATTAAGATTCTTTTGCAATATTTCTGTTTATTGCAGACAACCTTTAAAAGGCAATGCTCTAAGTGTGCTACGTATGGTCATGGTACTCAAAATTGCAATCGTGTTGTAATAAGCTCAGCCTGCGTCGGAAATCATAAGTTTTCATACTGCACACTCAATAATAGCAACAATGTTGTTAGCATAATAACTAAACGTATGCGCGCAAAGCTTACTGGGTCCATAACCTGTTGTAAAATAATAAAAACGAGGATCCTTTAATCAAAGCGTTCTATATTCCAGCAAGACTTGCGTAGAACTAAACTTAAAATCGTCCGTTAATTCAAATTACATGTAAAATACAAAAGGAATAAGAGATAAATGTCATAAGAAAAAATACAATAATGTACAATGTCAACTCATTCGAAATACTTCACCATTTTCAACTAATAGCAACAATGTTGGTAGCTTAATGTATATAGTAAATGCTAAGAAATGTTAACCACAGGGCTGATGACCCAAAGCGTCCAAATCGTCAAGAATATTTAGATATAAGCATCAAATTACAATCAAATCCAGGCCGACCAAAATTAATTCTAGTGTTTCGTTTTCTAACGCAGACGATCATGACTTTCCTCAATTACCAATGCGATATCTGCAAGTTATTACTCGTGTTCTCCTTTAAACGAGACTTTATTGAAACCTATATATAAAATGTCTATCAAATTTATAAAGATGATCGATGCACGCATGGTGAAGTTGTTCTGATTCAAGACTGAGATTGAGCATACTTTGTTACCGAAAATCAAAACAAGTATTGCTGAGAATATTTCAATCTAATTGATGATAGGCGCCCGTTTCTATATATACATCGGCATAGATTCCAGTTAATACTACCAACTTCAAGGATGATTTGAAAAAATGAATATCATTCTCCAACGACTAATTTAAATTTGGGGATTTGAAGGCGCAGAATGCTCATTGGAATATCTTCTCGAGCTCAACCGGTAAGGAGGTCTACAACTCACTGTGTCCAGACCAGCTACCATATATATATTACCCGACTGAGCATACTCGTTTTGGGCAGAATATTTATCCGGACGTTTCCAAAAGTTTTGCAGTCGGGCCCTGTACCAATAACTTGTGTTATTTCTAGACAAGTTCCAAATGTGACATACTCTGTTCCCTTGTACCACCGTGCGGACTGGTTAGAATTCAAAATCTGGGTGGAAGACGAGGTCAGGTGTTATATCATGGACAAAATTGCCTCTAATTTAGCTAATTTTGATTTTGGTAAATTAATATCTATAATTAAAGAAGCTTTTTGAAAAATACATATTCTTCACAAAAATCCTTGGCAAAGGAAAATCTCTGATATAAGTACTACTGTTAATAGATCAGTGGTGTTAGGTAGGGATGTTAATACAAGGAATCAATTAAGGTATATCCTAGGGCAATTAAATAAAATTACTGACCTCCACCTTAATGGGGATCGAAAACGTTTTGGAAATTGGCGAAAGTCCTAAGGGCCAACAAGAAAGCCATTTACTGATTTTCTCAGTACCTGTTTTCCTGTCAGCACTTGGAATATATTTGTAAGAGGCCAAAAAGGTACGGTCGTGCGCTTTATCTTTTACTCAACGGAAGATATAAGCTTAATTGTACGAATAAAATTTTGCTCAGGAGAAGTGTCGGACATTATCAGCAGGATAATTGGCAACCAGAAGATTACTTGGGCGATTGACACATTCAAGCCTTATAAATCACTTGAGCCAGATGGAGTAATACCGGTTATGCTACAGAAGTCTCACTGTTGTTACTTCAGACTCTGGGGGTTATCTATAGGGCTTGTTGATATTTTTCGTATGTACCGAGGTTGTGGTGAGAGGTAACGGTGATTTATATTCACAAATCTGGGAAGCCTAATCACTCGACACCGAAGGATTACAGACCGATCAGTGTATCATCCTTTCTTCTTAAAACTTTGGAGAGGTGGGTTGACCTTGCGATAAGGTCAAAAGTGGACCTAGCCTCGTTGAGTGGTATACAGCACACCTATATCAAGAGCAAATCTGTTGAAATTGCTGACGGATTGGATTGTTCAGTCGGAGTGAGTTCTATCAGGAGGTGATCGATCACTAGGGGCACGCCTCAGGAGGTTTTGTCGCCACTCTTGTGGCTTCTCGTGATCAGGGAGATCTCTGAGAATTTGGTCAGCTGGGTACCTGGGTGGTTGCATACGCAGACGACGTGGTTCTGCTTGTGGGTGGTAAATTTCTGTCTACCTTATCAGAATTGATGCAAGATGCATTGGGCACGTATAGCGGGCTTGGTGTCAATCCGGCGAAGACCGATCTTGTCCTTTTCACAAGAAAGCGTAAAATTTCAAGCTTTGTGCTACCAGTCATGGATGGAGTGGCATTAGAACTCACCTCAGAAGCGAAATACCTCGGTGTTGTCCTTGATCGTTGACTTAACTGGAAAAGGAACGTCGAGGAGCGTGTAAAAAGTGTTTTATGTCGCGTACGGGTTTTATGCCCCGCTGTACAGGCGGGTGGTACGCCCCATCCTTATTTATGGTGGTCTTGTTTGGTGGCAGGTGGTGAGCAGCGGGTCGAGCTTGTTAACGCTGAGTAGTGTGTAACGTTCTGCCTTACTCCTTATCACGGGAACTTGTATAAGTAATCCACAGGCCCTACGGCTCAGGGAACTTAGTTTCTGGCGGGATACGGAGTATGGACATGTACGTGTATTGAATTGTCTAGGGTTGAGTCTCGGGGCGAGTGGAGGTGTCAGTGACTATCTCGCGTCGACCATGTGCTTCGAGACTGGTGAGATGGTGATACCGAATAGGGATGTGTGGCAGGGATGCGACCCTCCTCTTGGCGGATTGGCCGTTTTCACGGATGAATCCAGGATGGAGGAAGGCCTCGGGAGCTGGCTTTGGAGATGATTGAGAATAATATTGGTGGCATTAAGGGTCGTGTCACTGTTTTTGTGTATAGTCAGGCGGCTCTCTCAAGGCACTCAGATCTTCCTCTGTCAGATCCAAGGACGTTCTAGATTGCAAATTAGCCCTGGGTAGGCTGTCCAACTTTGTTGGGTACCGGGTCATTAAGTTAGTGGTTTAACGTGAGTACCTGCCCTAGTACGTTGCCTCACGGTGCCAAAGCACGGGTGAATGCAATGCGTCCACCAACGCCTCCACCTATGATAAGAATCACCATTGAGTACCATTTCAAAGCCATGTTATTTGGACATGACCTCACACCTTAGTGAGGTGCTGGAAACTATCTAAACTCCTACTGACCTATGGGTCACGGCACCCGGTTAAAACTAAAATGTAACTCCACACCTAGCCAGCATAGCTCTTCCCGCGATTTGTGTTTGAACCACAGCCACCACGTTGCTCCCCCAA
Organism: Wohlfahrtia magnifica; assembly: GCA_023159175.1. Classification (NCBI taxonomy): domain Eukaryota; kingdom Metazoa; phylum Arthropoda; class Insecta; order Diptera; family Sarcophagidae; genus Wohlfahrtia; species Wohlfahrtia magnifica. Next base: position 1,117,664 of record JAKWBJ010000495.1, on the reverse strand, counting down.
GGAGGCCTCACCCTAGTCGGGCAGGAACCGAAATTTTCGACACCCGTGGCACCCGAATTAAGCCTCCGGTTAGGCCTCGTAGTATAAATACTACTCCAGTGTAAGTCTCAAACGACTCCGGACTGGTGACCATGATGATGGTAAACAACAAACAAGAAACATTCAACAACACAACAATAAACGAAGCCACCCTCACGGGAGAACTCAAAGTGGCATCTTGCGCCACGGATACAATGCACAAAACAAGAACACAACCATTCAAGGATAGGCCAATACAATACACAACACCCAAAATCGGCAGCCACGAATTAAGCCGCAAACAGCAAAGCAGGAAGCACAAACAGCAAGCAGCAAACAACACACCCATGGTTGGTAGCTATGAGCTAGAACCGCAAATAGCAGAGCAGAATGCAGCAAATGGCAAGCAGCAACAATAAGCAGTATAACACACCCACTATCAGTACACCACTAGGAAACCGAGCTAGAAAGACTAGCCAGGAGACCGCTAAGATGGTGATGCGGGTTTAACCTCCGCTAACAGTGCCGTCTTTCTACGCCTAAACACCTCAATGGCAAAAACGCCCAGCCTACCATAAGTACAATCGTCCAACAATACCCTATTGAAATCCCATTCCCCATACTATCTAAATCCCTAACGTCATCATAGTCCGGGCACGAAATCAGTACATGCCTCCAGTCCTCAATTCCCCTCCCACACCGACAGTTAGCTAATTCAGTCTGGCCAATTCGATGCAAAAATGCAATGAAAGAGCCATGTCCCGTCAATAAGAACCCAGACTCAAGCCAAAGCCAAAGTCGGGGTGTTCCCGTACGGACGTAACGTCCGGAACGAATCCATAAGTCACCCTTCCCTTGTCACTGTTCGTCCATCTCGTCTGCCACCTATCTACGAAGCACCTCTGCAAAAGGGCCTTATACCTACCTCTCCCATTCTCGAGTTCCGAAGCAGAAAGCCAATCGTTCGTTCCAAGTGGCAGTCTCCTCTTGATACTGAAAGCAATACTACGACATACTACTTCCAAGTCAAGCGGTAGAGACTGTTCGACACCACACCGACGCACCGACGCGCCATACCCATCGTATATGATATGGACGGCACGCCTGCTATTTCCCCAATTATTTCTCAATATGTGCCTAACCTTTCCAACAATGGCTGCCAGTCTATGCCTGACATGAGTGAGATGAGCCTGGAAACTCATACGCTCTCCTACAAATATGCCGAGGTACCTGACCTGAGTCACATAGAGAATGCTGTTGTCACCAATTCTAAGGAGTGGAAGACTCCCGGTTGACAATGTGCCCTTAAGCAACATCATCACCGTTTTGTCCACTGCGCCATCCACACCGACCCCTACACCCCACTCATAAGCGATACGAATGGCTTGGGCACCCCTCCTCTCCAGCTCAGAGAGATTGGCCTTCGATAAGGATGAACAAGTCATCCGCATACGCACACAATTTAAATGTCAGCCCGAGCTGTCTCAGCTGTCTCATGAGGTTCCAAATGAATGGACCACAAATGGACCCCTGCGGACAACCCCTCTATCCAAACCGCGTCATAAGATCCAACAACACACGCTATTCTATCCTCGAAATAGCTGCGCCAAACGCCCATCTCACGACAGCCAATCTCCGATAGCCTTCGTAAGGCATTGTCCCAAGAAAGATGATCGAAGGCACCCTTGAAATCAATGAAAAGCCCAAGCACATATTTCGAAGACGATTGTTCGACAGAACCCTTCACATACATCCAAGCGTCTTCAACGCATTTGCCTTCCCTAAAAACACACTGGTAACATGAATGACCCTCGCTGTAGCATTCCTTAAGCCTATACACCATGATTCTTTCCAGCACTTTTCCAAATACTTGCAAGAGGCTGATGCCCCGATAAGAGCGAGAATTACTCCTCACTCTATCAGGCAACTTAAGAAGCACCACAACACGAGCAAATTTCCATGCCTTCGGGAAGTAGCCCTCATTAATGCACCTACCGTACACCGCCTCCAGGTATTCAGGGCTGGCCTTCCAGACGTTCTTACACATCTCTCCGGTCAACCCATACAATCCTGCAGACTTCTTGCTTCTCACCCGACAAAAACAGTCATATATTTCCGATCTCTCCAAATTTGGAGGATTAACAATCTCCACCGGAGGAGGAGGATATCTGATTGACTCCACCTTCGGAAATAACACCCCCAACAAAACGTCCGAGCAGTCCCTCCATGAAGACAACATGGTGTCGCCAACATGGAGGCATCCTATGTCCACCTGACTCTTTCAACCCCTGCACATACGGTAAACCCTACCCCAGGGGTCATCCCTTTTGTCCTGTACGACTCTCCTCCACTCGTCCTCTAACTGTAACAATCATGTCCTTATACGTCTTAAGACTGCCAAGATACTCAGTCCTACGCTGAGCCAGATCTTCAACATTGGCAAGCCTACCTCTCTGGAAACGCCTCCGGAGGTGTCAAACGTGCCGCCGCATCGTCTCTAACTCAGGGGTCTACCATTTGACCCTCTTGGGCTTCGCACAACTAGCTCGCCCCAACAATGCATCATTCACCGCAGATGCCATTCGGACAATCTTGTCAACCTGGTCGTCGATAGTCAGTGCCTAAAGTCTTCGATTGGCACCAATGACAATGCCTGCCTAAAACAGTACCGATAATGGTCCTAATCAACTTCATGCGTTCGCCACCGTAAAACGCCATCAGTCTCCCTAGTCCGTTGTAGACAAGTAACCCTAACCTTGATGAGATTATGGTCACTTATCCCCCAATCGTCATAAACTCTGCAACTAAAGTCTAAAGCAATAATTGCTGCCCCATTCGCAGCCGTCACGTCAATGTCACTGACGCCCATTGGCCATCGGCTCATTCAGCACGCTCAAATCTCGCGAGAGCAAAAACTCACCAAGCACTCCTCCTCGTATATGGTTCGGATGTCCAGACTCAAGTCTGGAGATCTTACTGAACCACATACGAGAGGAGGCGTTTGCATCTAGGCCGAGAATAACCAGAATAATGCTCGTCGCGAGTAGTACCGTAACCATATACCCTAGATAGGGTTCCAATGAAACGCCAGGTCTACAGTAGATGCTAGCCAGAAACATCTCCCTAAACCGCCCTTTTACCCTAACACAGACCTATTAGCTAACTTCGAATCAGGGCAAAACTAGCGTCCAGTCTGATCACCAACTCCTCGTACCTACTGGACTGACTCATAAGTCTGCCCATCGTCCCCGCACTCAGATCCTCACCAAATAGCACCTCACGAAAACTGTCAGTGAGCTACCGATACACCAACATCACAGCCAAGAGGAAAGGCGGTAGCCGAAGCCACAGCCTTTTTACGCTGCCTGCTCTCCCTTCCAATAGATGGCAACGGGGAAAATGCAGCACAAAACTCACCACCAGCCGCAGAGCTATCAGAAATAGCAACAGCGCCAGTATCTGAAGCAGCACCAGCACCAGCAGCACCACCAACAACACCACCACCAGCACCACGAAGACGAGACTTCGCAGGTGGAGGGGGCCCAATCACCTCGTCAGTGACTGCCCCAGACGCAGCGTCAGAGGCGTCACCCTTAGCCGTCTTGCGAGGTTTCCCTGCAGAAGGCATAATAATCAGAAATTCAAATTCAACAGTCAAACTAAAAGTGGTACCGGGTCATAGTGGTATCACTGGTAATGAGAGGGCTGATGAGTTGGCTCGTTGGGGCTCTGGGTATGCATTTCTTCGGACTGAAGACGTTTTGCCGCCGCTGAGCCACTATATCAGCATACTCGAGGAATTCTTCGTAGGAAAAGCTGGCCAAATCTGGTGTGACAACCCGGGTTGTAGGATCTCTAGATCTTTATGGCCAGTTATTTCCTGTCGTATGACTTTCGCTCTTCTCTCTATGAGTACAGCGAAGCTGAAGCTAACTACGGACATTGCGGTGTCCAGGCAATGACTCGTAGATGGACAAATTCTGACTTGGATTGTTGTAGGTTATGCGAAGATGAGGATGATTTAGAGACGATTGAGCACCTTTCGTGTCGCTGTCCTAGACTCTCTGGCAAAAGACATCTCATATTGGGTGAATTTATTATTCAAACTCTAACCTTCCTGTCAGGTATAGACCCTCCTGCAATCCCTCAGTTTGCGAAGGGCCTCGGGTGGTTGTGGCGTCGGGACCATTAGAATTTCGGGGAGTAGGACCTTCCAACTTATTTCTTCTTCCTTCTTTTATTATTTATTAAATATATTTACATTTATGTCTCTTAGCCTCTTCTTTTTATTTTCTCTGCCTTCTTTTGTAGGTTCTGACTTTGCTTAGGACGATCACAATGCACCATTTGGTCTCTGAGTGGTTTGTGCTCACTGGTCTTATATCAGTGGATGCTCGTCCTCAAACCACCCAAAAAATAAGATTATTTTATACAAAGAATATTTGGCCTATTTTGATCTATGTGTGCCAAGTTTGGTTTTCCAAAGCTTTAAAACTTGTAGAAGGAAATTACTGATAATACAGAATAAAAGTTTGAAGACCTTAGATATTCCACTGATTTGCTTCACAGCAACTTTGACCACATAATGCTTGAATTATTCGCAGGGGAACTGACTGTCATTTAATAAAAAGTGCGGAATAGCTCAATTCTGAATAAGAATTCCCTAGGAATTTTTTCCATATTTCCTATTTCCCTATTCTAAAAGAAATTTGCTCGGGAAATGTTTCCCTTTTCAACTTCGAAAATTAAAAACTTCCCCCAGGGAAAAAAGTAGGTATTATGTCATCAAAAGTCATCTAAAGGGGGAATGTGATGACAAATTTTGCGAATAAATTCCCTTGAATATTACAAGGTAGTTGTCTTAAAAATGAAAGTAATTGAATTTGTTCTTACAAAAAAAAAAAATGGCTTTAGACACCCAAAATTACCCTGGAATCTTTGTAAAAACCACATGTTTGTTAAAATCACCTCAAATGCAAAAATAACCTAACAACCAGAAAACTCAAAATTGAGTTTTTGAATGATAATGGTACAGCGAATTAAAACAAACGTCTTTAACAATTTTTAGCCTTCTATTTGCAAACATATCGACTTTGTTAGAGAAGTTCAAGAGTACTTTACATCAAATGATTTTTTTGCACAAGTCAACATATAAGGCCATATCAAAGTAGTAGTAGAAGAAAAGTAGTTTTAATTAAATATTATTTTCCATTTTCCTATGGAGTTCATTCTATAACTTAATGTGCATCTTAATATTAAAAAACAAGTCGAAAGATTGGGGCTTTTATAATTTCCAAGACCTACTGTAACATTTTTTGTATTGTAGGAATGGACTATAAACCCAAAATTTTACTTTATCCCATGATTGGGGACTGAAAGTGCAGCATTTGAATATGTACGTTTGAAAACCACCTTTTGCTGTATTATGGATGTTAACAAACAAAAAACTTTGCTTTAAAAAAGAAAATTTATAATTTTAGAAGAAAAGTCACTACTTATGCCCGTTTTCTTCTGCTTTTAATCTCTTCCAGGCCTAATTTTGAAAAAACACCTTATTGGACTTTCATCAGCTGATTCTGTGCTCAACAAACTCGGCTTAGTTGGTTCACATGACGGACTTATAACACATTGAATACACAAAAAAATTATTTCAGAGTTCATCACATATATTTAGAAGAGTCAATTTAATACATTTTCTATATCAAATGTAAGATAAAAAAATTTTAATTGAAATCCCTAAAATATGCCATACAAATATTTTATAAATTTTAACTTGAATATTCGAAATTCCCTTTCCCGAAATTCCTTCTCCCTATCTGTTTGGAATAGGAGGATTTTATAATTGGGAAAAACTTATTCCCAGGGAAGTTTCAGAATTGGGTTGAATAAGAAATTGCTAAATAGTTACTAACAGCCTGTTTCCAGATGACGAGCGTAAGAAAACGTTCGTCTAACAAGTAGAGTGCTTTGTCTGTTTATATGTAAAACACAAACAAAAATGGAGTGCTTTGTTTGTGTTTGAATGCATTGCGTTTATATATAATTTTTTTACCCATAGACCGATATACCGGTCATAGGGTCGATATCGTTTTTTCTCACCTGGCAGCCAAACTGCAAAGGATTATCTAAAACAGACCTTGGATCCGTGTTTCTCATACTAAAATTATCCCGAAACCAAAATTTTTAGGACACAAAACTCAGATTAGAAGGCTAAGTAAAATCTCATAACAATGTAATAAATTACTGTAGAAAAGATTTTGATAAAGGAATAATAAATGCCTGCAATTTACTTTTTACATTACATGTAAATGATGCAGAACGAGTTTTGATAATAAAATTCAATGTATTGCAAACGTTGTTCATTTGTTAGTCTATTCATGGTAAAATAATATACCCTTCTGAACATTTTTGGCATTGTCACTTCACGAAAAAATAGAAAACAAAAAAAACACCCAGTAGAATTTCAAAAGTTGTATTTTAAGGGACTAATAAGGGGAAACAAGAGCTTTTTTCGGTTTAAAGCCCTTTGCTACAAAACAAGTAGTTGTTACGGATCTTAGGAACTATAAAAGATAAAGTTGTCTGACTTTCCACGTGGTATTCTATTATCAAAGTGCGCATTAGAACAAAAAATTAACTCCACACGAAAAGTGAGCGTGGCATCTTCCATAAAATTTAAAATAAATTTTTAATCATACATCTCAATTAATATATTTAGCATTTTCTTTATAAAGACACATAGGTGAAATATAGATAGTCAGGAAAAACATAATATAACTCTCATTTATAATATACGTGTATATAAATTCCTGGCAACGCCAAATGTGTTAAGCAAGTAATTATATATAAAATAACTGTAATTGCAACATTACCTTTTAAATATGCCTTAAAAACGATTTTTTAACAATAATGAATAACTAATAATAAATTACAAAAATCGGTTTGCGCAATTCGTTTACAAGTTCATTTTTTTTACAACAAAACTACTTTATTACAAAATAAAATCATGTAAACAATTTACTCATTTTACACCTTTGTTAAGACATACTCATAACACTTTATGTGCTTTAGTATACAACTGTACTCTGTACTGTTATAATGTTAACATTTCAAAGATGTGGAACAATAAATAATTAATTTTTATCATTGCTTAAATTTTTAAGAGTTTGCTCAAATTCAACGGGCTCAACTGTTCGCTTTGTAGCATCATAAGGTGGGGGACCAATAAGGTTGACAACTTCTTCGTAGTTTAAAGTTTCCTTTTCCAGCAAAGCTTCAGCAAGCTAAAGAATTTGAATTACAAATGCATAAAATAACCAACTGATAGATAAGAATGTTATACCTTCTCTAATTTGTCGCGATTATCCTTTAGTATTTGTTCCGTCTTTTGATAAGCACATGCAATAAGATTTCTAGCTTCGTAATCGATCATTTTATCTAATGCTTTAGAAAATGGTTTAGCATAAGTACCAGCCTCTTCTGGATCCCGAATGTAAATTGGTCCAATTTTTTCGTTCATGCCAAATTTTTTTATCTAAATTAAATTAAAGCTGATCAATTACCTCTCAGAGTTAGATGCAATAATAATTTACCTGCGAATATGCAATTTTTGTCACTTTTTCCAAATCATTTTGTGCACCAGAAGTGATGCTATTGAAGACTAGATTTTCTGCTGCACGACCCCCTAGGGCCATACACATTTTATCAAATAACTCCTCTTTGGAATAAAGTTGTTGTTCACTGGGTGTATATTGAGCGAAACCTAATGCTAAGCTTGTACGCGGAACTATTGTTACTTTTAGCAAAACATCACTATTTGGTAGCAACCATCCCACGAGTGCATGACCGGATTCGTGATAAGCAATTACTTTGCGCTCAACTGGCGACAAAGCATGCGAACGTTTTTCTGTACCACCCACTAAACGTTCTACAGCATATTCAAGGTTTTTCTCTTCTACTTTTTTCTGGGTGTTGCGAGCAGCATGAAGAGCGGCTTCATTACAGACATTTGCAATGTCGGCACCCGAAAATCCAGGAGTTAATCGGGCTAACCGTTGGGAATAATTACTAGACGCAGCATCAAGCTGGATTGAGGACAAATGTTTTTCAAATATTTGCTTGCGTTCTAAAAGATTTGGTAAATCAATCAGAATGTGACGATCAAAACGGCCAGGTCGTAAAAGTGCCTGGTAAATAATTATATTATTAATAATTATATTATATTATAATAATTATATTATAATTAAAATTTTAAAATTATGGTAGGTCTGCTTATAACATTAAGTATTTTTAACAAAATATTACAGTAAGTAAACGCCACAAACTCTTGGTACTAAAATGAAAATCTCATTAAATTGTCATATTATCTTTTACTATATGTAAATGCATAATTTTTATGCCATTTTTGTAAAATTTATTACAATTCACTTACTATACAACTTTTCATATGACCAAATTTTATGTTTATAAAATTTCACTCGGTATACGATTTACCGAAGTAACACCTAGATATATGTATAAGTAGGTATGAAATTTAAGCGCTTAATAACTATCAACTTTGAAGCTTTGAATAGTGTTTGTGTTAATAGTGCCTTTAAACTTTAATTTTTATGTACACAAAAACCTTCGGTTGAATTGTAAGGTAAGCAATTTATGGTTTTTAAAAACGCGCTGTACTTTTTAAATACACATGCTAATAATGAGCAGTACTCATTGTGTTGATTTACAACGTTTTTTTGGTGTAAAAGAACACAATTATTTCAGGGAAAATTTAAATAAAACCTTATTTTTGGCGTTTAAAACTTGATTTGCTAGATTTTATAAAATTATTTACCTTATCTAAAACATCAGCACGGTTTGTACTAGCCAACATAAGTACACCTTCTTTCGATGCCATACCATCCATTTCTACCAATAGCTGATTAAGAGTCTGCTCAGATTCACCAGAACTTCCCTGATTAAAACTTTCTGTACCTGATCTTTGCCTACCAATGGCATCAATTTCATCAATATAAATAATACATGGAGCTCGTTTTTTGCCCTCTTTAAAGAGATCACGTACGCGGGCTGCACCCAAACCACCTATCATTTCTATAAACTCTGATCCGTTCATACTTAAAAAGGGTACTTGAGCCTCAGTAGCTACCGCTTTAGCCAAAAGTGTTTTTCCACAACCTGGAGGACCTAGTAGCAATGCACCTTTAGGAACTTTTGCCCCTAACCGTTGGTATTTTTCAGGATCTTTTAAATAGTCCACAAACTCTTTAACTTCTTGCTTTGCTTCTTCTAAGCCGGCGACATCTTTAAAAAGTACACCTCGACCTCCCTCATAAGGATCGACTAAAGTAAATTTGGCACGACCCATTTGAGTCTTAATGAAAAATAAAATTCATTTTCTATAAAGAATTAATACGATGACATTTTACTTACGAATGTATCCATGCTAAGAGGGCTTTTAACTCCTTTCATACGAGAGGAAATTGTCATTAAAAGGGCTACAAATAGCAAGAGCAATAAAAGTCGACCTGTGACATCACTTTGACGATCGTATGTGACGGGAACGCCTAAATTACAATTTAAAAGATGAGTTTTATTATTACTTTTTAGTATTATCTGATTTTTATACCACCATCACTGATACCAAGACGCTTTTCAACATCACGAAGTTTCTCTTCAAATTTTGATACATCAGCTACAGCCATATGAAAAATAGTTGATGAAACTTTTCTTCCTTTAACAATAGCACCTTCGTGTAATATAATAGTAATCATTTCCATGTCTGGGCGGATTATAAGCTCTTTTACTTCACCAGTAGCTAGCATGTGGTGTACGAACTCATTCCAAGATACATAACGTGTTGAGCCCTAAAAATCATACCACATCGATATAAAACGCACTCTTTTAATTTCATTCTTTTACCTCGGGGCGATCGCTGCGCGGAGTCATAATCAATGAAATAAATGCCACAAACATATAAATCGTAAACATCCACATGATTGTTTTCGTTAGAACAGACTTAATTTTATCTTCATTATCATTTCTATTGTCGTTTGGTCCACCAGTCGATCCGGGGCCACCACCAGTAGAATCCTTTGGTTTATCAGTCTCATTTCGTTTAGGTGGTATGGAGCATAAGTCCAAGTGCGCCTGTCGAATTGTATGAGCACTTACGCCCAAAGATCTCGATAATAAGCTTATAACGGCTTTATACTCATTATGAAATTCTTTTAACTACAAATAATATTAAATCATTTAATTATATCTTGATAGGATCCATGTATCTTTTCGTGTGTGTGTACGATACGTATTACGTCTATTTTTCTTACTTGTTTTCTATTCAGTGTTGTTGAAAAACGTTTTAATTTATATTGATTTAGATAAATAAAATTTGTTTTATTCACAACATCGTTGAAGTGTTTTACTTTTTGTACAATTTTCCACATAATTAAGTTATATTTTTAATGAAGATCTCTTATTTATTATGAAATTCACATACCGCTGGAGCATATAACAATTCGTTATAATTCAACAGCTGATTACAAATAAAAAATGATTTATTCACAATAGATAATGAAGGAAGATATCAATAAGTACTTAACAAAAGAATTGAGTACGAGAGTGAAATAAAAAAAATTATAAGAATTATATTAAATTGATCTTTCATCTGCTCTATTTAGCAAAAATTATAATTTAACAAAAGAAATATATATATTTTAACCCTAAAAAGATTACGATTCGTTAAAGATAACGTTACGTCTGAAAAACGTATGATTTTTAGCACCCTTTTAAGAACATAAGAAAATAAAAACTTATATACATATGTAAGCCCCGGAACACGATGAGTTTTCTTGCAGAAAGTCTGAGTTTGTCAATGATAGGGGAAAAACTAATGTAATGGCGTACACTCTTTCATGTACCCTGAAATTATCTTTTGTTATGAAATTCGTAATGTCATGCAACAAGAATGTTGTTTGAAAATCTTAAATTTCATTGAAATAAATATCGTAGTGTGGGCGCGAATGCAAGTTTAAAAGAGAATTGAAGAAAATTTCTGCAAGAAAACTCATCGCGTGTTCCGTGACTAAGTGATATTAAGACCACTTATTTAATAAGTCTTTTCTTTGCTAACATAAAAATTTGATGAGTGGAAACTATAATAAATAGAATTAACGATCAAAAATTAACGAATAATAAACAGCCTTTTTCCAAGGACTCTGAAACAAGTAAAAAGAGAAAAAGAGGTAAATTTTTTATATATAATATACTAGCGTTTTCTTTTCTAAAAAAAAAAAAAAAATATGCTGCACCTTGTTGCCACATCTTCTTTGTCTTCCTTTTTAACAAATTTAATAAAAAGAAATGGCTCTGTATTCGTCTCTAACGTTGTTACGTTTAAAAATTGTGATATTTCCTAATTTTAGCCTATTTTTGATGACAAAGAACGAAATAAATGCAACATTTTCTTCATAAAAGAAAACGATATAAGTTATCTCTATCGAAAAACTTTAATTTTATATATTATATGCAAGAGTTGCACACGTGTTTTTTATGTTCTCAAGATATAAGAGTATCACATTTGGCACAACAAAATTTTGAATTTCGTTAAGTTTTTCAAGGACAATATCATTTTTTAGAAACAGGATGAGTTTCAATGTTATCTAAATCTTTTCGGGCCACATCAACAACTAAATTTTAAAAGTTGTCACGCAATGATATTGTCAAAGATGGAGCTTCAACGATATTTGACACAAGGTACCATTTAGGACATATATTCTTTGCAACTTCAAGGCTTTGGGTTAGTAGAAATTGCTTTCCAAATATATGCATATGTTGCCGAATTCTTACCAGTATTTTGAAGTAATCCAGCAATGCCTATTTTTACTTCTCAAAGTAGTTTGAAGAAACTGTATTATGCTGTCAAAAGTCGTAGCAGCTGGAATAGGCTCATTGAACTCGTCAATTTACATTATTCGGTCAAAGATCACAATACCTTGAGCGGGCATATATTTTCATTATATATATATGTATATTATCGTCTTATGCATCGCTTTTAACATCGTCATTCATTACATATATGATATATTATATTTCTGAGAGTAATGAAATTTTGAAAAGAAAAATAATACTGTATTAATTAAATTAATTATATTGTATTCGAATTAATAATTTTCATTTGGTAAGCATTTTGTATTTAATTTTAACTGTATTACCTTAGTTGAAAAACTTTTTCTTTTTTAAGATGGTCTGGCCTGGTATTGAACCAAGGACCTTCTGGTTCGTAGGCGGGTGTCTTACCTACCATACCACAGCGGAACCGTCATTCATTATATCATTCTCTTATTCATTTACAGTTTCAGATAAAATTAAGTCATCTAAATTACTCTGTAACAAGGCATCATTCTGGCTTGAATGCATTAATTTACGAATTTGTTTTATACAAATGTTCGAAAAAATACGTAGCTAAAAATTTCAAGGAAAATAAGAACGTAATAAACTGAAAAATTACACAAAATTTTGCAATTTCTTAAAAATGAAATTAACTTATCCTACTAAAACTATGACCAGTAGAAAACTAATAATAATGACTGAGAATACAGAGCATAACAACTTTTTCTCGTAAGAAACGACAAAAGTGGTGTTTTTTATATCTAGGAACGTTTAAATAATCTATTCGAAAAAAACGGCTAAGTGCCAAACTACACAGGGCGATTATAGTTGCGCAAGTTTTTATAAATTTTCTTTTGATCTTGCCTTCGTGGCTACACACGAATATTTTGTTGAGCAATTTTTCGTGTTTTTTTTTTTTTGCTTGCATTTTTTTGCATTACAAACATTAATAGCGCAAGCAGTATTGTCACTAAAAAACTTTTAATTCTACCAAATTGTCTTAAAAAATCTACCAGAATCAATAAAAATCTACCAACTTATAAAAACCATTTAAAAAATATATATTTTGGTATGAATAACAACTTTTACTAATATTTTACCATGTGTTGATATACTGTAAGTGACAAAATAAAGTGTTCACCCTCATTTTCTACAATTTAGTTTTTACTTAAGTCTTTTAAAATACGATAACTTTAAATATTTAATAATTTTTACACTGTATGTGAACTTTTTGCGAAATTCTTAAAAAACAGCATAAAACGTTTTACTCCAACAAAATTTTCCAAACAAAAATTTAAGGTGCACCATATTTGACGCGTCAAAAAAAGTTTAAGAGAAAACAATTCTTAAAAGAGAGAATATTTTTTGTATTCGGTTTCATTTTCTAGTGCTTAAACAGCAGCATATAATCTTTGAGAAATAAATTTCACTAAATTTTTATAAGATTTCCTGCCATTCCACGTTTTTCGAATTTGAAAATTTCGGTATTGGAAAGGATGTCACTGTTGCTTAGAAATGAGAAAGAGGATTCTTTGACTTTTATTCCTGTGTACTTATAATCATTTTCTTTTTAAAAGAATCAAGATCCTTGCACACCTAATTTCTTCTCGTTGTTTTTTGAATAAATCTAAACACTATTTCATTCAAATCTTCCGCCATACACTTCTACGTTATTAGATAAACCTTCACTGGATATAAAACTTTGTTTTGAACGTTCTTCGCTTCTGGTTTTCTATATTTTTATAAGTATTTTCTGACTGAACATATGAAATTTGATTTCACCGTTAAATAGGACATCGTTCCAGATATAAATATCGTCGGCTTTATATTTTTTACATAATCAAGAAATCGCTTCTAAATTATTGCTGGTATAGAAACTTTTTCATGAGAAATCTAGTACAGAAACCATTTGTATGTAGTATTAGATCTAAGGCTAAGATTTCTTCTGATAATTTTACATCTCTATCGTCAAATTAGTGCAGTGGTGGTCTGTACATTTTTTAAGTCCTAAATAGACAGTACCTTCCATGTTTGCTGCAACTTTAGTTATTGCAATATTTCCGTTTTATTTAAATCATAAATAATTTTATTACCGTTGTTTTTGCTGTTACTCTTAAGTTTTTTATAACAACTAATAGATACGATTGTAACTAATTTTTTAGAATTTTCTGATATATTACGTTTATAGAAAAAAGGGATGCTGAGCAATTAACAAATTTTAATAACAGTGATTTGTCAATTTTTATTTCTGCAAAAATCTACCAAAATTCTATTTAGCCCAACATCCTACCAAACGAAATATGTTCTACCAATTTTGGTAGAATTCTACCAACAGTGGCAGCACTGAGCGCGAGTACACCAAAAGCGAAATAAAATATGAAAAACAATGTCAATTATACAACTAAAAAAAAAAACTATATTTTTTATTATTATTATAACTTAGGCGCGCTCTGTAACCTTCTGTAAAGAGTTGCTGAACTATAATTGCCCTGTGTGGCTTGGCACTAAGTGCTTAAGTAATTTAACTTGCCATTACTTAAAATTTGAAATTTCAGTCGATTTCAATTTTGATCAAAATCGTTTCCCGTCACATACCTGATTGTGTTTGATATATAATTCGTACATTTTTATTTGTAATGGAAATGAAATTACTACCTTGATCGAAAAATTCGCGAAATAATCCCCGTGTGGCGGTCCCATGTTCCGATTTTAATTTTTTTTTTTTTTTTTTTGTAAAGTTGCTACATCTGTTGTTGATATTCCCGCTAAGTCTTAGCGTCATAGTTTGCCATTGGCAAAAGCTACGTAGCGCAGAGTACATCTATATCTACGTGTGTTGGCGATTTTTTACAATTTTGAACGTGTTTACAATTTTGAACGTGGTCGCAAAAGACATGATTTGCGAGGCTGAATCCAATCCCACATTCATCAAAAGAATCGTTACTGGAGACAAGACGTGGGTTTATGAGTACGACACGCAATCCAGGCATCAGACAGGTGACGTTCATCAAATGAGCCGATTCCAAAAAACCACGACGTTTTCAGTGAAAAAGAAGGCAATGCTCACGGTTTTCATGGATTACAACGGTGTAGTGTATCATGAACTTTTGCCAGAAGGCCAGACGGTAAACAAAGAGTATTATTTGGGCGTTATGAGAGGTTTACTTGAAGCAATTCGCCAAAAGAGACCGGAATCGTGGATTTTGCACCATGGTAACGCACCGTTGCACAGTGCCATCATTATCCGAAATTTTTTTGACGAAAAATTAAACAAACTCCATCCAACAGCCTCCGAATTCACCTAATTTGGCACCCTGTGACTCAGCGTTGCCAGAATTATGATTTTATCATATTTTTGATGATTTTTTAACCAAAATATGATTTGATGATTTTTAATTCCAAATGATGATTTTTTAAATTTAAAAATTATATTAGTGATTAGTTTGAACAAAATTTTGTGTCAATCGACTTGTAATTTAATGCTTTTATATGCTATTTACCCTCTGTCTAATGTACACAAAAATGTATCATTGTTTCTGGACATTAGGAAGTAACTTAAACAGCATTTTTTAAGAAATATAATTGTATAAAACTTATATTTTAAGGTTTCAAACATTAAAAAATAAAAATGTATAAGTATTTAGTACGAAAATGTAACAATATATAACATATTTTTACAAATATATTTAGTGTTGCATGCTTATAAATACTATGTAACTACCTTCATAAAATTTATGAATTTAAGAAATTTTGATTTTGACGAGATTTTAACGATTTTGCTTAAAAACAGCTTTAATGTCTTGACCCTTTAAAAACTATAAATAGAAAACTACCTTCTCTGATAGGATTAATAAAATTTTTTCCAAATATAATTGATGAGAAGGATATACAAAATTTAGATGATGAGCTTAAAGAGCTTCGTGTTGTCAACTTTAATGACAATTTT
This sequence comes from Wohlfahrtia magnifica, assembly GCA_023159175.1. Taxonomy (NCBI): domain Eukaryota; kingdom Metazoa; phylum Arthropoda; class Insecta; order Diptera; family Sarcophagidae; genus Wohlfahrtia; species Wohlfahrtia magnifica. The sequence continues at coordinate 1,101,814 of JAKWBJ010000495.1, read as the reverse complement.
GGTAAAAATTCTCAAAACTACTGATGCTGAAGAAGCTTTAGATTTCCATTCTTTTAAGAATTTGTCAAAAATTTGACGAATTTTCTTATTTTTTCTGAAAATGTTGCTCGAATATGTACAAGTCAGTTTAAATGTTACCAAATACCGAAATAGATTCAATTTTAGAAACAGGAAATATCTTTGGGGCGATAAGGGAATTTATGCCATTTTCTTCTTGAAGGTTATTTCATATAAATGCTGCCCGAGGCAACGCCGTAGGCGGCTCATCTCTCAGCTTCAGTTTTGCCAGCATTTCTGCCGCTATCTCAATAATGTCAGCTGTAATGTTGTCTTCCAGCGCTGTACACGGTGTCTAGTCTAGTGGGGTCAAATTGCTCATCAAACTCGCCTATGTCGCGTCTGTGTGGCATGACCCACCATCTTGGTGAAAGCACATGCCAACCAAGTCCACTGAAAGATCATTTAAGGAAAAAAGCCGGTAATTACCGCATGGTACCTTGTTCCATTGACTATAACGTTGGAATTTTTATCGTTCTTGAAGAACGATGGTTTGTTTGTTGACGTACCCATTAAGCCAAAAATTAGCCTCTTCGCTAAAGATAATTTTTCGATATTAAACACATTTCTCACACAGCACGAGTTTTGAATATAAAATTCAGAAATTGGCCAGCGTTGTTTCCTTGTTAGTCTATCCATTGCATGTCACGAATCTTTTTTTTTACCAAATAGCAAAATAAATCATCCTATACATGTTTTAAACTTTAGTTCATACATAATTTATATTATTACCTGTATGCTTTTGTAAAAATTGTTTGAATTAAAAAAAAGATGATTTTTTATTCAAAATGTGATTTCTCTTTCGCCAAATGATGATTTTCTTTCCAAAGCTTCTGGCAACGCTGCTGTGACTTCTTTCTGCTCAATCGAGTTAAAAAACCATTACAGGGAACGCATTTCAACAGCCGAGAGGAAACAATGGAAAAATCGCTGGAAGCACTGATGGTCATACCGAAAACCGAATATAAAAAATGCAAATATCAAGCTATGACGCTAAGATTTAGCGGAAATATTAGCAACAGTTTTACCAACCTAACAAAAAAAAAAAAAGAAGAAGCCCAACTCGGAAAGATGGGACCACCATACGGAGGTTATTCAGGAAACTTTTTGATCAAGGTAGCATATTGAGAATGTTAGAAAAATAATAAACTCGTGTTTATGAAAAATAATAAATAATTTATATACATATTTATGTTTATTTGCGAAGAAAATTGTATTTTATATTTTGAATAAATTTCAATTTTAAAAATTTGTTCTCTTAATTGATTATATTTTTTTTAAATTATGTATTATTACAATTGTATTTATTTTAATTCTTGAATTGTTAAAACATAACGTTAGGAAAATTTAGTTTTTGAACTTGGCAGCATTTTAATAACTGCTTAATTGTTAAGCAGTTATAAAATAAACTGCTTATTTAAGCGGATGTAGGGTAAAATTTGTATGGAACGTTTATATTCGTTTCAAAAAAAAACCGGCAAATATGTGTAAAAAATTAAAAAGGTATACGTCTGATAGACGCACGTTATCTTTCTAGGGTTAATACATATTTTTGATATTTTTATTTTCAATTTTTAAAATAAATTAGAATAGTTCTAAGGAATATAAAAATGCTAATTTTAATACTTTTTTGGATAGTCAGGCCGTTTTCTCTGTCTATTTGGCATCGAATTTACTAGCTTCTCTGTTTAATCTGCAGTTATCTTCTCGCCTTCTTCCAGCATAGCACTTCTCAAAATCTCTTTGCTGGTAATTACACACTGGCGAATTCTTTTCAAGGATCCCAAATATGTTCAATGGGATTAAGGTCAGATGATTGAGGGTATTTTAATCTGTTTTGGCACATTATACAAAAGCCACTCTGACGATCTCCGTTGTATGCTTTTGGTCTTGTTGGAACCAAAACGACGTCGACAAATTAAGTTTTGCTACAATTTGTTTAAAATTTCTCTTTAAAAAATTCAGGTCCCCATATTTATCCTTTTTTTACTTTACCAAAAAGATTTTGTTTCTCAAGCGCAGTTCCTGCTTTTCGTCGAACAATTTGACGACCTTTTATACCAAATATGCAGAACTTACTCTCGTATGAAAATAAAACTTGTTTACAAAGTTCAGGAGGCTTATTTTTATAATTATGAGCAAATTAAATGCGCTTTTGTCTGTTCGCAGCAGATATGAAGGGCTTGCGTCGCGCTACTACGAAGATTTACCTTTTCCATATTAACTATTTTGCGCTCTTACCTTTCTGATAACTTTTTTGGACGCCCAGACCGCTGCTTAGATGGTAAAATTCCGGTTTCTTTGCAGTTGTTGATAACGCGCTGGACAGACGAATACGTTCTCCCCACAGTTTGACCAATTTATCGTATGATTTTTCCTTCTTTCCACAATTTTTTTTATTTTTTATTTTTATTTTTTTTTAATGATAGTGAATATATTAATACTTTTAAATTACAATTCATTACAATTAATAAATATAATACAAATTGTATATGAGCTCTAGTTAATGTACTTTATAAAATTTACAATTTTCTTTCTAAATACATTATAATTTGTTTCATTTTTAAAATCAAATGGCAATATATTATACAGATTCAGCGCTTTACAAAATAACGTTCTCTGTTTAGCACTTTTGTTCGCCTGTGGAATCCTGAAGTCCATGGCGTTTCTTAATCTGTATGGTTGAACCTCCCCAACATATCGCAGTTGTTCTACTAGATAGTCTGGTGCATTTCCTATTTTCATTTTTTTATAAAATTTATGGTGTTTACCTGTAATTTTTCTTTCACATTTAACCATTTCAAACACTCTAACATCCATCTTGTTGATGTTAATCTATTTACTCCGAGTATTGCACGCATCGCCTTATTCTATAATTTCTGCAGTCTTATTACTTGTTGATCAGAACAGCATGAATATAATATCGTTGACCCATATTCAAAATATGGCTTGATATTGTGTTTTAAATATTTATTGATGTACTGATTGATATTTTACTTCGTATGCGTATGAAAAATCCTATTTTTCCCCTATTTTTTTTACAAATGTACATTATGAAACCCAAGTACTTTATTGAATTAACCTTCTCTACTAACACGTTATTTACCTCAGATGTTATATTATTGTTCATATTAATCTCGAGCAATTTAGTTTCATTTCATTTAACTTGAGCTTGTTCATCTTTAACCATTTATCTATATTCTCCATACCCTTTGATAACCGTTTTATCCTCTGTAAAAATTAAAGTGTCGTCGGCATATAATACTATTTCGCAATTTTTCAGAACTTTCTCCATGTCATTAATGTAAATAATAAATAATAGCGCTCCTAAAATTGATCCTTGAGGTACTCCATAATTATTTTCATTTGGCCTAGATTCGGTGTTGTTTATTCTTGTAGTCTGTCTACGGTTTGTTAAATATGATTAAACCACAACAGCTCCTCATTCTCTATGCCGTATTTTATTAGTTTTTATAGTAAGATGTCTCTATCGATCGTTTCAAAAGCTCGCTTAAAATCAAGGAAAATCGCCAGAAGCTTATTATTATTTTCCATATTCTTCCATCGGCTTACTACATAATTGAAAGCAGTTTCACATGGGAACTTTCTTCTGAAACCAGATTGTTATTTTATGATAATTTTTCTTTCGTTTAGAAATTTTTAACATTCTATAGTAAAAATGTTGACCTTGTAAACGATTTTTCGTGACAATTAAAATTGGAAATGTTAACCATATGAATTCGGATTTGTTAGTAATATATAAAATATTATAATAGTTACAATAAGGTATTATTATTATTAAAAAAAATAAATAAATACATACGTGTGTGTATATATATATATATATATATATATATATATATATATGTTATAATATATATATATATATATATATATATATATATATATATATATATACATACATACATATATATATATTATAACATATACATGTTATAATATTATAACATGTATATGTTATAATATATATATATATGTATGTATGTATGTATGTATATGTTATAATATATATATATATATATATATATATATATGTATATATTATAACATATACATATGTATGTACGTGACCAGAAGTGGTAGGAAATTTGTTCCAAAGAAAAGATTTGAAGTAACGGACCTATGTACCTTATTTAGAAGCCTCCTCCGACTGGCATTTTCCAAGGCTGTCCACCACACGATACAGCCATAGGTGAGAACAGGTATGACTATGGAGTCATAGATCCACTTCACTAT
>JAKWBJ010000495.1:967500-1092500 GCA_023159175.1 Wohlfahrtia magnifica | reverse complement strand
TGGACGGTACCATGCCCTCTTATGCAACTCCGCCTACTTATTAGCTGATGATTTGTATTAAATGACATCGTAATTTATACCAAATTCAGAAACTTACACTTTAACCGTTCTCAATATAATAAAAAATATACAAAAATCAATATTTACTTTATATTGAAGGTACCATGCCCACTTGATCAATCCCATTTATATTTGCTGAAGAGCTTAAAATATGTGCACTGAATCGAGGTGCCAAATCTTATTATACCTTTAACAGGAGCAGAGATAAAGGAATGAACGCCTATACCTCCGCCTACTGAAAATTTGTCGACTTTTTTTCCCAAGCCTTCGCGTAGCAAATACAAACAATATCGCGGAAGGAAGTATGCAATTTGGCCCAATCATTTTAAGTTTTAAGCATCCAAACAAACCACAATCCATTTTTGTACATATAGATATAAGTTGGTATTTTCTAACAGTAATATACATACATATATTTATAATGTGAACGCAGATTTTAATGGCTATATGTATATACATATTTATTATTATTTTGAATTAAAAATTTATTTAAATTGCCGTTGATTTGCAATTAATCATTTATTTTTTATTCACCTTAACCTCAAAACTAAAGAAATATGTGCAGCACGAGAAACTGATCAGACTTTGACAGCTGGGTCGAAAACATGTTCAGTTCTGTTGGTCTTACATATTTGTACATGAATGTTATTATTAAAATAATAAAATAATTCAAAAAAATTTCTATTTAAGTTTTGATAAATGATTTTGATCAATGATTAATTATAGAAAAAATAATAATTAAGTTTTAAATTTATTTAAACTCTGTTACTGAAAAAAAAAATACAAAATTAACATAATCTGAAGTCGAACATTTTGAAATCTACTACCATATTAATAGGTCTCTTACGTATGACCAATCAACTTGAGTTCAGTTGGCCAGTCAACTGAAAGAAAAATTAATATTATGTAAGCAACTCTTTACAGTTGTTATTTTGACAGACTGTTAACAGAAAAAGTAAACACAAAAATTAAACAAATAAACAATAATTTAACAACTAAACAGGAATTAATAATGATAAGTTCGGTGGATCTATTTTTTGAAGATAATGAAGAAGAAGTGAAGATAGAATTCATTAGGGTGCATTGAAGGGACAATTATAACCTACTAGAATTATCGTCTACACTGTAAATACAGAAATGTCTACATTTTTTAAAGTATGATAATAAATATATACTTACAGTGGTAGGAAAAATAATAAAGACACATTTCTTTTTAACTAATTTCATAAAACATTTTTATTTTGACACACACTTTCTGAGAAATACATATTTTGTTTTAAAATTTATTCTATTAATTTTTCTATTAATATTCTAAAAAAAAAACAGCTACAATTCTTTACAAAAACCTAATTTAAACAAAGTTCAAACATTTTTTATTAAGGACTTTAACTATTAGAAAGTACTTAAACTTATAGACAATCAAATCAAATTATATATAGTCAAATGATGCTTATCAAAACAAAACAATTCGTTATGGAAAAGGATATATATTATTTTTTCCACCACTGTATGTATATTTTTTATGTATATTTTGGAGTTTAAATTATTTCCGTTTTCCTAAAGATGCTTATTGTGCTTATTGAAACCAGCTGACGTCGATTTGAGGCAGTCGTACTTTTTTGCACGCAATTTTATATTAAAATAAAATTTTATGATATTAAATAATTTGAGCCCACTATTTGTACATTTTATAGTATGAATGGTACTGATGTAAATCCAAGACATGGATTTGGACGCGGCGGATGATGACATTTTAATACACACACAACCATCTACACGTAAAGCGAAAATGGTCTGAGGATTTATTATCACCGGAAAACGTAAATATTTCCCAATTGAGTGCAAATAGGACTGGAAATAGAGAATATGAAAGGGATAAACCAACAGCAATTTTTTTGTTTGATGTCAATATTGAGCTATTGGTTGACCAACTTGAAGCCAAAACACCAAACATAATTTTTAAGATTATATAATTAAAAAAAACGTAAAAGTAAATTATATCTTGCAACGCATCAATGCACTCTGAATGATGGTACACCTGAGGGAAAAAATATACATTCCTAGTATGTACAATGCCTAAGGAGTGAAACAAAATTGTTGGGTATTAAGAGGTCTATACCATGGCACTGACATTGAAGAGGTTAAATGCGCTCTAGACCAGGCTATACAAAATATTGTATCAAAGGTTACCTGTTCTACTACCCCATATTCGAAGAAAATTGCTTGGGACACGGGTCTTTTTGTAGTTACTGTTAATCCAGGCAAATCACTTAATGACATCGTACATATATATTAATTTCTTTTGTGCCAAAGTATACTCTGGAAAAACCAAAAGGAACTTCAATGTAATAGATGCCACTGTTGGGGTTATTTGCCAAAAACTTTAATTCCAATGTGTGATAAAAAAAAAACATCTTCCAGGCGAATGTCAACGGACGGAAGCAGACAAGTCAGATCCCCATTGTGTAAATTGTGAAGAAAGTGGTCACACCGCAAGTTAAAGAGGTTTTTCCTCCTACAAAAAATTTCTTGTCTCTAGAATGGAATGTATAGGAAAAGCCAGTGAAGAAATTCTTATAGCCAGAAACAACGTCAAACAAATTTTGAATCAGTCTATTGATTCTCCTGGCAAAACATTTACCAGTCTATTTCAAGGAAATGCGTTCCAAATACCTTGTCAAAAGCGTACAATAATCGGAGGAAGTGCCATTAAAGCAATAAACAACTAACTTTCTAAAAAACTTTAAAAATATGCAACAAAAATGAAGCAAAGCAGTTTTTACAGCTTCTAAATAAAGTTAATGCTAAATATGGTCCATTAAGCCAACAATTTATGATTATTAATGTTCGTTCCCTTACAAATAATAGCCGCCAAATAGAGCTGTCAAATATTCTTCATCACAATCAAGTCAAGAATGTCATCTACATAGTAATATAAAATCGAAAATCAACGGCAACAACTTCATATACGACCATCCTTCACTTGGAGTGGCAATTCTCATCAAAAAAAAAAAACTATCCAGTACAATAGCCAATAATTTTGGTTGGTTTATAATCGGTGGTGACCCGAATGCAAAAAGCTTAAATTGTGGAAATACATCAGATAATTCTAATGAAAAGGTGATTCATGACGACGCAAAACAATACTTTAGAAATTACGGGTGTTTGTGATACTACCTCATCATATACAAACGGTTCATCTTTTCTAGATCACCTTCTATTAAGCACAAAAACAGTTAACACCATCCATCCAAAATTCAGCATCAAAAGCCTCCCAATATTCACCGGCATTTTCCAATTAATACTGAAACTTGAAACCGATTCAGCTAGCTTTCATTAAGAGGACCATTGATAATAACATCTTATAAAAATACTGACTGGAACTTCTTCAGATATGATTTAAAAGCAGCGTTGATTACAATTTCACCTCCGGATAACTGCAACTTAAATAATATCGCGCAGGACGAGCTAATAAATACATTTACTGAGATAATTAACTCAGTACATGACATCCACTCAGATAAAATATAAGTCAACTCTTTCCAGCTGCCTCGAAAAAGGCAAAGATTATTCCAATTAAAAAAGACCGGACAGTATAAAATCTGAAGAATTTAGACTAATTTATCTCTTGTCTTATATTGGTAAATTATTTGAACATGTGGTAAAGGAAAAACTTGAATATGAGTTAATTTTGGACCCAATATCAAATTTCCAATTTGGATTCAGAAAAACACACTTGTCACAACATGCACTTCCAAAATTCCACAAGTACGTAACTTTTAACCTAAGGAAAAAATACATTGTTGCCATGTCATTGGATATTGAAAAAACCTTTGATTCTGTCTATGATAACGGAATACTTTTACTTTTTATAAGACTAGGTGTAGATTCATATTTGGTAAAGACACTAAGCAGTTAATTTACTGAGAGTAAGTTCGGTGTGTATATTATCAAGTCCTCAGAATTGAGTCCGGTGAAAAGAGTAGTGCCAGAGGGGAGCATTCCGGCCTAATTTCTTTTAAACATGATTTCCCCCATCAATCAGGAGGTTCTAAAGCCATTCTTTATGCTGACGACTGTTTACTTTACGGGTATAATAAATTACCAGTGCGAGTGCTGAACAACACTGCAGTCTTTTTGTAAAGTAAGCGTTTTTTATATGAAATAAGGAATCAAAATAAATACCATCAAATAAGATGCTGTCTGTATTAGAAATCCGTCCGGTAAATGTCCAAGACATATAGAGCCAGATGCGAAATCTCTCAAACTTACATTGGATGGCACAAATATACCTATATAAATATACAAATATAAAACCTCAATAAAGTATTTAGGGATCACTTTTGATAATTTGTTAAAATTTAATAGCCATGCATATTCTGCAAAAAGCAAGAAAAATATATGGAATGTTTTCAACACTAATGAACCAATAATACTTATCCAGAAACACTAAATTACTTCTATATAAAGTTGTAATCAGTTCGATTCTATACTACGGTTTCCCAATCTGGTTTACTATATCTCCTACAGTGGCCAAAAGAAGGGTTTGAGAAAATGCATTGGGGAAAATTGAAAACTTCATAAACGTTTACTATAGATATGCTATGATGATGCAGACTAGATTTATTGAAAAACTTGCCGATCAGGAGAATGAATTGATCAGCCAAATTTATAACCAAGAAAAATGTATAAACTGGAACGAATCCACCCACCTGTCACCTGTTGGGAATATCAATGAACCTAATGGCGACGAGCCAGTGCCACTGAATCTCCCACCATTTTATATACAAGCCAATCCCTGTTTTGTATATGTTAGGATTTATTATTTTATGAATTCCAACTACCAAATAATTTAGTGTTAAACTCTGCTTGGTGTGATAATTATAACTTTTATTTAAAGGAAAATTTATTAAATTATATTTTGACTTTTATGTACATATCTTATGTACATGTGAATGTTTATTTATGCATTCGCATAATTTATTTTATTGTTTACATTGATTGTGATATGAATATGTTGCCAATATGCTTAACGGAGCTATTGTTTTCATTGTTATTTAGTTTTAAGAATGTTATTTACAGACAATTGCTCTGTTTGCGATTTTAAGAGGATAAAAGCAAGTCGGACAAACTGTTCACTATCACAATTATTATTTATACTTTTTTTATGCAGGCGTACTAGAGTCAATAGTTTCGTCAATTACGATGTTGAATACTTCATCAGCCGAAATTCCATGATTCGGAGAATTGCAACGAGCACGCTTAAATTCGGAGTATAATTCCAATAAGCTCACTGCAGCCTCTTGGTGTCAAAACAAACGGCTTAAAAGCTCCTCCAACTCTTGCGCGACTTTCGGCCTTGTTGTGTGACAATTTTTTTATTTAAATTTAAAGTCTCCCCATACCTTTAACCAACCATCGCTTGTACGAAACGGAGGGCCTATACTATTGTTTTTCTGCAGCTTCATTCCATTCTTTTATATTAATTTTATTTAATCCTTTATTGTATCATTTTGCCAAATACGGTTTTTTCCATTAATTCTATCAACTTGGAAAATTGTGTGAGAGTGGTAATTTTTATACTAAAATAAATGGAAACACTAAAATTTAAATAAAAAACTTAAATTCAACTTACGGTTTATTTCACTCCATTTTTGAAAATATTTTTACAATTAACAAACTCTGTCGTGAGCAAAAAAGTTAACGACAGTTTTTAGTAATTTTGACGGCAAATACGCCACCAGCGATACAGTTTTTGTAAGAGAGTTGCCTTACGTAATAGACCTATACGGCTAATTCCTTTATCATCAAGTCTGTTCTGAAATTACGACATTTTAAAAATCACACAAGTGATTTGTAGATGTTCTGAAAGTGATTTTTATTATTAAAAATCACGAATAAATAAGTTTCAAGTTTTGTTTTTATGTATTTTTCTATCAATGAGCTGCACCCAATTTTTTTTAGACTTATTGAAGGGACCTACAATTTAGCGTCGGCTCCGAACGGCACACACATTAGTTGGAGAAGTTTTTTATAGCGTAAATACTCACAATCAGTCTTTAGCAATGTTATGAGGTGATACCGCTGTTGAAAAATCTTCAGATGGTTTGTCCTGGTATTGACGCGAGAACCTCTTGGTTGTCAGGCGGTAGTCTTACTACCATACCACAACGGCACACTTCCTTTTAATTTTTTCAAAATTTGTGCATATATTGATGAAATGATTAGGTTACATTCCTCAATGTCCCCGGCTGTTAGCCAAAGAAAATATGAAACCACGGAGCCTTTTTTAATTATTTTCAAATTTTAAAACAATATGTTAATAAAGGACACATTAAGTCATTCATTGAAGATATTTAGCATACATATGTTATAAACAATGTTTACAAAAATAAGCAAGTAATTTGAAATCAACAGTAGGGTAGTAGACCGATTTAAAATCATGTGATATCAAAATTGATAATAATTAGCACGATAAATTAAAACAAAAAATATTCGACACAATTCTTACCACATTAAATAAAAAAGTAGTCGTGCAGTTTTGTTTAAAACTATTTTTATTAATACACAATGAAAACATTTTTTTTTTAATAAACTTACAAATTTATTCAAGATAATTTACAAACTTTGACAAAAGTCTGCATACGACTGGTGTCACCATATATGCACAAATATAACAAATTGTTACTAATTTATAAAATTAATATTTGGTTGGTCGGTCCACCACGGACATCTATAATTGCCAGTAACAGTTTGGGCATTAAATTTTCCAATTCTACGGTGGTCTATTTTGCCGTTCTTTTTAGAGGTTCTATTTTAGCATTTGACTTTAGCAATACTATATTTTCGTATTTTCCGTTGAAAAACCTCTCACACGTGCTCAATAATATTTAGGCCTGTACATGATAAAGCAACCAATCTTCAACAATTTGAGCCGAAACTTCGTTGTCTTTTTGGAAAATCCAACCTTGACATTGATTTAATATATTGACTGATGGTTTCAGATTTTGTTCTAGAAAGAACATGTACTGATATTGATCCATATTACCTTCAATAAGAACCAACTTTCCTACTCCAGGAACAGCGACACTACTAAAACCATCACTCTACATTCCCCATGCTTAACAGTAGAAACCAAGTTTTAAGAATACAACGCTGTCTTTCTTTTTCGTGACTCTTTACCTCTCTCATCTTTCCCAAATATGTTATATTTACAATAGATTCGTTACTTCCAGAAATTCCGATCTAAGTTTACGCTTTTTTCTCTCAATCTAGAAAGCATGGAGTCACTTCGTTTATTCAATCATTTTTCATTACATTCTACAATTCATTTGCAATCGACTGTTTTTTATTAGAATAACTTTTCTTAACGTCACTCTATATACAGTTTGAAAACCAAATGATTTCAAAGCAGAAAATAAGTTAAAATCTTATTTTCATTTGAGAATTCTAACAACAAATTCTTAACATGTTTATTATTATTTTTGTATTTCCGTTACTGTACATTTTAAGAATTTCGAGACGTCATAACTTTTAAAATAGACCCCACACATTATAATGCTAACACCAAAAAATTTATTGTGTACTGTGCTTGATATTTGAATAGTGAGGACAGCGGACGATCTGCCTGGATCCACTTCCACCAATCAAATCAATTTTGGTCTCATAGGTCCACAATATAACTCTACTTTTCCTTTAGCCAGATGATATATTTGTCAACAACAGCACTGGTGGAGTAGAGTCCCGACTTTTTGGGAATGGATATTGAGTCGTATACTTCATAATAGCTGCAGCGTTTTCCAAGCTATTATTTTTGTACTCTCAAGGCCTTGGTGGAGAAGAATGTTGGCAGGGATTCTGATTTAACTATTTATGTGGATAGGCGGCACTTGGCTTTGACGGGACTTTGTGAGGTCTGGGGTGGTAATTGCGTGCTGGAGGGAACTGAGAAGATTAACAGGCTATTGCAACGTTAGACTCTGCTTGGTACCTATGGGGTATTCCTGGCAAATGGTGTAGATCGCAGTGGCTCGGAGCTCGACAGATCTCTGACGGAGGGAGTCCGTTGGGATTCTAACGGATTTACTTTAAGGCTATGTATTTAGGACATAGAGTCCTAGTCTGAGACTGGCCGACTCAAAGTATCTTCTAGACCTGAATCGGGAAAGTCTTAGTCATGGTGGATGTTAAACCTGGCATTTTTTGGTAAGGAAGATGAATTGGACAACGCACGCTGGATTACTGCAATATGTAGATGGTTGGGTGCCACACAAGAGGTGAACTAAATGAGGTTACCGGCAAAGTGGTCGATAACCTGTTATAATTCGCAATAGGGCTTCGCTCGCTTAGAAACAATAGCTTGCGATTGCATTGCCACACTGGTCTAGATTTATTTTATCTCTCTCTCTCTCTCTCTCTCTCTCTCTCTCTCTCTCTGTTTTTTTGATCTCTTCCTATCTATGTCTCCTTTTATTTTCATATACTCAGGGTATTCGCAATGGACCAGCCAGTGGAGACGTGATCCGTCACGCCACTCTTCTGAAACTAAATTTAACTGAAACAGGTCTATTATTTTTTCAAGTTAAAAAAATTTTACATTTATTCAATTCTAATATATTCTAAGTTAATTCTTAATTAACGAACATACACACATACAAAAATACTATGTATGCATATGAATGGCTACTAATCGTTAAAATTACAAAAAGTATACATATATATACGTGTATATGATTAATAATTGCTATTTATAGAGCCGTCAAAGGGACCCATATTGTCACCGTAATCTTGCATATCTTCGTCTAAAGCATCATCGAATTCTTCTCCTAAATCTTTTGGTTCTGGACAATTTCTACAACGGCTTTCGTTAACACCATAATTAATGCATGTCGATCCCACACATTCACAACAGCCGTCGTGAAACCATCTTAAAAAATAAATGTAGTATTAAATATATTTTTCATTTACATTCACAGCGAAGGACCAAAGTCTAAATGCAACCGCAATTTTGTTTATTTTTAGAAAAATATGTTTTAAATGAAAAACTAAATTATGTATACAATTGTGTTCTTCGTTTCATATCATTCGCAAAAATAACAAGTTTTTTTTTCATTCCTTTCACAGGGAAAATATGGCAATTAATTAAAAATATGACGAAAGTCTACGTGGAGCGAGAATTTTTTCTTAAATTTTTAATATCAGTGTTTATTGTACGAAACCTTTAGTGAATGTTTGGTTAGTGTGCGTATGGATTCTCAGGATTCTGATAGGTTTTGTGACCGGGCATTGTGCTCTGATGGCAAGGACGGGGATATAAGAATCAAACACCCAAAATTTCTGCCGAGTTTGCGGCGATACAGGGGAGCCAAAGTCTGTGGTACACATCCTCTGCCATTGCCCGGCTTTTCAATGGCCTGATTTAGTTGGCCTCAGCTGGGATATGTGACTGGAGGGTTATTTATCAGGTTTAGGCTGGCTTACTAGGTGATGCCCGGTGCATATTTATCTTTCTTCTTCTTTTCTCTATTTTTCCTTCCAGGAAAGGTCTTTCAACAATGGCCCTCTGTTTACACTGGGTGGGGAATTTCGGTACCGCCTTTCTTACTTATCTACTTACCTACCTACCTTGGTTAGTGTGCAGGACAAACGTCGAAAAAATACCACATAGAAAACAAATATCAACTGACAAGAAAATTAGTGGTAAAACATATAAGAGTAAACAAATCGTGTTCTGTAATTGCAAAATAGCGAAACAGTAAAAGGATTATTGAGAACTACAACAAAACTGCGTGCTTTAATAGCAAAGCGAGAATGGGTAGGCCAAATAAGCTTTATAGGAGAAAAATATAATAAATATATATATATATATATATATATATATATATATATATATATATAATATAAAATATATATATATATACCCATATATATATATATATATATATATATATATATATATATATGTATGTATATTTATTACAGCTGTTCCAATATGGATAATAGGGCCATAACAAATAAATTCCAATCATGTTAGTCTAGAGCTAACACTTTAATCCAGGTTTTCGTTGTTCTCGTGATTTCGGCATCTAATTGTCTTTTCCAAGTATGAGCGGGCCTTCCCCTTCTACGGCTACCTTAGGGGTCTAGCGTTATTCGTGACAGAGAGATACATTAGTTTTATTATAAAGTAATTAAAAAAGTCACCGAATTGTCGCTCCAAAACTTGCCGACCATATCGCTCATTTTTTAAATAAAAGTGTCCATTCACAAACTGTCAAAAGAGCTATTAGGAACAATGGCCTTTTTAGCAGAACACCACGTAAAAAGCTCTGATATAAAAACACTTTATTTGACTTAAGTTTGCAGGTGCGCATATTGACAAAGAGATGTGTTTCTTGTCCAAGGTTTTACTGAAGTAAGTTCAATAAACTAGGAAGTGATAACAGTGCTAAGATATGGAGAAAAAGAAATGTTTCTATGCAGCTTGAAAATTCAATATCAACTGTAAAGCATGGCGACAAGGGCCTTAGAAGGTTGGATTTTGTTGAAGACATTCTGGACCGATAGCAATGCAAAACTATATTGGAACAAAGTTGGAGTCCTTGGGTCTTGGAGATGGTTGGATTTTCTAATAAGATAATGACACCAAGCATATTGTATTGATCACTAAGGAATGCCTTTTATATTACGCTTCCAGAAAACTCAATACCCCTCTGCAAAGTCCAGATTTTAATCCTAAAGAGCACGTTTGGAACTTTTTGGCGCGCAAAAGACTGAGCTACATGTACACGTTTGTCATCCCATGTTTTTGATATTTTATGGGTTTTTCGTTAAAATGCAAATGAATAGATTTATCTTTTGTTTTTGATGGGTAAAGATGATTAAAAAAAACTATATTGTTAATTTTTTATTAAACAATAGTTTCTTCAGAATAAGGCTATATGAGGCTGCATGTAGATTTTAGTTCTTCACTGTATGTATAATCTTTATACACAAGGTGAATTCAATAAGGTGGTATTGCCATTACAAAAACTAATTTTTAACAAAAATAACAGACATTAGTTGATTTCCTATGTCCGATAAATGTTCAAAATTATGACAGAAATAACATTTGTAGTGAAATACGCACAATCTTATGGAACGTATCTACCGTGTAAAAAATGCACAGAAAAAGTCGGGTATCTTCTGTAAACAAAAAACGACAGAAATTCAAATCGAGTAAATTTTTAAAGATAAATAAAACAATAACGCGACAATTATTTTAAAGTTTTGATAATCAAAGAAGGTATTTTAAAGGTAATTTCCCGAATTAATAATAGAAAGTGTCAAAATCTTATTAGATTTGAAAACTATAGCAATTTGCAATTTCATTCGATTTCAATTTCACTCGATTTTGTTTTACAGAACATCATTTTAGTTTCTTAGAATAAAACATGGTGAAATTACATAAGGTGAAGTTGTTCGTCCGGCTGATAACTTTTTTTTTGTTCACCATGGTTCACATGCTGTCAAAACATCTTCTTGCACAGCAGAGACTTACTAAAAGGAACGATTCAAGGACATCGTTAAACTCTATCTTATTGCAAAAAACATGCTTCAAAACGCATTAAAAATCATATATTTATAATTATGTCTAATGTTCATAATTGAAAAACGTCCAAAAAACGAAATATTGAAATATTAAAATTTTCAACAAAATAAAATATTTCTATTTACAGGTATTAACTGTATACAATTTTTGTTTACATTTTTTTATATGGAAATTTTTTGACATCTACCATATAATGTACAAAAAATTTTCTTATATCATTCTTATGTCTTCAACTGTAACTGGCTTTCACACAAATTGAAAATTTCCTATTGTGCATTAAAAACATAAAATCAAGACAAGATTATATTTGCAAATCATTTTAGTTAAAATTTGTGTAAACCGGATTGTGAATTAAACAGAAAAAAATCTGTCAACCGAACCAGAAAATGCCACATTTTTGAATTCACATTGTTTATATCTATAAAAAAAAGTTTACCTGTAACTGCTAGCACCCGTACTCTGACAACTTTGCCTACATTTATTCCATGACGTACATTGATCTAAATATATAACAGTACAGTTAACAGTAATTAGGTTGTCTCTTTCTTTTAGAACTTCATCCAAGTTTTTGTCATTAGTTTCTGCAACAAAATATAATAAATGTCGTTGTTTGCAAAAAATAGTTAGGTACTTACTAAAGTAATTAAAATCCTTTTCTAATTTAGGGCCCGATAAAACAGTGTCAAAATCCACTTGGAATGTAAATATGTTCCAATTATAATCAAGGTCGTCTGCTGATGATGAGACTAAAACATTAAACAACTCTGGAACACCTTCAAAATCTTCGACATGAGATTTTTTTGATAAAGAATTTCTAGTATCATTTGGTCTAGGACATAATTCTGAAAAATATTTATAAATTTAATAACATTATTTAAAGTTTGGCGATAATATCATAAATCTAAAAATAACAGCGATTTTGCAAAAATATTTTATTATTGACAAGCTACAAATAATGCGTATTACTTTCTAAAACGTATTGCTAAAGCATTTAAAGTACATAGAATATAAACATTATAGACACCTTTTATAAAAAAAATCATGTTTTGGAAGCAGAAAATAATATCAGTTAAGGCAATATTCAATCAATATTATCAAATAGGCAATATTCTAACAGTGACAATCATTATCATAACAAAATTAAACATGCGTCGAGACTTAAAATGTAATGGTTCTAGATAAATTAGTTTAATTCTAAAGAATTTTTTTTTTACATAATGTAAAAATGAAATAAACTGGATTGTTAAGACACACATTTTTTATAAACATTTCTTTACTACTTGTGTTGCCAATGCTGAGGGTCAATGCAAGAGTGTTGTTGCTTGAATGTGGAGCTGGGGTCTTTGCACTCGGAGGTCAGAAGACTGTTGAATAGGGCCAAGGGCACACGTTCGGCTGAGGATTGGGATAGGTATAGAATCTGTTTCAATAGGTACAAGGGGAATATCAAGAGGGCTAAGAGGGAGTCATGGACGAAGTCCATTGATTCTGTCAATGAACTGTCCAGGTTCCGAAAATTGTTATCCAAGAACAATGCTGTTTTTGGTAACATTCGAATAGAGGACGGTTCATGGGCTGAATCTGGCTCTGAGTCACTTCGTATTCTCCTGGAGACCCACTTCCCTGATTGTAGGGAGGTGTGACGGTTGAGGAGCCGGGGCAGGCAGTTTTGACCGCGGTTACAGATGAGGAACGGGCATTGGTGACTGATAGGGCGACATTGGATAAGTTAACTTGGGCGGTCCGGTCCTTCGGGTCCTACTGCTCTGCCATTTTGGGGGGACTTGACTGAGGTGAGCATTCGGTGACCTGTGCTGGTTTTACGGACTATAAGGCCAGGGAATGCGACTTCGGCATATGCCATACGGCAGTTTTTCCGGATAGAGTCTTGGCGTGGGGTTGATGGAATATTTGACGGCCACGCTATCTTTACAGATGGATCTAAGACCGAGGAGGGCACTGGCGCGGGAGTCTACATGGCGGATAGTGACATTGAATTGTCCTTTAGACTCCCGGATGAGTGCAGTGTTTTTCAGGTCGAGATCTTCGCTGTCCTCAGAGCAGTTGAGCGTTTTCGCGACTTGGCTGCTGTGGCGTATGGTATGCTCTTTTACTTGGACAGTCAGGCGGCTATTATTGCGCTGACTGGTCGCCATGTCAGCTCAAGGCCGGTTGCATTGTGCAGGAGTACCCTTGCGTCGCTCCTGGATATGTGCAGTATTAAACTGTGCTGGGTTCCGGGGCATGCTGGCATAAGGGGTAACGAGATTGCAGATGAACTGGCAAACGCGGGCGCGGCTTGTGGTGAAGAACAGGTATATGCGTCCACCGCTTAGTTTCTTTGGCACTTAATTGAACGCTTGGGCCTGAACGCTGCGCGACCTGACTGCTCTAGGACGGAATGGGAAGGGAAATCTTAGGATTCTGATAGGCTTTGTGACTGGGCACTGCGCTCTTAGGGCGAGGACTGGGATTTAGGAAGCAGGCTCTCCTATTTTCTGCCGAGTTTGCGGCGATACATGGGAGCCGGTGACTGTGGAACACATCCTTTGTCACTGCCCTGCCCTTTATGGGCGCAGGCTCAGGTTGCTGGGACGGAGCCCTTTCGATGGCCTTGGTGACATTGCGTCGGCTAGGATATGCGACCTGGAGGGCTTTCTATCAGTTCTCACCTGGCTCCTTAGGTGATGCCTGGTCCTCTTTGGGCATCCGTCTCTTTCTGTATGCCACTTCTGACTCTTTTTCTTCTCCTATTTCTTTCTCTGTCCTTCCTGTCTCTTTTTTTAATTCTTCTCTTCATTACTTTTTTCTTATCCGTTGAAAGGTTTTTTCCACAATGGACCACTGTGGTCTCTGGGTGGGGTACTTCGATACCGACTTTCTTACCTACCTACCTTTGCCTTCTCTGCTTCAATATGGGTTCTTCGTTTGTTAAATTCCACAGTTCTATGTTGCTTATGATGTTAGGCCAGAATACCTTGCATATGATCCTAAGGCACTTGTTGGTGAATGCCTATAGCCTTTGCCTGATGGTATTAGACACAAGCCAAAATTTACTACCGTACAACAAAATTGACTTTACACATGTGTTGAATATACTGAGCTTGGTTTGCCTCGATATGTATCAGCTTCTCCATACTGACTGTAGTTGTCCGAATGCCGCCCTTGCTTTGTTGAGCCTGTTGTTAACGTCTTTTTCTGCAACGCCGTTTTTTGCATTGTGCTTCCCAGATAGCAGAAGCTATCCACTTACTCTCCAGTTATTGCAAACTTTCAAGTCGCCACTTTTTTGTAGCTTCACAATGATGCCTTTCTTCCAAGTTGATGTAATATGGGGCGGTAGTAATTCAGCTGCAGTTGTGATGTCTGCCCGTAAGATTTATACTAGAAAGCCATCTTCGCCTGTAGCTTTATTGTTCATCAATTTTACTATTGCCTCTTTTATTTCATTCAAGCTAGGAGGGCTACATGCTATGTTCAATTTATTTTCTATAGGGCTGTTTCGATGTTATGCGTTCCTGATCATGTTATTCTGAAGTTGCTGCGGGCGGAGACGCTTTCGTCTTATGACTCCAATGTTTCTTTTTCGACATTTCAGTTTGAACTTGATTTCGCCTATGATAAGAATGATGTGGCTGCTATCTTATCGCCACGTAGAAACGACGCCTCCATTGAATTGTGTTGATGGTGAGAATCCCTGCCAAGTGTGTGGGTGGTAATACATACTTTAGCATTGCCGTCTTTTTTTTTTATTAAATTTAAACAAAACATAATTATGAATGTAATATTTGTGTATTTGATAGGATTTCTGGAACTAAGTGTTTTTGGAATATAAGTAGGTATATTTTATATAATAATAAGAATTTGAAATCGGACGGCACCGATCGGGTTCCGATTCAGTTTCTCGAAATTGTATTCCCATATTTCTATCATTTTGTAATTTTCCGCATTAATTCTAACATCTTCTGTTTGTCCTGCTAAATGGAAACTAGCTCGGGTTGTTCCAATATCAAGTCTAGAATTATTCGTGACCTGATCTGAGGCCGAATTCTATTCTCCCAGCTTTGTCGAAGGTAGAGGAACATATTCTTAAGGACCAAATTCTATGGTTTCGTCTGACCCGGCAAACGCTGTTCTACCTTCAAGGTGGTTGAAGAGGAATCGTTGTTTTGCCTTTAACTTTTTTTGTTTTGTATTCTATAAACTTTTCAAGTAACAATAAAAAGTCATAATATGGAAAATGGAAGGCATTTTGTTGGAAAATCTAAACGCCATATCCCCGGAACCATGGGTTGATTTCGTGCAAACTTTACATAAACAGATCATCCCCAAGGAACCTTGAAATTTCGATTGAAATCGGATTCGACTGAATATGACAGTGTAGGCAAATCTCTTTTTTTTCGGATGATGCGTTTCTTTTATTAAGTGCTTGTCGGGATAATAAAGATGTGCTTGAAGCAAATATATTTTAGTTTTGATCGTTTTTGCAATTGTCTTTTCTGAACTCATTGCGTATTAATTCTTCTAAGACTAAGGCCATTCTTTTTGGAAAACCCGTTAGTTCGTTCACTGTCTTGAATGTTCTAATTGATGGTGACAATTGAGTTTGTTGACAGACTGAAATGCTTAGGTGTTTAGGCTGATGCAAAACTAAAGTTTGAGATTCATTTTGATCATACCTATTGTAGAGTTGATATTTTCTGTAGTATTTATTTGCCGTACCTCTTAAGGGGAAGACTGCATTATGACGCATTATTAATGCCACATATATTTTATGGACTTGAGGTAGTGTCTGGTATATTAGATGGTGTGACTGCTAAACATAATCGTATCAAGTTTATTGCGCGTTTTGTTTACAATGTTCGTAGATATATACAGTGATATGAAAAATAATAAGGACACCAATGTGGCATATTGTAATTTGATCAGAAAGTAAATGAAATGAGATAATTGCTGATAAATAATTGTTCTTACTTTTAGTTAATAAGCTACAGAAACATGCTTCATTCCATTTTTACTAAATTATTGCTTGTATTTTAAAATTCTAATTAAATTAAACATAAAATACAAATTCACCCCATGCAAAAAATAAGGACACAATGGTATTTTCGAAGTAGTTATAAAAAAGAAATAATATGATAATATATTTGCAATAATTTCAGTTCGAATGTTGTTCTAGAGTAAATAATATTTTGCGAAGGCTCCATGGTTGTTTAAAACTGCCAAATATCGTCTTGTCATAAAGTCGACAACATTTTGGCCTACTGAAGGCGATACATCATACCCTGTAGCCTGAATTAATTTGTAAATCTCATAAAACTTTGTGGGACATATGTCTTTGGTTGCTGTTTTACAACATTCAACAAATTCCATATCGCATTTGGGGGCAAGTCTAACACAGTGATATTGTTATCATCGGACCCTTTTTTAGAACACTTTGCAGTGCAACGCTCATCATTGTGGCTTATTATCTCTTCGGGTGTAGGTAAAATACTTTTTCGAATGATTTCAACGTAATCTGCTGCTTCAGTAAGTATCTGTAGACGATATAGTGGCCAAACACAAAGGCAAATTACCCTAACCAACAATATTACCGCCACCATGCATTACAGTCTTCAAATTCATATTCAGAAATATTTTATTTTGCAATATATATTATTGGCCTGGAAAGGTTATGTGTATTGCATTGACTTGAATAAATAAATGAATAGTTGTAAAATTATGAATCGGTTGTAAATAAATAAACTGTAGAATAATGAAAAAATAAAGATCAAGTTTTCGGCCTTTATTTTATTTGCAATTAACGAAAGTATAAAGTATTAATAAGAAAGAATAAAAGTATTAAAAGGTAAAAACGTAATATGTACTGATTTTTTATTTTTTCATACAAAAAATAACAAATTTAAGTTCTACGAAAGTAAATCAGTTTTGTGTAGGATGAGAGTAGAGATCAATCAGAATCAATGTTCATGTCACTATATTTATTATTTAATAGGTAATTGGCCTCTATTTTTTCTATAAATCTGAATTATCGTTTACGAAACTCACATACATAAGTATAATTTCATTAAATATTTGTATATATGTACGTAATAAACCTAGAATATTGATTGTCCGATAATCGAGATATTACTGTTCAATTATACACAATTAGTTTAGAAATTCAATCATGATCAATTGTTTACAATTGACTTTACTAATGAGCCTAAAATATGCGGAATTCGTCTTTTTTCTATTTGTTTTTACACAAACAACAATAACGGACTTGTTTTGAGACACAATACAAATGATAAGTTGACTGTCAATAACTTCCCGTTATCCATTTGCAATTTGTGATTTTAAATGACTTACCAACACAACTGCAACATTCCTCGTAATATTTCTTGCCAAGACATTTGAGACATTCCTTGCAACAGGAACAGTTTTTCAATTCGCACTTGCAACTTTGTGTCAACATGCATTTTGAAACGATAGACGCACAAACGACTTCATTGCACGACTCTACTGAAGTGTAGAAAAATACAAATCCAAGTAGCAAAAATGCGCCCACTGTTAAACTCTTTAGAACTTCCATATTGCCAATGATGTTAAATCAAATTATCGAATAAGCGAACAAATCACAAAAATAAATATTTAAAAACAACAACAGTAAGCACAAAACAAAACACAAAGGACGGACAATTTTATAAAAATAATAATCAAAAAATCATTATTGAGACACACTTGAATGCAAGAAAAATTAAATTTCTATGGCTTCTCACTCACGAACAAGTAGCAAAAAGTATTTTAACAAAATTTAGATATAATTTCTACTTAATTATTTATTCACACATTAGATGATAAAGTGCTGCGACATTTTGCTTTTTTCTATTTGCGATCTTCTATTATCTGTAGACTGGACTGGTTAAACTGGTGATCTGCAGGGATGCCAACTTTGAATAAAAATTATATTGTTGGGTAACATTTTTTTGCAAAATATGTGTCGAAAATATCATGACGATAGGTTTTATTCAATTTAAAGAATTTTTGTTTGCTTATGAAAGTGAGTGAGTCTATGGCGTAATTAGTAGAGGTACAAACAAATCTATAATATTTTTTAAGACAAATATTGGAATTAAGCATATATAAAAAGTTAATGAGTTTTGTCAAAATTTTAATTTCGGAGCTCTTTATCTCTTGAATAAAATGATGCTGCTGTAAAAACAGTAAAAGTTACAAAAATGTAACACATAAATGGGCGCAAATTGGATAGCACTTGAAAATATTAGCTTTTCTTAAAAAATGTGTACATACAGTCAGAGCCAAGAAAGTGTACACCATAATTTTTTAGAATTAAGTTTTTATTTCAGTCTTAAAATGCGATGAAATTAAACGTTTTATATTTTTTAATACTATATTTACGGCTTTACAAAACATATAAAAAGCAAGAACAACATTTTTACAATTCAACAAAAAACGAAAGATACTCTATTTTTTACGCGCTAAAAAAGTGCACAAGAAAAAAAATTATGCAAGAAATAGAATAAAGTAAAAATATCTGGGGAGTGATAGAATCTTTTTTAAAGATGCTGTCGAATACAACAAGAATCTGCTTTTAAAGTTTACATAATACCTCCAATACGGCTATAAACATGGTTTTTCGTACCTTCAACCACTTGAGTTGGAGTTATTTTTTAAGAGATTTGTAAAGTATTAGATATAGTTTTAAAATACATAATTTGTTTAAATTTATCGAATTTTTAAAGACTGAAATAAAAACTTTATTCTA
This sequence comes from Wohlfahrtia magnifica, assembly GCA_023159175.1. Classification (NCBI taxonomy): domain Eukaryota; kingdom Metazoa; phylum Arthropoda; class Insecta; order Diptera; family Sarcophagidae; genus Wohlfahrtia; species Wohlfahrtia magnifica. The sequence goes on along the minus strand of JAKWBJ010000495.1, from coordinate 1,073,082 downwards.
GAGAATGACGTCCACTTTTTTACGTTGACTGTATATACACATATCGTACTTGTACTGCTAAAGTGAGTCAAATCAAAATTTTTAAATTTTTAGTAGAGGCAAAAACATTTCTGTTTAATATGAAATTGTATCACAAAAAGGGTTAACAAATATATTTCTTTTGGGGAAAAACTAAGGAAAGTGATGTAAGATTTTTACAGTAGGTAAATATGACCACTGTATATCGTTATCTTGCAAAAAGTGAAAATTGGCAAATTTTTAGTTGACCACTTTAGCGGTACAAACGCAATATATGTATGTATGTAGTTCATATATTAAAAAATAAGAAAAACTTTGCATAAAAAAATTTATTTATGTGTTTTTATTCATTAACTTCTTCATGTGGTAGAAAAAAATACATCACATTGTGCACATCTGTACAGAAAAGGTTTTAAAATCATATATATTTTTCCAAAACCGGTGTTCTACGAGGGACGTAAATTCTATTACAAAAAGTGTGTTTGCCTATTAATTATATACATAGATGTATTAGCACATAAAAACATTAATTTGTTAATTTAAAAACGTTAAATTTCTGATAATAGTTTATAGACAAGTTTAGCAAGTATTTAAAAATGGTTGAATAAACAAAATTAAGTTAATAGATTAACAACAGTACTATTTAAAACCGCAGATGAAAATGCGCTTATGAGTTCTCAGGATGCTGAATAAAGACTTCAGGGCTAACCATAATTTACTTTTGCTAACTTAAGCTACTGTAAAAAATCAAAAAAAAGTCCTATATAAATAAACTATATAACAACAAAGCAAGCAGACAACGAAACAAATAAGAAACAACAAAAACACAATAGGCACTGAAACAAAAAAGATGCTTCCGATTAAGTCGCTGCATAAGAACTGAAGAAAAATAAATTTAAAGAACTGAAATCTACATGAAATATCGAGGGGTTCAGGGGCTTTTGAATTATTGTTCACTCAGCCATATAAAGAGTACATCGATGCGGACAGCAGTCAGTTCAAGTCGAATTGAACAAGATGGTCTCATTTTGAAAACGAACACAACACTGTAAACAGCTTTTAACGTGTGCCAAAATAATGCAACTCTCTTTTAAGCAAATAGTTAACAAATTAACTATGTGTTATATTTGTTGTAAAAAAAGTAATAGCGAATCGTTTTTACATATACCAGTTATTTATCAGCTGTTGCTTACGTATCAAGCCATGGTCACCTGATTTGAATTCGCCTTGAGTCAGTTTATTTGGTATAAACTCAGCGAGTGGAGTTTATTTAATATAAGCTCAGCGAGAAGAGAGTTTATTGGTGTAAACTCAGAGTAACGAGCAATTTGAGTAAACTTAGTGTGAAGAGAGTTTAGTCTGGATAAACTCTGGTTGAAAAGGTCGCGATCAACCTAAGTTGTGACAACGATTAGGTTGGGAGATCTTTAGTTAGAAAGAACTGTGTAATAGTTGTTATTGTTTTACACAAAGGGTGTAAATAGAGAATATTTAAGTTTACTTTTTATTGCTTTTAAAAAGGTTACAAACAGTGGAACACAAAATTGTATTCAATAAAGCATTTTAATTAAAAACCAAACAAATTTATTTTCATTTTAACTGCAATTTACGAACTCATGAAAGTAAACGTTTTTTAAGAGTAAAAACGTAACAATACTCAGAGTTAGGTTTATTGCATTGGATTTCGTTTTCTACTACTATTAGTGATAGTAAAAAAAATAATGCATTATCGCCCCTAATATTTAGTGGTAGTGGAAATTGAGTGCATTAAATGAAACGATTTTAGTGGTATTGGAAATTGAGTGCACTAAATAAAACGATTTTAGTGGTAGTGGAAATTTAGTGCACTAAATGAAGTGAATTTAGTGGTAGTGGAAATTTATAGTTATACATGTTTGATTGTATGTATTCGCACAGTTGTTTAAGCTAGCCTTAACAGCATGCATGTAAACATTTGTTTATGTATCATATACAAAGCAATAACAAAAGAAACAAGTTATTCATTTTCATTTTAATTAATAAAATAAATAAAAATGTGACGATAAAATACTTATAAATTATGGACATTTAACAACATTTCGTGATAAATAATTACATATTTAGGAAATATTTGAAAGAAAAAATAGTAATAGTACTAATGTTTGCAATTAACAACTATTTGCGCTTAAATTCAAAAAGTACATTATAGCGATTCTGTAAATATTAACAATAATAGAGATTGTTACTTTGTCGACTTGTTTTGTTGTTCTGCTATTCTTTGATTTTCATTACAAATTGACAAACATTTAAGTCAAACAGCACCACTGTTAAAAAATAAGACACAATAGCGAAACAGAAAAAACATTGCCGCCAAGCTGTACTGTTAATAAGCATAATTTTCTTTGAATTTCAATTTTTTTGAGACAAGATTAAGATTACAAAGGCAGCTATACAAAGTTAACGGGAATGTACAAGACTTAAAACTATATCGTATTGTTTTAATAAACATAATAAGTTCGTAAATTTTATAACGCTACGTGCTTATATAGTTAGGGAAGAATACAATTTTTATATTAAACGATAAACATTGCAATTACATTGCTCAAAATATAATAAAAGTTTACATTAATTAGTCAAAATTGATACACTATGAATAAACTTAAAACTAAGGAGATATATATACAATGGGATTGAGTACTAAATAAATGAAACTTTAACTATCCCCACAATCGCTGAACAGTATCCAAAGCACCACCTTACACTCTCACCAACATTTGATGATGGGTGCAAGTATGACTCCAGACAGGCTGCGCGAGTTTGGGGTACAAAAATAAACTTAGCCCCTATTAGAACCTAACATTGAATGGGAGTAGAATTCTGGAATATGGTATTCTGTAGAAGATTGTAAATCTCGAATGTTCTCATGTAGAATCACAACTGGGAACACACATATTTGGACTATTTGCCAAACTAAAAACATCTCTCATCAATAATAAATATAATCAACACATAACTTTTTTGATTTCCAAATGCTGAAATGACATTTCAAACGTAAATTGTCAAAAACTATTTTCCAAAATATTTAAAAATTTAATATCGTTTTCCTTTTGTCAAACGAAACAACTATAAGAACTATGGCACATTTAAGAAGGTGGTGTTGCCGGTTCGACTGACTGTTTTTATTATAAAAGTCAAACGTTTTTTTATTTTACACCTAATACTGTATTTACGCAATTTTTTGCACGATATAGTTTATAATTATCTATAGTGTAAGAATAGGATTAGGTGTATTTTATTTAAAATATTATTTATATTAATTTTTTGACATTCAAAAATCACAAAAAAGCAACAAATATGTATATGTTTTTGTTAAAAAGGTTAGTTGTACAGTAGGGCGGGTCGATTTAAAAATCGCCCAAGTGGCAAAGAAAATCGTATTATATGGATCAAAATAAAACTTTGCCCAAGGAACCATACCTCAAATGAGTTGTGATGTTCTTTATTTTGACCCGATAGCGTAGAATTTTATTTATAACACAGTCTCGCTTTTCTTTGCTATCATCAAACAACATTGACAGCAAGATATTTTCCGAATGCGCATATGAATTATCTTTAATTACTTTATTGACAATACTGTGAAAAGGAGGTTGTAGAATTCGTGAAAAATAAGCTGTAATACTTGATATTGAAGTACATTGACACATAACAATTAATTATAAATTCAACCAGAATTCGTAAATTTTTGGATGGATTTTCCGTTGTCACATATAATCGTAATAATCTAGCGGCCTTGGTGAGCCAGCTAGAATGTAAAATTTTGCCTGGTTTGATGGAATGGGGACGGATAGGGGCATATTTTAAAACTGTTGACAATTATAATAAATGAGTGATAGCAATTACTTACCGGAAGAATTTCACAAGTTTCGATTTGATTGCTCAGTTTTCCGATTGCCGATCTTGGTCCAGTGCTGGTTGATTTATCCAAAGCTTGAAGGAAATACCAAAACTGAAGTTCGTTGAAGTGTAGAAAGGAAACGAACCAATGCAATGGTCTTTTTAACAGAAATTTAAATCGTCGTATAATTATACCGTGTGGCCCAGTGTTTGTTAACTCACCATCAGTGCATATACCAATTAATGCATCCAATGATATATTTTTATCGTTGAAAAATCATTTCATTTCGTTTTCTGGTATTCAGCCGTTCCATGTTCCAGTCTTACGTAACCAATCTATTGAGAACTTGGTTCTCTCAAAATAACAAGATGCGGTTCTTTCACCATTCTAGTATGATACTTCCCATCAATTTTATCTCTCGTTACAGTATCATCTTTTCTACCATCGAATGAAAACGCTAACAAATTGGTATCGTCTAACCGTTTGCGAAGCTCTTCTCGTCTGCGTTTGTCTTTTAATCTCAAAACTTTCGATTTATCCATGATGAGAGGTTCGCTATGCTGATCTTTCATTTCGAAATCTTGGAAAAGATTGGTTTCTAATGCTGATGCTACTCTATCAGGCACATCAAATCTGTCATACATCACCGTAAAGTTAACATAACCGTTGCTCCTTGCCCTTCATTTTCCATCACAAATGTTTATGTTGATCGTGCATAAACTGCTTGGGGAGTTCTGGAACCAACATGCATGTACATACAGATGCCTTCAAATCGCATTTACATTTAACAATGTAAATTTTTTTCAGAGATTTTACAAACTCTGGAAATGGGTTATAGTATCTTTGCTTGTCTTCGACTTAATATTTGTTGAGCAATCTATTCAATTTAATCAATACACTATTTTTGGCATTATTTCCATACCGAGTTTTTCCAAATTCCAATCAACTTATTTGCTACTTGAGTAGTGCGTGTTTTATAGGAAAACTTTTTTGTTCTTTTTAGCATGTTCCTCAAATAAAAATATTATCTCAAGATACCCAACTCGGTTGGTAAATTAAGATCAGTCAAATCAGAACACGCACCAATAAGAGTAACATCATGCTTGGGTATATGACACATTGGGTTTTTGATAGTTGTTGATGTTGTTGTTGCTTCACCTTGCGTTGTAGAGGATGGTGGATTCATTTCGCTGAAAAAATAAAAATAATACTTAAAATTATATATAGCTTAAGCCAAAGACCATAATCAAAAGTTTTAAGAATATTTTAGTTGGCACTCACAACAAAAGTGTCAGAAAATATATTAAATATATTTAAATGTGTTGGAATGTTTAAAAAATTTTAAATGTTTTTTAACTTTTTTTAAAATTTTCTTCTTTTAAAATTCTTTCTTTTTCTTTATTTTTTTGCACTTCACTCCTTTACATTTATGTTGAGTCTTTTGAAATACTGAAAAAATCTCGACAACACAATATTTTTCCAAATTGCTTTTTGCCTGAATGTGGGGGTCTGTCATACAATTAGACTCGACTGAGGCACTTTAAATGGGTCAGAGTGCAATTTTTCAAAATTTGACCTTTGGGTCAAAATAAGGGACATCAGAATTCATTTTAGAAGTATGGTTCCTTGGGCAAAGTTTCTTATTTTGATCCATAGAATACGATTTTCCTTGTCACTTAGGCGAAGTTTTTGCGTTCCTACAAATCGACCCTCCCTAATATACTCGTATCGGGTACGGTCTGTAAGCCGAAAACGAGTAAAATTGAAATGAATAATGAAAAAGGTATGAGTAAACCTCACTACAGTTATTAATTGAAAGCAAAAAACAAAAATATTTAAAACTATAAAATCTGCACAATTAACAGAAAACAAAACTTCAAAACTGCTCAGTGCTTCAAAAAACTGCAAAATACACATAAATCTGCACATTTGACAACGCTGCTTACACTACAGAATAACCTTAATGTCTCATTAGCCGACCGTAGAAATCGTAAATGTAAATGTAACGTAAATGTAAACGTTTTGCCACTTATAGAACACTTAATATTTTCCCTATTTTCCTATATCCCTACGTTGAAAGAGATTATAAAAATCAGACAATGAGTAGTGTGGACAGTTTTAGACTACAAAGTGCTAAATGTTTCTTTCGATTTAATCGTCAAAAATTTGTAAAATAAAGAATTGTAGTTTTTTACAAATTTGAAAATTGTTATAATATTACCCTTTATATTCCCATTTTCGAACTCTCACGTAAAAAGATTTTTTAGCCTGCTAAACCGTGTTAGAACTGATTCTAGAAATACGTTATCAGCTTATATAATCGCGTCTATAATTTCTAAAATAGTATTGAAACAAACATACTTTGGTATTACTTACAATTTCTTTTAGATTATGTACATAAATGGCTTACAATTTTAGGTATGACATCAATAATGTGTTGCTCTATGTCATTCCATGGGTTTACTATATGACTGAGATCTGGTGATTGAGTTGGCTAATTAATAATGTTGATCCTACTGTGCTCTAAGCAGCACTCCACTGTACGTGAAATGTGTTGTGATAATTGTCACGCATAAAATGCCATCTAAGTGGCATGTTTTCCTCTACAAATGGGATCATTTTGTTCAAAAGCGTTTTCTTCTAAGCGTACTGATCCATTTGCATATCGAATTTGGTTATAGGACCAACACCGTGCCCAGAAAATCCGACCTAAACCATCAAATTTCTCGCACTATGTTTTACTGTCATTGATGTATACCTGGGTTGTGTTGCGTGCTTATATATCATATTTTCAGATCCAAAACACAAACAAATTTGGGTTCGTCATTCGAGAGGATGTTTTTCTAAAAGAGCGGTTGCTTTACTGTATTGGCAAACAAAATACAATTCTGGACTTCAAGTTCCTTTTGGATACACGTGCCTTATGCTGTATAATGCATCCATACAATTTTTTTTTCAATTTTCCTTCTAATTGTTCGCGAGGAGATGTCATATACCATATTTTGTTGAAAATTCCTTTTAGATTTGAGTTGAGGATTTTAAGCGTCCTCCAACTGAGTCTCTATAAATAAATGAGACTTTTTTACGAGTTGTTTTACTAGACCAAGCATACTGTTTAATACTTTTATATGTCCAAAGGACTCTAATAGGGAAGCAATGCCACAAACGAAGCCTTTTATCGCGCTTATTTGATGAATCACTTTCCTGCCTTTGAGCACCATTTAAATTGACCCATTTCTATTTATTGTTTTATGGTTTTATTACAACCTTTGGAATTTAACATTCACTAAATTTACCAATTTAAGATATTACAGAAAAAATTTGAGAAGAATATGAAAATTTACAGTGCAGATTACATATTTTTTAAACAAATTGAACATAAAAATTAAAACCGCCAGAGGAAAGAAAAAGATGGGACGTACATACTGAGCACACCATAGACAACACATATAGGTAAATAGTTTCCGCGATTTTAATACCTAGAAAAAAAAAAAAAATAAACGCATTTCAGCATACAAGAAATATGCTAACCCAATGTCCACCACTGTATGTTATTATTATTGTTGTTTTCTGTACTATTACACTTGGTTCTGCTCCAATTTTGCCCTTCTATCGTACAATTCCGTGTTTAAATAGTGGCAACACTGATGTACAGCCAAATTGCGTTTAAAATAAAGATAGAAGTATATTTTTCCACAGAAAAATAAACCTAAATTTTTGGCTCTAAAAATATTTTTTTTTAGTTATGTAAATTTTAGTAGGTAATTTACCCGAGCTAAGTGGTGTGGTAATGGTTTCTTAGGAACCCATTGTACTAGGTTTGATTTGTTTACGTTGCCCATTACTTTATACGTAATATAACAGTTAGTCAACTAAATTTCCATCATTCTGGCAATATCAATAAACCAACATATGTTTGGTTTTATTTACATTTGAGATACAGTTTTTGATTTTTTTCATCAGAAATAAATTTGTTGACACAAAAGAAACAAAAAAGAAAAATAACAATAAAAAATAATGTTTAAGAATTTCTTTACTATTATAATTATAATTTCGTTTGGAGCATTTTTATATGGGGTACGACACTTATTCTTAGAGGTTGAAGAAAATGCCTGTCGTATGACGTACATGTTCGGAGTTCCACAATTTTCGGTATTTTTTTTATTTATTTTTTTATTAAGATTGATTAAAAAATATTTAAATTATTAATGCAGAAAATTAATTTTGATGCGAATAAACAATTTCCATATTATGCCCTCTATTATTATTACGAAGGTCAATTAGAGAAAAATGCTAACAATTTAGCATTAAAGGGAGCGCCGGTCATTTTTGTGCCTGGAAATGCAGGATCGTACAAACAGGTAAGTTATATTTATTTGTTATTTAATAGCATCTAATAAGAAATTCGATCATACAATTTTAACTATAACCTATGTACCAAAACAAAGAGACTGAATTGATTGTTGCAGGGCTATAATAGGTTAAAGTATTTCTATTTTATGTATATTAAATCGAATAAATGTATGGGCTTGTTCTTAGATGCATCATCACGGTAAACTGTTGCCACAGAAAATAAAATAATGTTATTTCATATAAATTTGCTTCCTTTGGCATAAACAAGTAAAATAGGTTGTTTTAAAGCACTAAATGTCTTGATGCAGAGTAGAGATTCGTTTTCGAACAAGGTCTTAAAATAAAAACAAATTCGATTTAACATATATTTTTTTAACAAAATATGACCCTACGTAGGGATGCAAACGATACATCGATGTTTTCTAATGTTTGTTAGAACGCGATACAACGATGTTTTCTAATGTTTGGATGTTAGAAAACATCGATGAATGTTTTGATGACCGATGAATCGGCGATACATCGATATTCAATTTGAAAAATATCGACATAGTTCTTTGTACACTTTTGTTCATTTCAATAAATTTTTTGAGTTGTTACTTTGCACTAGTTATTATTGACAGTGTTATAAATAAATAGCCATCGATATCGTTTAAATAATCGTTTAAATTAATTAATTCAGTATACTTAAAAGTGTGTTCTGCTGTCATATGCCTCTTTTTTTATTATTTTGTAAAACAAGTTCTTAATTACTTTTGTTGTTTCTAAAGTTGTAGGCAAGTACTATTTCTCAATAAAAGCCCGGTTAAAACCGAATACATCTATTAACTGGAATGCGTGTCGCTTTGTTTTATAATCTCTATAATCCGTTGTTTAACCTCTATAATTAGTTGTCGTAACAACTAGTGATTTAGGCAAAGCGTGCAGAACAATGCCTTGAGAAACACCAGGCTGTTGCCGCTCAAAAGTCATAATGAGCTTTTGACCAAACGTTTCCTTATTGTTTGTCACCTTACCAGTCGCCCCAATCACGGGATTTTCACACTGGATCCTCCACCTCGACGCATCCGACAGGGCCTTTGGCGATACTGCAATGGCTCCAAGATGTCATCCCACCTATTGTGTACCGGTTCGTCATTGCAGACGCTCAGCAACTCGTTCATCAACAGGTGATTTTAAATATAATTGACAATTATGAGAACAACAAGATCCTTAATCAACACACACCGGAGATTGCGAATAATGAAAGGCTCTACCGAGGCAAATGAGGACAACACTAGCGCAACTAAGGGCAGGATGGAGCAATATCCTCAACTGCTACAGAGAGCGGATTGTGCTCGACACACCAAATAGATGGATAGTCTGCTAACAGGGACCACATAATACGGCACATCTATTTCGTTATCCCAGTAGAGTTACAGACTTGCGCCCCGTAGACCTGTAGCTGCGTTAGATCTTTGTTGCGCAACTTCTCCGGTTATAAACTGCATCAAATGGCACAAGTTAATCTAATGTGGAATTTCCCTCTCCCAGGGGATGTAACATAAAGAAGTAGAAACGCTGTAACAACAACATAATTCTCTGTGGTCATTCACATTTTTTTGTTACGTGATCATGTCTTAATTTATTTTTTCTTTTTTCATTATACAAATCAAGTTTGATTTTGTAACTCTTGATTGTTGCGAAGGTCCCCTCAAATAGTTAATCGTTAAAAGGTACAATGACAAGCAATTCTCGTTTAAGCCTTCCTTAAAGAAAAAAGCAAGAAAAGTTCTTCCAGTAAGGAAAAAATTGCTTTAATTTATCACTATAGCAGAAACATAGCGATTAAATTGTTGTCCGAAAATTATGGTGTCGGAAAGCAAACTGTTCGCGTTTTAATAAAAAACAAAGGAAAATATCGAAATCTGGTTCCAAAAGTGATTCAATCTATGGTTTAAAAAATAGATATACACTTAAAATTTTAGAAAATCCAAAAGTTGATTTTGTAATAAGTAAATGGTTTCGTCAAGAAAGATTCAAGGGAACTCCTATTTCTGGTAAGTTAAATTTAACGCAAATACGTATGTATGTAACTGTAGTGTGGACATCAACAAATATGGGAACTTCAGGAGAGATGCTTATGCAAAGGCAAAATTTTTTATGATAAACATTAATTCGGAGTGTCAGTAATCATCTAGTTGAATGGAAAAATTAAAAAACATGTAATTTGTATGTTAAAATTAAGAGGAGAATAAGAGTGTGCTGACGATTAGTTATCTGCCTCAATGTTTGTAGATGACTTAAAAGATTACATTTAAAAGGAGGAACTTGCAAATGAACAACTATATAATGCAGACTAAACTAGTCTATTTTCGAAGTATATGACTATATTCTTTGGCCAGTTTAAGTGAATGTACTATAGAAGGATACCAATAGTCTAAGGAAAGACTTACAGCTTTGCTTTGTTCAAATGTGGTTGAGGCTTATAAGTGTAAATTAATGATAATAGAAGAAAGAGCAAATCCAAGAGCTTTATAAATTGCCAACCTTCCTCCAATAAAAGAGCTTGGGTAACACACTAACTCTTTCTAAAGCGGCTTAATAACAATTTCGTTCCAGAAGTAAGAAAACGTATGCAAAAAATTGGTCTCAAAAAGGAATTGTAATGTTCTTTTGCTATTAGATAACCGCCTAGCTGATCCGGATGTAAATGCTATATTATCAGATAAAGTTGCAGTAAAATATTTTCCACGGAATTGTACATCTTTATTTTAATCTATGGATCAAGGAGTCATTCGAAGTATTAAATATCATTACTGTAAATCTATTATGCAAAAGCTATTGTATTATAATAGTAGACTTGAACTCTTTAAAATTGTATATATAAAAATAGTAATGTGGACTACTGCGGCTTCATGAGATGCTGAAGGCAAAGACGTTTTAAGTGAAGTTTAGAATAATTTGCTAGATAAAAAATCAAAAAGTTATATAATTAACCACATCGAAATACAATTGGATGTGGTAATACCGTCTGGATCTACAATTGATGACATCACAGAATGGATGGAGTGCGATATTGGTGTCGCCACATTTGTCATTGTATCTGACGTTGAAATCGTTGCCAGGATCAATCAAACTCAAGAAAGTGACCATTACTCAAGTTCCGAAGATGAAAGGAATAAAGATAAAACTCCAACTTTAGTACAAGCAACAGAGGTTATTAATGTTCTTTTAAATATTTTAGAAAATTATAGTTCCCCTGGTATTTGAGAGTCAGATAAAATTCAAGTATATCGCATACAAACTCGTTTAATTAAAGAAAAACAGACAAACTTTTTTCAAATATCCAACAAACCAAAACAATTTAGAAACAACTTGTAACAAGCTTACAAATATAAGCTTTAAGCTTAAAAAATTGTTGTGAATACTATTGTAAAAGGCTTACTAAAAAATTTTTAATAATGAAAACTTAACCCTTTCGATAATATGGCTTGTTTGTAATATACATTAAACTTAGATGACTAATTATAGAATTAGCTTACAGAAGAATAGTTTTTTAATTATGCATATAATAAGCTTACAGTCTCAACATTTTTTCACTTTTTTACATTTTTGTACACTTTTGATTTCAAAAAACCACACAAAAACAAATCTAAAGGTTTCAAATCGCACGATCTTGATGGCAATTTGTTTCTCCTCTACGAGAAATAATGCGATTTTCAAACTTTTCTTTCAAAGACAAGTGAGACCATCCTGTTGAGACCACATATTCTCTACGTCTAAATCATAAATTTTCCGCCATAAAAAGCTTCGGATCATCTCCCTGTAGCGATTGCCATTGACCGTAATCGCATTTTCATTTTCGCTATTAAAAAGATGATTTCATGTAAATGTTGACCACGGCTACACCTCAAATGGTTCATACGATGTGTCCAACATATCGGCCGGTATCCCACGAATAAATTTTTCAATATTGTCATTCAGTGCGTCAAGCGTTGCGTGCTTCTCTCTATAGACATGAGCCCCCCCCCCCCCCTCCCCAAAAAAAAAAAAAAAAAAAAATAGTCTAAAGGCGTTAAATCGCACGATCTAGGCGGCCAATTGACCGGCTTCAGGAATTTTAATTAGGAAATTGATTCGCGTGCTGTGTGGCATGTGGCACCGTCTTGTTGAAGCCACTTGTCAGTAAAATCCAGCTTATTATTTTGGGGAAAAAATTTTAACATAGCGCGGTAGCGATCGTCATTCACGTTCCTGCCTTCGTCGTGTTTGAAAAAGTACGGTCAATGATGCCACCGGCCCATAATCTTCACAAAAGAGTGCATATTTCGTTATGCATTGACAGTTCTGCTCTTCATACCCAATACGGCAATTTTGCTTTTTCACGTATCCATTCAACCAGAAATGAGCTTCATCGCTGAATACAATTTTCTGATAAAAAATTTCTTAATCGAGCATGTATTTTGATAATAAAATTAAACAATCTGCAAGCGTTGTTCTACAGAAATTTTCTGTAACAAATATCAGACATATAGATATAATCGGAAATCACGTAGAGTAGGTGCTGTGCTAATTGCTGTATCTTCCGTGTATCCATCTGAAAGTATTGTTAATCACCCCTCGGATATTGAATTTGTTGCTGTTGTGGTTAAACTGAAAAGATCTAAAGTCTACTTTATGTGCTCTTATCTTCCTCTGAGGTCTGATTCTTCTATTACTCTAATCATTTTAATGCTGTTAAGTCAGTTTCCTTACTTGTTGGAGTGAATAATACCGTTTTTGTTTTTGGAGATTTTAACCTACCTTCAATTTCATGGAAACATATATCCGACGCACCTCAATTAATTCCGATAAAGAATAAAAATTACCATGACGATTTATTGAATAATATTTTTGGACTATCTCTGTATCAAATCAATTCTATTTTAATAATTTTGGGAAAATACTTGATTTGGTGTTTGTTAATGATGTTAATCTTTGTACTGTTATAGGTGCTGATCCTGTTACTTTCTCTGAAGATATTAGAAATCGGCTTTACTTTTCCAATGCAATCTAAATTTAAGCCTCCTAAAGTCAATAAGGTTTTTTGTTTTAATTGGACTAATTATAATCTATTCAATGATTTGATGAGAAATATTCGTTGATGTAATGATTACTAAATTTTGGAATAGTCCACTAATTTTTTAAATTTGCATTCCCAAAAAGTCTTATACTTCGGTGGGTCCACCATGGAATTCAAAGCAACTGTCGAGACTTAAAAAATCTTAAGAATAAATATTGTAAAAAATATCAAAGGTCTAGATCATTTATTTATTGTGTATGATACTCTGTCAGCCGGTCGGAGTATAATATTCTTAAACATAATTTATGTAAAAATTATCTTCTAAAAATGAAAAAGAATTTTATAAAAGATCCTAAGTCCGTTAACTCCAAAAGAAAATCTACTGGATTTCCATCAGTTATATATGTGATATGTTTGCCGATTTCTTGGCCAGTACTTATTCTGACGCTGTTTACGATGACATAAATATGTATCCTTATTCGATTGCATCAAGTCAAATAATATCTTTCCATACTCTTGATGGCTGTGATATTTTGGTGTGCTTGAGGAAACTTTAGATGTGTTGGCCCTGATGTAGTTCCAACTTTATTTTGAATTGATGTGCGGAATCTTTCGTCGTAATAAGTCTGATGATACAATTTATGGGGCATTGCTATATTGAGTGCTATCCCAAAAATGTTTAAAAATCTGATGCTAATTTTATGGTGCATCATACTTCATCGTTATTATCATCGTATCAACACGGATTTAGATAAGGCTACTCAACAACAACTAATGTGCTTCAGTTAACATCAAAGGTTAATGCTGCATTCACTCAAAGGAAACAAACTAACGTAATTTATACAGATTTTAGCAAAGTATTCGATAAAATGAATCATAGACTTCTTTTAACTAAATTTAATTTATTTGGGGTGACTCAGAAAAATTTAAGCTGGCTAAAGTCATATATGACTGACAGAAAGTAGACAGTTCGGGTGAACGATAGCATATCTAAAAACATATATGTTTCATCTGGTGTTCATCAAGGCATCTTGGTCCACTTCTATACTTACTGTTTATTAATGATGTGCCTAATGTTATTAATTTTTCTAACATCTTAATGTATGCTGACGATGTGAAAGTTTTTTTTACTTTCAAAGTGACTTCAACAACATTTATGGTGCAAATATAACTTGATGGAGCTGAATATTAAAAAATGTAAATGCATGCGGTTCTCAAGAAATAATTTTATTCGTGTAAACTACTCATTTGAAGGTTATCAATTGGAGTTGGTAGACGCATTTATTGATCTTGACATCTTACTTAACGGAAAACTGAGCTTTAACGACCTTATTACTATGACTGTAAACAAGGCTAGAGGTGGTTTTGGCTTTATTAAACGATGGGCAAAGGAGTATGGATCAGACATTACGAAGCAGCTATATGTTTCTCTTGTTAGGCCGATTCTCGAGTATGGATCAATCGTATGGGATTCTCACTACAACGTTTATAGCAACCATAGTGAATCTGTGCAAAAACAATTTTTGTTGTAATGTCTGCGTGGCCTTGGATGGAACTACATGGATATGCCTTCATATACTAGCAGACTGGCATTAATAAAACTGCCTACACCTAAGAGTCGTCGTACTATGCCAAATATATCTTTTATGATTAACTTGATCAATGGAAATATTTGCAGTGAATTTTAAAATTTAAAATTTAATATTCCAAGTCGTAATTCTCGCCGTTATAATCCTATTTATATTCAGTTATGCAGATCTAATTATGCTATTGCTGATGCTTTATGTAGATTATGTCGTCAGGTTTTGTTGAATTTTCTTTAAATTTATGTGTTATAAAACGTAATATTATTGTTTTTTTCAACACTTAACTATTATAATTTTTGTTATCAATTTTATATTTGTGCTAGAATTTACCTATCTGTACTCTTTTTTTTATTATTATACCCTGTAGCTTTAACTGATTTTGTAGAAAAGGAGATTAGTGAACTTCTAAGAAACAAAATTATTCAACCGTCATTCATTACCGTATTCAAATAGGTAAATGTTGTTCCGTTTACATAGACGTTGTCATCATCTTTTCTCATTCTTTACTACAACATCTTGAAAATATCGATCGAATTCTCCGCAAGTTATATAATGCGAATATGGGGGTTTCCAGGGAGAAGGGTTTGTCCTTTCCAAGGAAGGTATAAGAACTTGCCGTTCTTACGAAACGTCAAAAAGAGGGTTTGCGCTCGTTTCTTGGTTTGGCTGGTTATTATAGGAGCTTTGTAAAAGATTACTCCGCTATAGTAAAACCTTTAACCAAATATCTAAGAGGAGAAAATGACTCAGTAGGAGCCAATAAATCTAAGAATATCAAAATTGATCTAGACGATGAAGCCTTAACTGCTTTTGAGCAGGTGAAAAAAATCTGAGGATGTCTTATTGCTGTAACCCGATTATGAGCAAACATTTGATTTGACTACTGAAGCATCATCGAATGCAATAGGAGCAGTATTGTTACAGAAAGGAAGACCAATCACTATGATCTCTCGGAACCTCGCAAAGACTGAAAAGAATTATGCGACAAACAAGAGAGAGCTCTTGGCAATAGTATGGGCACTGAAAAAATTAAGGAATTATCTACATGGTGTTAAAAAGTTAAACATTTTTACCGATCATCAGCTGCTTACTTTCACTATATCAGAAAAAAAAACCCAAATTCAAAAATAAATCGCTGTCATAAATAATAAATGTCATTTATCGAACAATTTTCTCCTAAATTTATTTATAAGCCTAGCAAAGAAAATTTTATAGCGAATGCGTTATCCAAACAGTATATAAACAACTTTGGTTCGACCTCATCAATGGAAACACTCCATAGTGAGTTATCATCAAGCAAATTTATCAAGTCAGTAACAAACCCGATAAATTGCTTGAGGAATCAAATTATAATAGAAAAAACAAGACTATGAAAATATCCAGAAGAATTTTGTATAAATCTCAACTGAGACACAATTATGCTCAAATCTATTGAAAAATGATTGGCAAGTATTAAGACATGCATTAATCCAATCGTTGTTAATGCAGTTTTATGTGATCTATCTATTCTCGACAAGATTCAAAACGAATTGCAAAAAATATTCCCATCCAATAGGTTCGTTTATACTCCCCAGCAGGTCATTGACGTGTTTAATGAAAGTGACCAATTCGAAATTGTAACCTCAGAACACAACAAGCCACACCGATCGGCAAAAGAGAATGAGAAACAAATACTGAAAGACTATTTCTTTCCAGGTATAAGAAAGAAACTAAAAGAAGGTGTGGCCAACTGCAAATTTTGTAAAGAATTCAAATATAATCGTCACCCAAAAAGACAAGCGGTAGGTTTGACACCCGTACGAAATTATCCAGATGAAATATTGCATATGGATATATTTTTCTCAAATAAACAACGTTTTTTAACATGCGTTGATAAATTTTCGAAATTTGCTATTGTAATACCAATAGCTTCAAGAGCCATTGTTCATATAAAAGAATCAAATTTTGAATATATTTCATAACACAAAAATAATAGCTTGCGATCATGAGAAGTCCTTTAACTCGCACAGCATAAAAACGTTACTACGGGATCGTTTTCAAATATAAAATTTTACGTGTCCTATGCACGGTACCTCAAACGGACAAGTGGAGCGTTTTCACAGTACCTTAGGCGAAATTTCGAGTTGCTTGAAAGCCGAAAGTAAAAAAAAATACAACAAATCTATTCATTTGGTAACAAATATGAAACCGGTAGCAGTAATACATTCTATGCCCCTGAAAATGATAAATAACATATAAAATAATATAGAGAAGTTTTTGTTAGAACAAATAACATTGGATTAGGGAATACATTTTCAAAATTATATGCCGAAATGGTAATTCAGAAGGATTTAGGTTTTGAAGTTTTAATCGATCGCAAGATGGTTCATAAAGATAATATAAAATAAATTCTCCATACTTATAGATTGACATTATCCTCCACAAGGGGTGAAGTTCAAATCTTGCACTACTCAAACACTGAGATTGTGACGCTCGGGATTGGACAGACACTAATACATGATGGAAACTAGACTAATCCATATGATAAATGTCTCTTTATATGAACGGGAATTAGGACTAATAGAACACATTAAATACAAAATAGAAACTCACAACCTCTGATTACCATTATTAAGACATGAATTAACCTTCATTAAGGATATTATAGAAAGATAAAAAATATTATGAAAGATAAAAAGATCAATAGATGCTATTGGGATAGCTTGGAAGTGGATCGCTGGGACTCCCGACGGAGAGTATTTTCGACTGATAAAGGAAAGAATCAATAATAGCATAAGACAAGCAGAAAGCCAGATCCTAATTAACCATGTGATTGAAGACAAGGTTAATGAAATAACAAGTAAACGAACAATATTATTAAAGACCTTCACAGTGACGAGCAGCTGCACTAAAGTTCAAGTTTGAATTAGAGGTACTAAAGGATGAGGTAACTAGCATTGAACAGGTCTTAATGTGGGCTAACAGTAACATCATTAATACATTTCTCTTTTGCGAAAAAGAAAAATTCAACAAAACTTTCCGTATTCTAGCTTAGAACAATGTCTTAAATTTGCTGATTTAAAATAGCTAACTGGATTTAAAATAGAAACTGGCTCGGAAATTCATTAAATGCAGAATAGTACGACCTTCAAGGGGGGTTTTTGTCGCCAAGGACTTAAAGCAATAACTCCAATAATTGCTGGCTTTGGTCCCTCACCATTATTGCAGTTTCTTTATTGCGCTCTGGGGATCTTTGCAATTAAGAGCTAAGAAACTGTTAGTCATCTGGTTTGGTAATATGTGTTTGAGTCCGGTCTGTAGCGCTTTTAATTAAAAAACGTCCGTACGGCTTGATTACAACTTTATTATTAATCAAGACGCCTGTTCTTTTAACATGAAAGATTCAAACTTATGTTATTATTCAGCTTATTATCTACGTTAAAATAAATAAATACCGTTATCCTGGAATACATAAAACATTTAGAGAAATATACATAGAATAGAGAAATATAAAATATAATATACAATAAATGGTACAGTATAAAAAAAAAAAATGTTAAGGCAATATATAGAATATATATATATATATATATATATATATATATATATATATATATATATATATATATATATATATATATATATATATATATATATATATATATAAGAACATGGGGACTTCTCTCAGTCAATGAACTGCACCCGGTTCTACATTTAGAGAAGTTTTCAATAGTATTTATACTCGTAATCAGTTACTAGCTAATGTTATGAGGTGATACCGCTGTCGAAAAACTTTTTCCTTTTTTTAAGATGGTCTGGCCTGTTATTGAACCGACGACCTTCTGGTTGGTAGGCGGCACAATTTTAAGGCAATGGATATACTATAATTCGGCCATCCTGATCATGAGAACCCCTGACCCTTATATGACTTCTCGCGTCCCTCAAACTACCAAACACCTTTGTAGGGTGTACGGGACTGTTGAAAACCATCAACATCCTCAATCAAATAACGGTCAACATCCTCAATACCCTAGATATCCCATACGGACCCTTGTATCTTTGAATTAATTTGCGGGATATACCGGCCGTTGAAGCAAAGTTTCCCACCAGAACATATTCCCCTTCCCTGTAAACCATAGGTTCCTTTCCTCGTCTCGTAAAATAATCCTCATTATATCTTTGTACCATTCTCTGGCTATAAAATGCCCTTGATCTAAACTTATCGAGATCACCGCGCTGCTCTCTATTGATTTTCCTAAGACACTCCCTTAAAAGATCAACAACTTTCCCGCTTTTCTTTCAAAAATTCCGCAAAATCCTTCGACGTAAAACACTTATCACACACCTTTGTCGACTATATAACCAAAAGTAATTCCTCAGTGCCAATATCACTTCCTTAGTGCTCGTCGTTTTCGCCGGATATAATATTCGAATTTCGTATACCTACTGAGTGCGTCCACGTGCTGCATCTTTTACCCGGAACGATGCTCCGGCTCATACTCAAAGTTTTGCAGTTCTAGACGTGCCATCCACAGATTTAATTCCTTCTTATTCAGAGTCATGGCAAGAGAGTTACAATCAGTCTTGATCTTTAATTTTCTACCTTGAAGATAAATACGAAATCGTTTTAAAGCGTAGACTATAGTCAGCGTTTCAAGTCAAAACTATGGTATCTAGACTCTACACCTGCCGTTCTCTTAGAAAAATAAAATATAGGGTGAAATTCTCATCCCCCTTTCTCAGTAGTAACACCGCACCAAAGTCTACTGAACTGACGTCAAATTAAGCTCGGTATCATGGTTGTGGTCAAACAACACGAGAACTGGCGACTCCATCAACTTCATTTTAAGTAGCTCAAAAAAGTCCAATTCGTTTTTTCCAAACGTACACTTTTTATTCTTTTTTGCCAAGTCATATAGTGGTTTTGCAATAATCGAAAAGTCCTTTATAAAGCGCCGAAAATACGAACAAAGACACTGAGTGCTGTTTGTCCGTGACCGAGAAATCCCGTATAGCCCGCAAGCCCTTGTCATCAGCCCTTATACCACTGCCATCTATTGTATATCCTAAGTACCCAACGAAAGTTCGTAAAAATTCACATTTGTCATTCCTCAATTCCAGATTGTTCTTAACCAATCTTGCGAAAGCTTTCTCCAAAATCCGCAGATACTCCTTAACGCCCTCGGTTGCCACCATAATATCGTCCAGGTAAATTATTATCTTATCGTCCCTTACAATATCCGAGAACACTCTACTCACAAATCTCTGAAAAACAGACGGTCCAAATGGCAACCTCAAAAACTCGTATTGCCATAAAGGTATCACAAAAGACGTGTACTTGACAGAATCGGGATGAACGAAAACGTGAAAAAGCTTCGTTAAAAATTTCTTTCCAGATAGCCTATCCAAAAAGTCATCGAACAACGGAATCGGATAGCTATCCTTAGCCATTACCTTATTCAGAACACGATAATCTACGCACATCCGTAGTTCCACAGTCTATTTCTTAACTAGTACGATAGGTGAGACCAACTCCGACTCACTCGGCCTTATATACCCCATTTCCAAGATTCGTCCAGCAATATCTAGAGTTCTGACTTTTCCGCGTATGATCCTAGGATTACAACTAAAAGGCTTATCACTCAAGTTCAATTTTATCTCGTTATACACCCTAGGTCTAGTGGGACGGGGGCTTACATAACAATTATCATATAATCTAACTAATCTATCCCTGACACAGCTAACCTCTATTCCTACATCGATAGATAAAATTGCCATCTAAGAGTTGTCCCTATCATCGGGGTTCAGCTATAACATTCTTGTTATCCAATGGCAGGATCCTAAAATTACCCCTTTCCAAGAAATCCCTACCCAATAGACACTCAAATACCATTTTCTCATCAGAAACTACTAATAATTCCAGATGCATAATATTCCTATTCACAATAAAAAAGCACCTGAATTTTTTATAAACATTCAATTTTGATTTATTAATACCAAGAAATGCAGAATTACAATACAAAAGTTCATCCATATTCACCCTATTCAAAACACTTGACTTCCTCACAAAACTTACTGGGTTACCTGAATCGATTAAGCTTTCTAAGAAAAAATTACAATTAAGTCCAGAATTAATACTAAACTTAAAGTACCTTACAAATTCATGTTGGTTCAAAAATTAAACGGCTGCTTTACGTTGTGACAAACTGCTACAAGATGTTCCATACTTCCACATCCATAGCAGGAGCCTACCTAGCATTTCGGCTCTTTACACTCCACCGCAAAGTGTCCAAAAGAATTGCAATTGAAACATCTTATTGTTTTCTCTTTCTCCTCACAATGAATATACCACTACAGGCCTCACCGCAAGTTCGGATAAATTATAATTAAAATCATTTAGCATCTCGAGAGAACCACTGTATGATGCATTAAATGGGTTAGGTGTGATTGTCTGGATTCGATAAACGACGTCGCAACTACGTACGGAGGGGAGAGTTGGCAGAAAGACGAATTGGAGGAAGTGTTTTTTTGATGATACATATCACCGATTGTATTTTTATGCAGGACCACCTGGATTCTAACTTGCTTATCACTGGCTTTGGGAACCCTAACTCTTAACCGATACGTTAATTGTTATTTCGGAAACTGGGTACACTTATGGGCTATTCCCTGATGGTTAACTTTAATCGTGACTCAAACATGACCCGGCCTTAACTTTTGGGACGGGCGATATATACGAGTACATCCATATATATTTTCTATCGATTCACCTGATTTTGTTTTTTGCTACTTTGGAACCATCCTGATCGCTCGTTCCATGTTGATGTATCTATTTACACCTATAATAAAGACAAGAGAGTATATGTATTTAGTGTGAAGTCAGTTTATAAATTTAGGTTCATATAGCTTTGAAGAAGTGAGGTTTTATTGTGCGGGAAAAGAAAACAAGGTGATCTTAATTAGTATTTTCAAAATAGTTATCTCAAATTTACCTCGTATTCCTACACTTTTTTATTTTTTTACACCTTTAATTATAATCTTAGTCTTATTTTTTATGTATTGTTTTCGTCTGACTATCACTTTCATCACATCCTTTAGTTGTATTTCTCTTATTTTGCTTTACCCATATTTCATTGCATTCATTTGCTTTATTTTTTTCGTCTTTAGTATTCTTTCACCATATATCACATCACTTTGAGTTATCTTTATTTTAAATTTACTTAGTATTCACTTTTATATGATACTATAGTAATCCCTCCCGCGTTGCTGGGAGCCTTTGTGTTGTATCTGCTTTTTGACTAATGCGTATAGATAAAGAAAGCTTTAATTGTGTTCGTTCTCTTCATATCCAAAATTCCATATTGTTTTTTTTAAATGATGATTTTTTCTAATCGTTCTCAAGACATAAAAAAATCATTATTTAATTTGTATGGGTGGTACCATGCCCACTTCTCCGATTCCGCTCTCTTCTTCACTGATGATTTGTACTATCTAAGAAGTCATTTAGACGAAATTCAGAACCTTTCACTTCAATTGTTCTCTAGATATACAAAAATTAATATTTAATTTGTATGGGAGATGCCACTACCACTTATTCAATTTCGCCCATATTTCGATTGATGATGTGTATTTATATACAAAGTTATTTAGACCAAATTCAGAACCTTCCACTAATACCGTTTCAAATATATACAAAAATCAACGCATTTTATAGTCATCTTTTATATATATAGATAATAATTTGTAGTTATTATTTTTACTTTTGTTATAATATTGTTATGTTTTTACCTTTTTAAAAACGTGTATTTATGAGTTCGTAGATTGTAGTTAAAATAAAATAAATTTTGTGTTTGGTTTTAATTAAAAATTCTTTATTCAACACAGTTATGTGCACCACTGCTTGTAATCTTTTTACAAGCAATAACAATTTTAATTCTTAATTACTCTGTCTGTCTACAACTTTGTAAACAACAACAATTACTCGACAGATCTTTCCTCCCAAAGATCTTCCAACCCGATCGTAATTATAACTTAGGTTCGACCACAACCTTTTCAACCAGAGGTTATCCACACTTAACTCTCTTTACTGAGTTAGCTCCAATAAAACTGGTTTTTACTTCACCACTAGCTTCGTGAGTTAACTTTACTTAAACTGATTGTTATTCGCATAGATGTGCTTTTTATATGGCTGACTAAACAATACATCGAAAGCTCTCGAACCTCTCGATATTTCAAGTACATTCCATTTCTTTCCTTTAATTTCTTTTTAGTTCAATTGTAGCCATGCGTATGTAAACATGTACCTCTTTCAGCTCTTAGTGTTTGTACTTGCTTGTTCATTGTCTGTTACTTGTAAACAACAACAATTACTCGACAGATTTTTCCTCCCAAAGATCTTCCAACCCGATCGTAATTATAACTAAGGTTCGACCACAACCTTTTCAACCAGAGGTTATCCACACTTAACTCTCTTTACTGAGTTAGCTCCAATAAAACTGGTTTTTACTTCACCACTGGCTTCGTGAGTTAACTTTACTTAAACTGATTGTTATTCGCATCGATGTGCTTTTTATATGGCTGACTAAACAATACATCGAAAGCTCTCGAACCTCTCGATATTTCAAGTACATTCCATTTCTTTCCTTTAATTTCTTTTTAGTTCAATTGTAGCCATGCGTATGTAAACATGTACCTCTTTCAGCTCTTAGTATTTGTACTTGCTTGTTCGTTGTCTGTTACTTGTTTTCTTTGCTGCTTAATTATTGTTGTTGCCATATTATTTTTATTTACTTTATCTCTGCTAATGGTTGTTGTTGTAGATTTGGTTATTTGTAAACAGCACGTATAAGTTGTTCTTACAGCTTTTGTTAATTTATTTTAGCGATGTAATAAATGCTGTGGTGCCCAATCTTATTTTCGTAACAGTATCTTTATATTTATTTTGCACTTCACACACTTTGTGTTTTCACACCTTGTTTCTTTTTCCTTCAACAATGTTGCGCCACTATTTTTGTTTTATTAGAAATCATATTTAGTTCAAATATACTTGTCTCACAAATACGGTTTCCTACGTCGTCTAAGTTGGTCGCCGGGTCCGCACCCAAACTTAGAAATAAAAAGAGAAAAAAATGGAAAATGTAATTGATATATGGTAATAGTATAGCGGGTATACTTACCATATGTCCTAACTCGGCATGATCGTCATATAAAAAGGAAACCGTTGGCATTGATAATTTACCTGAATGATAATTTTATAGTCTTTACCTTTATAGCCTTATGTTCCTCACATACTTCAGTGGAATCTGAAAATGAATGGTGTTAAATACAGTCAGTAATGTCTGTAGTGATTTTACAATAATATATTCTCTTTAATTTTTAACTAAATTCGTTTTTATATTTTTTCAAATTTTCAAGCCTGGCTCACGATGTCGAAAGAAAATTTATTGGAACGAAAGGCGATCACTCACTTTCTTTCGTAACAGCGGCTCACTATCTTACGATATAGCGTTCGCTTGGCTTTACTTTCTTAACGTAATCCAAATAAATAACTAGATTGTATTATTATTTTATTATTCTTGTTATTTATTTATTATTATTTCAGTATATGACCATACAAATTTTCATTAAGCCTAGTCCCGTGAAGCTTGTCTGCAGAAACATAGTCTTAATATAACCAAAAAATGAATATAATAAAGTAATTAAATACAAAGAATAGAAATTAAAAAAGAAAACAATATTTCAAACATTTTTAATGAATTAATTGCGATCTTATAAAAAAGTCTTTCAAAAGTTTTTTTCTTCTATACTTATTTTGAATGTTTAGAAGAGCATGTCGAAAATTTTTGGTAGCGTAACTTCTAGTGTACTCTTCCCGTAGTTATTCTGGAAGCTACCATTTTTTAATCAACCTTTTCCCTTCTCGTGTTATAATGGTGATCAAATCAATTATTTTAAGGTATCTGGAATCGTTGTAGAATTCGATTGCCAGTGTTGCATAATATATCGATTTGATATTTAATACGTGTACTTCCTTTGCTAGCTTGCTATTATTGACGTTATAGCTGAGATAGCTGATATTATTAAGGAGTTGATTGTTGTTGTTGGAGTTGTTGGTGATGCTGCTGCTTGAACTGTTTATGCTGTTGTTAATGTAGTGACTGTATACATTTTTGTTAGTGTGGCTGTTTACAATGTTGATATTGTTGCTGTTGATGACGTTATTGCTACTAGAGATGTTGTTATTGGTGTTTATATTAATGGTGTTGACGATATTACTATTGCTGCTGTTGATGATACTGCTGTTATTGACGATATTGTGATTGTTAATGATGTTATTATATATGTAGTCTATGTTGTAATTGCCTTTGATTATGTTATTGTAAGTGTTACTGCAGTTACTGTTGGTTGACTAATTGTGAACGAAGTTATTTGTGTTGCTATTTTCGATGTTGCTATTGTAGATATTTCTATAGTAGCGCTCATTTTTCTTTAGAATTTTCAGTAGACGGTACTGCATGTTTTGCAATAGTCTACACTTCCTCATCTATATAGACTCCCAGGTATTTATATGATGCTACGAGTTCTATTAATGTGTCACATGTATCGTTATTGTTGTTTATGTTATGTAAGCAGTTTGTGTCACGAAACTTAATTTCAATGTTCGTATCCATCAAGTGTGGCGGTTTTATGCGCATAAGTTTTGTTTTTTTGGCGTTTATAATTAGCCCATTGTCATGGCACCATCTGGTTGCGATATTAAGTTGCTGTTGCATTCGCTCTGTAGCATTTTGTATTGTGTCGCCCGACACAACAATGACTGTGTTATCAGCATATGCAAATATTGTGCTATCTTTTAGAGAGCTGAGCATGTCATTGGCACACATAATATACTGGATTGAACCTAGTTTGAATACTTGAGGCACTCCAAAATCCGTTATTACATCTTCGCTAAGCCATATCTTAATTCCACAAATAAATCGTCAATATAAAAAAGCGCTTAAATGTAGATTTTGTATAATCAAAAATGTAACTATAGTGCCACTGGAACTTGACAGTAAAAAACGTAAACAAAAAATACAGAGTAAAAATCCTTAATCGTACACGCTTAAGAATTTATTATCCAGAATTTCGTTATTTTACAAAATTGTGACAAAAACACGCTTTTTTATTTGTTTTAATTAATAAAGCCTATAATTTCTTAAATCGCGTAAAAAATACTATTTTTAATTATTTATTTTATTAAAAAATAGTTTTTTTTAATCGTGTTTTGATTTTTCATACTGTTAATAAATAACAAAGAAATGAACAAAAAAATAAAGTGTATTAAAACAACGTTTACTTAATGTTTAACACAAACGACAATAAAAAACAAGTGAATAATTTTGATATTTGTGTTCTTAAGAACATCAGAAAAACGGTATAGTGAGCCGGAATTTTGTATTGAAATGTTTACGTTATTGTTAGCATTCACTTTTTTTTGACTAGAAAGTATTGGTGTGCGCAAATCAGCTGTTTGTCGTTCGAAACGATAACGTTTGACATCGTAGGATAGGCAGTTCGTTTTTCTCAGATGCCGGCTTTATGAGTACACACCGATGATGTTTTGTTGATGGTTTGCTTTTCCATTCACTCAGCTGTCCATTGGTGGATAATTGCATACCAGCCAGGGATTAGAATTTCTACACTGAGCAGACTGATTTGGAAGTGGAGTTGCCAAAATTTTTTTAGAGTAAATGTGCATAATTACTTCAGAAATCCACAAAAATTATAGAAAACGGGGAAATGTTGCGAATTTCGGTGGAATAATTTTCCCTCCCACTCTGTGTCCCGATTGGACCACAGGGATGGCTCAGCTGTGTGAGTGGAGATGCAATTTAGCAACAAACAAATAAAAATGAACAATGAAAAAAAAGGTGATTACCAGAAATTGTTGAGCCTTAAATGGCTGAATGGTGTTTGAAGGTTAAGAGGACATTGGGAAACAGGGGAGAAAGTTTTTTTGAGATTTGGAATGAGATTTGATTCGGCCTTTGACGATTGACGGCGGATGGGCCTTATCATGGTTGGCATATTTGTTGTCGTATTTCAAAATTTTTGTCCTAGACTAAAGAAAACAAGCAAAATTTTTCTTTCTTTCAGATTAAAGAAAACAAGTAATATTTTTCTTTATCTATTACAAAAATGTTTAAAACTGACTACTACTCGCCGACCACAATAAGGGTCAATGTTATAATATTAATTAATGTTTAATGTTTTTATGTTAATATTTATAAACTATAAAATATAAACCTAAGATCGAACTCTAAATAAAAACAAATAAAAAAAACCTGCAACTAGAATTAAACTAAATCAAAGCGTGAAAAGTCATAAACTGAAAAAGAGATAAAAATGGAACAATAAAAAATATCAGTAAATAAACAGCCAAAATATCGAGCCATTTAAGATAAACGTAGCATCCGCAGGCGCAGTCCTAGTCTTCAACCAAAAGGAGGGACCTGGGGTGAAAGGAGCAATCATACTATCTTTGTATTTTTTTCCGTAATTTTAGTGATTAGTGTTAGTAATTTTAGTGATTAGTGTTAAAATTTGGTTATAATTTTGTTAATTTAGGATACATTTTATTTTATTTTACATTTCCAACACACTTCTTTTATAGTTATTTTGAATTAAGCTTTTTTTAAGTCGTTATGTTTTTTTATAAAATGAAGATGTGAACGTTTTTTCCTTTCTATTATGATGTGAATATTAATTTTCAGCGGTAAGTAAGGTGGTCGAATTTTAGCGGGCCGTATTTGTAGCATCCCTTAGTAGCGGCGGTGATGTCATGGAGAACTTTTTGGAATCAGTGAGAGGACATTCCGGCAGAACATCTACCGAAGAATCTAGTGGTGCATAAGGTTATCGGAGGTCAATGGATGCTTCGGGTTTCCATCTGTTCTCCCAGTTTGGCAAGTTTTTGTGGTATGCAATTTTTTTGTAGTGTATGAGCAGAAGCGACCTACCGGTGTTGGCAAGAACCACTCCATCCGGTGAACCACAACCCGACAATCCGACAGAATACTAGCGCCGTCAATATCCGGTATGTCAGGGAGAGTATGGCAACGTTCTCATCATTTGTTTATGGTCGTCATCTGGCCTTCTTTCTCACACCTGGAACGTTTTCTTGTGGAACTTTGTAATGTACCCCCCGAATTGCACTATACTCTTTTAATGCGTTTTTATATTTTAGTTATCCAATTTTTAAATTTTTTCTTTATTATTTTTATTTTTATAATCAGCTGTTAGTTTGCCTAAATATAGCAAAGTACTGTGTAAATATAAACTACGGTTTTGAGTGTGGCATATATCTAACAAGGGCATATACATATGTATATTTTGTTAGTGTGTGGTAAAAATGTACCAAACCATTTTGCAAATACCACGATGCCAGACAATTTGCCAAGGTTATGAATACTCTTAATTCTCTTTTTACGATTTTTATTTTTTTTTTGGAATACGAATTAAAAGGAAAAATGAATTCTTTTTTACACGTTTTTTTAATGACATGATCTTTTATATTACATATTCGATACGTTTTTCTCGCTGTGTACATTAAGGTGCTGCTTATGTGCTTGGGCCCCATAGAAATGTTCTCTGTAGCAATAAACAACATTGAGTAAAATTATAGACAGATTTCATCAGGAGCAGACGTGCCGCATCCGCCAATAATAAGGTGTGCGTTATATGTATGGGAAATTTTTTTTTTGTAAAGTTTGTGTCGCAATTCCTACCAGAAATGTTCTCTGTACCAAAAAATACATTGTGTTACATGCAGATTGCATCAAGGGAAGACGTGCCGTATCCGCCCACTAGCTATGTTAAATTCATATGAAATGCTAAGTTGAGGGAAACGTATCTATCGTGGAAAAGAGAATTTGGTGTATCTTATAATTAATAGCAAACACATTTTTTGTAATACTATTTACGCCGTATATGGTTTTAGCTCTTTTTTCTGTACTGGTGCACAATATTAATTTCATTTAAATTAGTGTGGTACTTTGTGAGATATACTACTATAAAATTATAACTTAGCATTTGTCTGCAGTATTGCTTTGCATACTGCATTTATGATTTATCGGTCATAATTTTTAAAATCGAATAAAACTTTATTTACTAATTTCAGAAAGTTTTTTATTGTCTAAAAATGTTCGAAATTTACTGGGTGTACAAATGAATGTGCAATTTCGAAAAGGGCACATGTCCGAATATCTAAAATTTACAGGAAACGAAAAAATGAATTATTTTACAATGAAGTTTAAATGTTTAAAAAAATATTGACTTTAAATATAATAATATAAAATATAAATAATACAAATATAATCCTTATAAAATTGTATATATATATATATATATATATATATATATATATATGATAAAGTCAATATCCGGTTACAAATTAGCCCCAAAATATAATCCGTATAAAATTTTTTTAAACATTTAAACTTCATTGTAAAATAATTCGTTTTCGTGATTTACCCTTTTCGAAATTGCATATTCAAATATAATTGCCTTAAACTGTATATCATGCTTAAATACAAAACTTATGTTTTTTAGGTACGTTCTTTAGCTTCAGTTGCTTTAAGAAAGAGTATGGATAATGAACGAAGCATTCAGTTAGATTATTTTTCAAGTAAGTAGTTTTATTTAGTAAACTATACTTATAAACTTTTAAAATTTTGTTGTGTTTATTTGATTTACATTATCATTTTATTATTAATTTATAAATCAACTTCTGTTCTAATAGTAAATTATGAAGAACAACTTTCTGGACTATACGGGGGCTATATGGAAAATCAAAAACAGTTTCTTCTTTTATCGATAATGGCTGTACGAAATTTATATAAAAAGTCATCGAACTCTGAAAAAGATGTAATACTTATTGGACATTCAATGGGTGGAAAACTAGCTGAAGCGGTACTTGAAGATCCTAAGATAGCCGCTTTTATAAATAGCATTATTTTCATCTCAACGCCGATTGACCACCCCGTTGTAAATTTCGATTCTAAAATGAATCAATTTTATACATACAGTAGCAGTTACTTATCAAGTAGAAGAGCGTCTTATGAGCCAAAACCTGACACAAATGTATGTTCCAATTACCAACATCGAATACCTCAACTAAGAAACGAATCGAAAGTCTTAGATTATACCGTAATGATATCCATAGGAGGTGGTAATCGTGATTTACTAGTCCGTGACGGTTTAACTACTTCAATATATAGTGATATTCACGCAATGGTATGGATGTTTCCTAAAATAAATTTTTAAATGCGTAATTAGGTATATACACACATACTTTTTTTTTTAAAGACTTCATCAATACCAAGAGTTTGGTTAAGCTGCGATCACTTATCAGCTGTGTGGTGTCTTCAACTAGTAATGGTTATAAATCGATTTTTATTTAGTATCACGAAAGTAGATGAAAATAAAAATGTTTTTTTTATAAGCGATAAAACGCATCGTATTCAGCGTGCAGTTAATTATTTTGTAGTAAGTTCTTGTTATTTCCGAATTGAAAGTATGTGTATAATTAAAAATAAAATTGTTACAGAGGCCAATACACAAATATAAGTCAAAAGAAATTAGTTTTCGAAAATCAGACGATGATTCCTCATGGTATGAAGACTCTAAAATTGTTTATAGAAAATTTTTTAAAAATGGTCTACGTATAGAATACAACCATATGTTGCCAATTTTGAAATATAAAATGTATAAGGTAAGGGAAATATTAAAAATTTTTATTTTAACTAAATATAAATAATGCTTTTTGTTTTCTTAAATATAAGAAACTCTACCTAGAAATTGACGGTTACGATGAAATCAATGATTGGATTTACGGTTGTACAGCTAATGTTACAAAACCTGGTAATGTTAAATGGTAAGTTTTTATTTATAAAAGTTTTTATAACTACAATGTAAAAAGTTATGAATGTGTAATTGTTATTAGTATGTAGACTTTCTGTGTCCTGGAAAATTAATTTCTTATTTTTTTATAGCTAACGGATATTTCATACAAAACTTGTTATGTTCCCTTTTTATTTTTTGCGTAGATCCTAATTATAAAGTTTTTGAATGTGAGAACCAAACAGTTCTGTTTAAAGTCCAGTTTTGAGTGGCTATGTAGAGGTTTCTGTGCCACTGTAGTTACATACCTCGCCCAAATCGTGTTTTAATATAGAAAAACTACCTTTGTAACTCTATGTTGACATCAGTTGTTGCACAGTGGCTCGATTTGGCTTTTTTTGAAAGAGGTTACTTTAGGCTTGAAATTTACTTTTACAACGTAGTGCTAAGAGTACAGGGTGCTTCAGCAATTGCAATTAGAATAAATTTTACACGTTTATTTCATCCTAAGTATACCCATCCGGCGCTGTCCGAGATTCTAAATGTATGTATATATGTTATAAACGGGAAATCTTTTTTTTTGCTAAGATGACGCACAGTGGGGTATTTTGCCAAAAACCAAAATTAGACGACAAAATTACGTAAAATGAATGAATACATCAAGCAAAAAGCACTCATTAATCATGAATTAAAAACGCTTTAATTATTTGGATTAAAAATATAGGTAGAGAGCTACAAAAAGTTGAAAATTTTTGAGATAGCAGACAAAATGGTGAAATTGAAAAATATTTATACTTTGTAATTGAAGTTTGCACATATTTTTTATTTTTTGGAAAGTATGTTTTTTCGATGTTTATCTTTATTATTATTTTCAATATTTTAATGTTCGTTTTCAAACAATTTTCAATTATAATCAACAGTATCACAAAATAACATTTCATTTCCATGTTCATTATAAAATTACATTATTTTACATAGTCATAATTTGTCCTTGTGTTAATACAATTAACCAATGAATTATATTATTTTCGTCCTTTGTAGAACAGGTTAATTGCTTTAACGCAGTTTAAGCTCTTTGTAGTCTAAAGACGTCAGCGTTTTTCAGGCTATAAGGCTAATCATCTCTCACATATTGAAGTTGTTCATAAATGTATTTTCGCGCATTTCCTTTTCATTTTCCTGATAACAAGCAGGATTATATTCAACTATTTTAGAGCACTCAGCATGAATTGAATAGACGCATATTTACCCCATATTAATATTGTCCGCATTGACTTGTTCTGTAGGTTTTGCAGTCTCTCAATTTGTATTGATTTGCAGCGTGTGCGTATCGATGGCTTCAAAGATAGTTCATTTGCTAAGGGAGGTGTATTTGGAGATACACTACCAGAAAAGAGTTAGAAACGAAATTTTGAATACGTCCTTTCTATATTAAGACAACGATATACAGTGGTGACAGTTTAAATAGCCCGTTTTTGAAAAACACTAATTTTGTAAATTTGCTTTCTTTAAATTTAAATTTTATAGTATAATTATGTATATTAAAATAAATAAATAACAATATTTTACTTTAACAAACCAAAAATTCCAAAAACTTAACAAGGAAATAGAAATCTAAAAGGTTTAGACCAGTTACATTTTGTAAGCGAATATTTTAATTGGCCCGCGGAAAAAATTCCACATATTTTTGTATTTTACGTCTGTAAATTAATAAAATTTTAATTAGAAAAAGGTATTTGACAAAATTATAGCACTAGGAATATTTTAGTTAAAAGAAAAAACACACTCGATGTAGAAATTGATCGAATTAAAATACCCGGCTTGTAAAAGAGACAAACATTTTCAATATTTGAATGATACAATGAGTGACGAGCAGTGTGACCAGATTTTAAAAGACATGAAGTCAAATCGCGTTCAAAGAAAGCTACAAAATTTTGTTTTCGGCTAAAAAAATAAGCTAAAATTTTAAATTGTTTTTAACATACATTTTTTAATTCGATATTAGATAAGGTTAATATAGAGTACTATATAAATTGCTTTCTTTAAATCTAAAGTAAAAACAGTTGCTAAACTAGATATCACTTTTAAACCTATTTGATCAGCAAAAAAGTCAAACTATTGAATGAAATACATAAATGCACATAATTTTCAGTTTAATACATTTTTCAAATCCATATATATGTATTATAAATTTGTTTGTCACTCGTAAATGACTTAATCGATTTTGCTGAATTTTTCAAGACAGAAGAACATCCAGCTAACGAAAAGGCGCTGGTGTTTTTCAAAATTGAACCTGAGAAAAAACAGGCCAAATAAGTCAAATGAGTTGTAACTTAATGTTAAAAATTTATAAAATTGGCAAACCTAAAAGTATGCGAATAAAACTAAGAAATAGTTTTATTTATTCAGTTCGTTTATGAGCCAATAACGCGTAAAGGATTGAACCGATTTTGTCGAAATTAAAAACAAATACACAGATCCTCATTGGAGACGTCTAAACTAGTAGTTTTTCGCCTGAAATGACACGTATTTTTTTAAAAGAAAGTTTTATTTGCATTTTCCTTACAAAAACAAATAAGTGGCCAAAAAACTAATAGGATCGAAATAAAGGGGAATGTTGAACTCTATTATACTATATGTATATAGATTCTCGGGTAACACCAGATGAGTAAAGGTAGTTTTAAATAAGGCTGTAGACAAAATTTTTTATTTAGTCAATTTTATTATTAGCCATTTGATAATGTTTTATCTTGTATTTATAAAAGTTATGGAGAACCTGAAAAAAGGTAGAATCCCGTCTCAAGGGTGTATGAATTGAAAGTTCCCAGCCAATTTTCCGCTAATCAAGATTGTCCATTGGCATTCTAATAATCTAACCTTAACCCTAGAACCGTGACCTTAGTCGATTCGACTAACATCGCCTTTATTTCACATGCAGCTTTTATATGGTTCGCGATCTACTTGAACTCTTCTGTATTCTCTGCCAGTGTTCAGTAAGTATTGTGTTCTTTTAGTTATAAAGGTCGTGTTAGCCGATTCAACTAATTTGTAGTGTTTGTGTAACTTTCAATCTTATATTTTGTTATATTTTGAATAAATATGCTTTTTTTGAAGAACGAAAATGAGTTTTAAATAAGATTTAATTTACGATGAGAATTATCATTAGCACTAAACACATCTGGCTGTAGGGCCAACCAACTGAGTGTGTAGATAGCTTCTGCTATCTGGGAAACATAATAGCAACGAACCGCGGTGCAGAAACAGATAACAACAGGCTCAACAAGGCAAGAGCGGCATTCGGACGACTGCAGTCAATATGGAAGAGCTCATATATATATCCAGGCAAACCAAGCTCAGAATACAAACTAACTACAAAAAATGTATATGCATATTTAAATACTCGAAAATTTTCACGTATTATGTATCACGATAAACTTATTTCGTCCCGAAGATACATCAGAAACGAAAAGATATCTTACAGCAAATTATAGTTCCAAATTATTAATTTTATTAGAAAAGAATATTTATGACTAGAGAAGTACAGTGCACTCGGGATAACGTCAACTAATTAAAACGGCGGGTGTTAACGGTTATCAGATTTTTAATGTTTATGAATGTGCAAATTTATATAAAAAACATATTCATAGTGTAGTTTGAAGCGATTTTATTGTTTATAAGCTAAAAGAAACAAAAATAAATTCAAAGAAACAAAAAAGGCTTCCAACGAGAACAAAAAATCAACTTAACTGAGAAAGATAATATATATATTGTTACGTTTTTACCTTTTTGAAAACGTGTTTTTATGAGTTCGTAGATTGTAGTTAAAATAAAATAAATTTTGTGTTTGGTTTTAATTAAAAATCCTTTATTCAACACAGTTATGTACACCACTGCTTGTAATCTTTTTACAGGCAATACAATTTTTATTCTTAATCACTCTGTCTGTTTACGACTTTGTAAACAACAACAATTACTGGACAGATCTTTCTTCCTTAAGATCTTCCAACCCGATCGTAGTTATAACTTAGGTTCGATCACAAACTTTTCAACCAGAGGTTATCCACACTTAACTCTCTTTACTGAGTTAGCTCCAACTAAACTGGTTTTTTACTTCACTACTAGCTTCACGAGTTTACTCCTTATAAACTCTCTTCACACCAATCACACATTCGCTGAGTTAACTTTACTTAAACTGATCGTTATTCGCATCGATGTGCTTTTTATATGGCTGAGTAAACAACACATCGAAAGCTCTCGAACCTCTCGATATTGCAGGTAGATTCCAATTCTTTCTTTTAATTTCTGTTTAGTTCTTTTGTAGCCAAGCGTATGTAAACATCTACCTCTTTCAGCTTTTAGTATTTGTTGTTGCTTGTTTATTCTCTTACTTGTTTTCTTTTCTGTTAGTTTGTTGTTAATGTTGCTGTGTTATTTTTATTTATTTTATCTCTGCTAATAATTTTTGTTGTTGTCGATTTGGTTATTTGTAAACAGCACGTATAGTTGTTCTTACAGCTTTTGTTTATTTGTTTTAGCGATGTAATAAACGCTGTGATGCCCAACCTTATTTATGTAACAATATGTAACTTCATCTTTATAATAGTTATAAGGGAAATCCCCAAATTCGGAACTAATTTCGTAAAATAAATGTATGTACGCACAAATGTACATACACCAACCGGTTCACCAATAAAAATAAATTCACTTTTTTACACGAATTTTTTGTTCCTTTTTTCTTACTATCGTTGTACTTCAACTTGCGCACAGCATTTCGTTATTCATGTGTTAAGTGTTCAGTTTGGAGGACGTAATAAAATATAAAAAAGTACTAAAAGTTAAAATTAATGTTTTTTTTTTTTTTAATTAGGTGGTTAAAATTTTCAATTTAATCCATTTGTTGATAACTTTCCACAACTAAAAAAGGTAATATTTTGTTACATTTTTTGCTTAGAAAAGTTGTATAAGCAATATTATTTTACATCGTTTTTAAATGTATCACTTAAATGTCTAAATGTCTTATCACTTAAATGTCTAAACAACAACAAGATATTCCGAAAAGACAGGCAATTTCGTTAGAGACCCATATCTATTGGCTGAGCTTTTGGTTTAATTAAAGCAACTATAAGAACAATCAGAAAAAATGAGATTTTCATTCGACAATCAATAATTTCTGGATCGGAACTTAGTTCTAAAACATCTTCCTATAGTCAACATTCAATCTTAGAGAAAACGAGAAAACACAACCTATTGATGAAAAAACTATAAAAGAGAAAGCACTTAAAATATACAACCAACTTCAGGAATTGGAACCATCAACAAGTCTTTCGGCAACGAAGAAACTGGCGTTTAATTCAACTGAGGGATGGCTGACGGGTTTTCTGAAAAGACGTGCATTTTATAGCGTAGAAATAAAAGAAGTAGCATCAGCAGACGAAAATGCTGCAAAAAGCTTTCCAGATAAACTAGTAAAAATAATTTAACAGTTCGGTTATACTCCAGCCCAAATATTCAATGCCGATGAAACGGTATTGCTCTGAAAGAACAATCGACCTTATATACTTTTTGGAAAAAAATTTTTTCAGCATGCGTCAGAGATGGAAGTTTCGTAGGAAAAGAATCAGCTGTGTGTTCTGAAATTGGTGGCGAAGGCTTTAATAACATGTAAACGGCTGACATCAATGAATTAATACGGGAAAGCCCTTTGGATGAGGACGATTTAATCGCATTAATGACAGTTTGCGGCAATAAAATATCAACGTAAATTTAAATTTTGTGTAGCATTATATAAGCTTCTGGAGAAGCTAAGAAAACAGTTGTTATTAACAGACTTCATAACAACAAAAAAACCAACAGAGGCCATAATTATTACTTAATTACTTAATATAAATGATTGCAGAATTGAAAATATGCATATAAAAATGTGCATTAGTGACACAAATAAAAATAAACATATAAAGTGTATACCGAAAAAATTATCCGACTGTGATTTTTGAAGCACTCTGTAATCTTAGTAGCATGAAGTGAACATAATTTTAAAGCCTAAAGAAACCTTTCAATTTGTTTTTTATTCTTATTCTGAGTTTCGATTCGAATCGAAATTTTCTTCATTTGGCAAATTTGGTATTCTGAGTTTCGATTCCGTTCAGTTCTTTTCGATTGTATGTATTCTGCATTACGATCGTAGTTACGTTTTTCTACGTTGTTAAAGTTGTGACGGAGATTTTTTGATTCTTTTTCTTTTAGTCCAAAAATTTATTATTTGGCTATGAAATTTGTTATACTATTTATTTTTTATTAAACACGAAATGAAAATATACGAAATGTAACAAAATTTAAGAAAAATATTTATTTACTCTTGTTCACTTGCATGAAAGAGACAAAGAAAAAACAAAAATTTAGTGTTTTCTTATTAAACCCCTTAGTGCATGCTTATTTTTCTGTTTCTATTTCATATGTTTTTGAGAATGTTATTTTCTTCTTTTTCTTTCGATTCAGTTTTTTTTTAATATTAATTTTTGATTAAAACGTAATTGAATGCGGAGACGTAAGCGAAACTCGGAATAGTGGAGATTATTTTTTTTTTTTAATCAAAATTATTTAATTAAGTTATGATTTTTGCAATGAAAAATTTCAAAATGGGCCTATGTGTGGCATAAAT
The DNA here is from genome assembly GCA_023159175.1 of Wohlfahrtia magnifica. NCBI lineage: Eukaryota > Metazoa > Arthropoda > Insecta > Diptera > Sarcophagidae > Wohlfahrtia > Wohlfahrtia magnifica. The sequence goes on along the minus strand of JAKWBJ010000495.1, from coordinate 1,035,691 downwards.
TGACGTGTAGATATAGTATAACAGAATGCGCTGGTTTGACTTTCCTATTTTTTACGTTCGTGCTTCTTTTTAACAAGCATCACACTCAAACTTTATTTTTGTATGGAGGAGCACATATATATCCAGGCAAACTAAGCTTAGAATATTGAACTCATGTTTAAAGTTAATTCTATTGTACAGCAGTAAAACCTGGCTTGTGTATAACATCATTGCGCAAGAGTTGCAGATATTCACCAACAAGTGCCTTAGAATCATATGTAAGATATTCTGGCCTAACACCATAAGCAACATAGAATTATGGAATTTGACAAATGAAGAGCCCATACTAAAGCAGATATGGCAAAAGAAGTGGTTGGCGATTGGCCATACCTTAAGAAAAAATGGATGGCACTTGTGTGGAATCCTCAAGTATCAAAGAAACACCTGGTGACGCACAATTATTCAAGAACTAATGCGAAACAATCTTACATGGGCAACAAATCGTGTAAGATGGAGATGCTTTGTGGAAGTCTTATGCTCCCAATGGGAGCAGCTAACTACAAAAAATGTGTATATTTAAATACTCGTAAATTTTCACATATTGCGTATCACGATAACCAGTCGCTAATAATGTTGTGAGGTGATACACTGTTGAAAATTTTCAGATGCTGTGGCCGCGGGTATCTCATACTGCTGCCAAATTGGATTGATGAGTTGCTCAAGGACAGAATCATCAATTCGTGCATTGGTGTGAGCTCCAATAGGAAGTCGGTTACTAGAGACACACGACAATTGGGTTTTGTGGCTTCTTGTGATCGGGATATACTCGGGGTATTTGATCGGATGAGCACCAAGGTGGTTGCCTATGCTGATGACGTAGTTCTGCTTATAGGTGGTACATTTTTACCAACCTTGTCGGAACTAATGCAGGGTGCTCTAGGCAGGCCGTCACTATAGGCTCGTCTGAATGGTCTTGGCGTAAATCACCTTTCTTGCTGCCAGTCCTGGATGGGGTGACATTAGAACTCTCCTTGGAGGTGAAATACCTCCTTTATCGTCGACTGGACTGGAAAAGGAACATAGAGGAGCGTAAAAAAGGGGTTTTATGGCGTTCTATTCCTGTAAGAACTCCATTGGGAGGAATTGGCGTTTGAAACAGCGTGCTGACTGGTTGTACAGTAAGGTGAGTCGCCCCATTCTTACATATGGTGGTCTTGTTTGGTGGCACGCAGTAGGTGATAGGTTGGGTTTATTGAAGCTAAGCAGTGTGCAGCATTCCGCTTCGTGCCTTATTACGGGGACGTGTAGGAGTACTCCGCAGGCTGCTCTGAATGTGATGCTTGACGTCCGCCCTTTGGAATTTCAAATTCACCTTCAGGTGAAAAAGAGTGCCCTACGGCTCAGGAAACTGGACTTTTTGCGTGATGCTGATAATGTACATGCGCGTGTTCTGAGCTGTCTGAATTTGGATCTTGGTGCGAGTGGAGGGAGTGACTATGTCCCGCCGATCGGTCCTCTTGGTGGTCTGGCCTATAATACAGACGGATATAAGATGGAGGAAGACACCGGCGATGGCGTCTACCACGAGCAACTTGATCTTGGGTGTTCCTATAAGTCGAATGGTGAGTGTAGTGGATTTCAGGCGGAAGTTTTTGCTGTTAGAAAGGCAGTGGAGATGATCGAGAATGAGATTGGGTACAATGATGGCCAGGTGACTGTTTTCGTGGAGAGCTTCTCTTAAAGCACTCGGCTCGTGATTGGTCAGATCCAAGATCATTCGGGACTGTAGATTAGCCTTGAGTAGACTGCGGGGACGTTCAACTTTGCTAGGTACCTGGTTCGCTGGCAATGAAAAGGCTGATGAATAAGCTCGTCATGGTTCCGCGTCAACAGTCTTTCGGACTGAAGAGTCCGTGTCCGAGAGGTTCTGTGCTGATCAAACGTGGTTCAGCGAACTGGATTTCAGGATCTCTAGATCTATATGCCCGGTTATTTCCAGTCGTAAGACGTCTGCTCTTCTCTATATGAGTAAAGTGGAGTTGAGACTGACTGCAGGCGTTATTACAGGCCATTGTAGAATCCGTGCGATGACTCGTAGATGGGCAAATGCCGACAATGATTACTGTAGGCTGTGCCAGGACGAGAAAGAGTTAGACTGATCGAAAACCTATTATGTCATTGTCCCAGACCTTCGAGCAGGAGGCATCGATTCTTAGGTGTATTTACGATCCAAACTCTAACCTACTTTCATATACCGATCGTTATCCTTCGGTTTGCCAGGGTCCTCAGCTGGTTGTGGTATGGGAACTGATTGGATTCCTAGGAATGTGGAACCTTCCAGGTTTTTTCCTTTAGTTTTCCTTAGCTTTCTCTTTTGTACTGTTTTTATTTTTTCTTCTCTTCAATTATATAGGTAGATATCCTTTTCGCACACGACGATCACAATGGACAATTTGGTCTCCGAGTGTTTGCGGCCATCGGTCCAGTATGACCTGATGGTTGCTAGTCCGCAAACCAAACCAAACCAACTAGCAGGGATGACTAAAGAAGACTCATTGCCACGAACAGTTTCATCGCTGCTCACTAAAGATGACACATCATCACCTCGCACCAGGGGCATTTATGTAACCTAAATTTGGTGCAAGGACCCTCATTGCCAGTTCAGTTACAGGGGTAGTTTCACTCATATCTATTAATTGATGAATAATTGAACACAAAAAACCATACTGGTTTATTAATTATGGTTTAAAATAAACCATACTAGGCTGCTATTCTGGGGTCAGCAAGTCACCTGCATGGTTTCCCGGCGTTATGCAGGAAGGCGAATTAATTTTAACTGGAGGACGCCTGGTATCCAGAGTGCGTATACTACCGGCTAAGTACTCCTTGACCTTCGCTGTATGCTGTTCCACCTTAGATTAGAGAGCGTCCACCTCCCGCATGATCAAATTTTGACTTACAGTCTGCATAGGCAAGGCCCTATTTAACTGCGTGCCTTGGTTACCGTCCTAATATGGTAAATATCACACTTCTGTATGCATTTTCAGATGGCAGGTCTTTATGAATACACATACAGCAAACCAACAGCGGTGCTTTCTTTTGCCGTGAACAAGTGTAAGTCTTAAGGAATAAACGCCTCCCCCATATCGAATAAGTCACAATAAGGGGAGTAGGCGAGAGTTCCTGAAATTTCGCACTCGAGCACGTTACCGGTAGCTGCAATTCGGAGACAGTAAGTCTTCTTGTGCGGCTGGCCATAAGGATCGTCCACTGACTTTACCTTATGAATCCACACCTGACCACCATTGAATTCTTAACTTCTTATTAAATAAATAAAGTAAACAAACAATAATGTAAACAAATTTTTTATTTTTTTTTTTAGAAATTAATGACATTTCTTATTTTTTTTTAGCGATAAGGGTTCATCGCTTAGTCATCACATTCAGAGTATTGCATCCCATGATAAAATTCGTACGATGGCAATAGTTGATTTACAGCATATAAGCAAATTCTATCCACAGTGGTCACATGTGTTAGTTCGTTTACCACCAACGAATAAACCGGTAAGTTAAAGGCTTTTTAATGCTCGAAAATCAAGAAATAAACAAAATAATGTTTATATTAGATTACTTTAAAAATAGATGTTTTTAAAAATAAAGAGCGAACCATTGTTGTTAAGACTCCACGTTGGTTTTCACTAGATCAAAAAATTTTAGTAAATGAAACTTTACATGGTAACATCTATTATGAAATATTCATTGAAGGTACACATCTGGATAATTAAAACAAAAAAACACTTTATAAGTTCACATCAATTTTAAACTGTAAGTTTATTTGCAGATATGGTCGAACCATTTCCAACATTACAGTTTAATGTAGAAGTAATTGCATGTAACGATAAGACCTACGATGCAGTTTCTAAAATTTGTATACCATGGGCTCGGGGTTTCGAGAGATATAGCCATATAACGTAGGCATTTATTCAATAATTTTATTTCATATTATACTATTTTTACATATTTAAGCAGACATCAAACTAAAGTTAAAAGTATTTACGTAAATGTACCGATGTCGGCACCTTCTCATTATAACACCACACAAAATCCAGTGTCTTTAGAATTATTTTTGGATCCAATTTGCCGTTATAAAATAAGGTAATTTTATTTTTAAATATATTTTATGTTTTATATGCATATTAACACAAACTAAATTTTATACAGTTACAAATTTTCAATTGCTGGAACTACATCAAAAATAGTTCAAGAATTTTATCAATGGATTCCAGCACATTTAACTGCAGTCTTATTTGTTGTGTTAAGAAATCAGATTGTAAAATTTCAAAGTGCCGATGATTTGTTACCTATTAAACCCTATGCTGGATATTTTCAATGTAAATCATTATACGTTATAACAGGTAAATAAATAATTCATTATAATAATTATGCAATACGTAGTTTTGGAAAAGATTTAACATTCAAATGTGTTGCTTAGCGCAAAGCTCAAGAACGACTTGTACCATTTGGTATTTTTTTTGCCATCGATATATGTATTATACATATTTTATTTTTATTTTCGTTCATAAGTCAAAATCCAAGGACGTATATGTACATTTACTATATTTAAATATTTTTTAAATTTCCAAACAGTACTTAATTAACATTCGAACGGTTCACACGTGTTTTCTTTTGTGCTTTATTACTGTGTTACATTAACTATATTAATTGCGATCCCCGCATTCTTAATGTAACGTAGCGTACTGTAAAGGCCAAACGTAAATGTAGTCGTGTCAGCTGATCGCTTTTGTTATATGAAAAGCTATATAAGTGCTTACTTGACCATAATGTAATGTAACTGTAACGTCCCAATCTGCTGAAAATAAAATTTAACGTCAACGTTACCTGACATTTGCAAGCAGTGATGATTTATTGTATATTAAATTATATGGTGAAATTTTTACACTTTTTTGGCACTTTTTGCACGTAATTAAAAAGAGCAATTTAAAACAAATGAACAAAGTAATTTATAATTTGAACAAATTTAAAATATATTTTAGGGAATGTGAATCCGATTTTAAAAAATATTACTATTTTTTGATACAAAATAGCTTCTTATGTATATTGTAATATGGAAAAGGAATAAACTATAAAATTATATTGTAATATGGAAAAGGAATAAACTATAAAATTAGCTTCAATAAACATTCTTAGGTGACGCTAATGAAAGATAAGCAATTATGTATGTATGCAATTCTTAGATAAAATTAAAAAGAGCTTTGGATCAGCAATGACTAGTTTAGGAGGTGTAGAACACTTAGTTTCAACATTTAACTGAAATTTTGATCAATAAAAAAGAAGGATGTCAGGTAAAAGATATTTCCAATGACTTTAATATGGTGTGAAAAAATTTTGGTTAAATTGGTCTATCGTGAACCAGGGAGAAAGAAAAACTTTTGTATGTTGACTTTTTATAAAATAGCATTTATTTAATAAATAACTTTATACTCCATATTAGCTTTTTTGGCAATAATTTGGTATATAATATATTGTATTTTATATTTGTAAATATGTACATATATGATTATATTCTTTTTAAATACTTAGATAAAAAATACTATTTAAACCTATTTGGTACTTTTTTCAAAGCGTATACAATTCGAACATTTATAATACCCATCACTGTAATTTAAACAGCATTTTTAGTTATTAATATACACACATTGACAAAAACATATGACACCTTTTTAAGTGTTCTATAAGTGGCAAAACGTTTACATTTACGATACATTTACGATTTCTACGGCCAGCTAATGAGGCTGTAAAATACAGTAAGCATTTACATTAATTCCCATATACTAAAATCGAACAGCTGATACGTTACGTTATGACAACGTCCGGCTAATTCTACCTTTAGATATTATATTTTTTTCTGATAATATATTTTCTAAGATTATGAGTGATCCTCTACAGGGAGGTGGAGTTTTCTCACCATCAAGGAACAAGTCAAAGCGCAAATCCATAATTGATTCAACAATAGACAATATTTTTCTTCTGAGCAAAGCTCTTAATGGTCTAATAAGCGAAAACAATAGGAAACTCACAAAGTTCACACGAGATGAGAACTTACTAACTCTCACCAAAACAAAGCGACATACTTATTAAAACTAAAAACTTTCGACATTACTTGTGCTTATTACGAACCACTCATTACAGTGAAAGGTGTCATCTACTGTCCAGAAATTAAAGATATTTCTAAAGATTAGACCAGAATGTAATAGAGTTTCAGCAAATAAAGAAAAAGGAGAATAGTCAACAATACAACACACCACTGCACGTACGTCATTTTGATCGATATCGGTCGCCTTCGAAAATAAAAATTGGATATCAACCCTACGCAGTGTAAAAACTACTATAAAATTGGCTACACAAAAAAATGCTGCCAAGGTATTCAACTCTGCCCAACATGGTCTCTCACCATGCATAAGGAGGAACAATACTGCGCCTAAGTCAAATGCATCAACTGCAATCCACAACATCAATCGACAAACAAAAAATATCCAAAACTCTTAAAAAAGCAATAAATCCTAAAATACTCCTCAATTAATATATCCTCAATATCAGAAGCAACCTTATATTTCAACTCACACTTTACAGCTGATTATTTCACTAACAACTTTTCTATAGAAACATTAGATGAAATTAACAAACAAGAAAACCAAGATCAAAAACAACAACCCGAAAAAATAAATAAAGAACCAAGCACAACAATTTCAATTGAAAGAATGATAGGTGACTTCCTGGATATGTACCTACATAGCATTTGCTGCTCTTTTTGGTGTGGTTAAATTAACTTCTGTTTCGCTGTCAATTTTCATAACGCGATTATTTGTATTTTCTAGTGATTGTTGAAAGTTTTTAGCTTGTGATGTTATTAAAATTGTTTTTTGTACTTCTGCTATGTTTGTAGTTGTATGTTTTGTGAGCTTTTTTGGATCTTTTCCTTTGACGGTTTCTTGGTTTGAAATAGTTGTATTGTGGTTCGTTAGAGTTGTTTTTGCTATGTTTTGATTGTTGCATTTCATTTTCAATTGTACTTTTTGTGCATTTAACGATATTTGTTAAAATAGGTTCAGTGTTATTTTTTGTAAAAATTTTATGTGATTCTGGGCTTGAGTTGTAATGAATGAATGATGAATGATGATGACAATGAACAAACAAATAATTCTAATAAAAATCACACACCAAATGAAGAAACAAAAACTCCGAACACTTCAAAAACAACAAAAACTTTTATTTAAAAAAATGCATATTCCAGCTGGTAAAACTAAAAAAATCGCCAAAACAATATGTCGCTTACTTAATATTCATAATATGCTGTATTAATAAAAAAGAATGTTCATCATGCATTATATGCCTAAAATACTATGGGTAACTACCAAATTCAATCCTATAAAATTCATCTAAACCAGAAATGCTTAATACAAAATTTATATCTACTACCAAAAAATTACAATGACACATTTAGAAAATAATATAAATACCACGGTGGAGCCACCTTTGGGGTTTTAGTACAACTAACGATCGAGGACAACTTCTTGAAAAGATCATCAGTCACAACAATTTATTTATATTAAATGACGGTCAACAAACACATCACTCCACCCATAACACATTTACAGCAATGTTATTATTAGTATGTCAGCCAAAATAAATTGGAGTATAATTGATTACATAGTAGTGACATTCATTCGATTCTACTAAACATATGTAAAAAGAAATAATTACAGAGCCCCTTTTTTCCCTAAATTTAAACCACAATACGCTAACTGGGTAACATACGCAAATAAATTAGATTCTGAACTGCAAAGAAGAAAACAATCTGACAATATTAATGAAAGCCTTAATCACAAAATCAATTCTATCAGCTGGTAATGTAAATATAACACAAAATAAACCAAGAAAAACTAATAATAACACATACTGGTTGGATTTAGAACTCAACAATCTAAGATATAAAAAAATGTGTTTTTGGCAGCAAGTGAAAAAGAAACCAACAGGCACTCTATAACATACATTCAATAAAAAAATAATAAAAAAATAATAAAAAAAATAAAATTAAATGGTCTGCTCAAAAGAAAAATTGAAGAAGCAAAAAGAAAAGCTTATATAAAGCTTACTTCTAATCTTAATTCTAACACCAAAACTGCAGATGTATGGCGTAAATTCAGGACTTTTTCAGATAGAACAACATCGATACAGAACATAAAAGTTCTGAAAGCTCCTGATGGATATCTTACATCATCATCGCAAGAAATAGTTCAAATCCTAATCATACAATATTCCCAAATTTTTAAAGATTCTAATTGCTTTTTATACTGATTTTATAAAACAAAAAATTATCATTTTTGAACTATAACTACTCACCAGTTACAAACCTCAACAACAGTTAGGCAAATAGATCAACCAATTACTAGATATGAATTAGATATAGCATTTGTATCAATAAAAGACCATAGTTCAAGACCCGACAGTATTATATATTCAATGATAAAAAATGGACGTGAAATTCTTAAACACGAGGCTTTTGCGCTTATACAATAATATTTTCAATAACGGCTTAATAAATAAAAGTAAAGTAGAACCGGAATCCTATTGTCCAATATCACTGATCACGAGCACTGGGAAATTACTGGAGAAAATTATTGCAATGCGAATTTCTTGGTTTCAAACACAAAATAATTTTATTAACCCGAAAAAAACCTAAAAAAAAATTAATGGACTCTTATCCGTCTAGAATATTTCTTAACTAAAAATTTGTCAACACATAACCACTGTACCATATTCAGTATTGAGTTTTAAAAGGCATTGCCAAAAAAGGAGCTCACAATATATGATAGCAATTCCAGAAATAAAAAAAGGAAGGAAAATTACAACATATATATACAATAAAATCATTTCTCAATAATCGTTTTTTACTGTAAATGTTAACTTCCACCTCTCAAAACCTTCAAAACTTAAAAATGGTATACCACAAGGTTCGTCATTATCTGTAGTCCTTTTCTTTACAGCTTTCAAAAAAATAAATCTACTAATGGAGAAACACAAATCAGCCTATACGCTGATGATTTCTATCTGTTTATAAGGCTAATAACATTATACAACAAGCAAAAATACCTCTTATATTTAAAATATTTTTTTGATGCGCTATTGTCGTCTAACTTCAAAAATCATTAGCATTTCAGATTCTACGGAAAAGTTTTTTTTAGATTTTTTTCTAAAATGTGAGATATTTGAAGTGTCTGCTTCATACATCTTAGGATACCTTTGAAATGACTCATATAATTTTGTTAAGCCATATATTAAAAAATTCAAAATTGTACCAGCTTTAAGTCATTCTAATATAATTTTTTAATATAACCCGTATTTTTGAAGTTATTGAGAAACAAATCATAAAAAAAGTTATTTTTTTGAAAAATTATGATATTTTTGATTTCTAGAAATTCACAAAAAATAGAAAGCAACAGTTTCACTATTAATTCATAAATTTGAATATAATAGATATAAAATAAACTATAATTCGTGAAAATCGATTGGTAAATACATAGTTTATTCTCAATAATGTAAAAGTACCTAGTTTTGAAAAAAAAATTTTGTTGTAATTGCCGAAAACTCCACTGAGCGTATGAGTGATATTTTTGAATTTAAAAAATACATCGCTTATACGTCACCCATTATATACATCTATTGTATAAAATAAAAAAGTAAATCTACATTTAACTTATATTAACAAAATATGTTTTTTTATTTTTATTTTTAAAGGATGCCGTCTTTTAAAAAAATTGTTGTTGCCATTGAAGTTCTTACCACAAATGAACACAACTAATTATGCATTTTACGTATCTGTAATAATACACAGTACTGCTATTGTGACATCAATACTCTTTGTTTTTATAATTTGGACAATATTGACGTTTCACGGAAACATTTTGTATAAAATAGCACTCAGGTTAGATAATTTTTATAATATTATTGTCTTAATAATGAAGAAGTGAAATTAATTTTTTTTCCAAATTTTTGTTTTTGAAAGTAATCTTCTGATAATTCATTTCCAAATATACTCATCTTCTCCACTAATACTTTAATCAATTCTGATTGGAGATAATGAGGTTTAAGTTACTTAAAAAATAATAACAATTCTATGGTATTAAAATTTTGTCGCTTTCTTATAATTTAAAATATATTTCTTATTTAAACTATAAACAAATTTAGACTTACAAGAATATCTGTGGCTTCATCAAATGTTTTGATGCAAATAATTTCTACTTTGCCCTTAACGTTTGGAATTCTTTTTATATCAATTGGATTTGCTACGTGCAGCGGTATTGCTCTTGCTTTGGCATCAGTGTTTTATTTTATAATGGTATGCTATATCATAAAAGTTTTATAAAAATAAATTAACAATATACTAATTTCTAACTTACGTAGATATCAAATGCATATAAGGATTATTTGGAGAATTGGGCATGGGAGAAAGCGTCAGTACTTTTTAGAAAGTTACGTACTAAACGGAATGAAAGGTTTAATGTGGTAGATTATAATAAAAGTCTTATTTCTACTGAGAACAGCACACCTCGATCAGATACTAATGCAAAAGAAGAATCAAACGCCTATTTTCAAGGTCTAGAGAATTTTTCGTTTCATATAACAATGTTATTACTACTTGTTATAATGTCATGCTTAAATTTCGGGCTATCAGTTGCCTGGATAAAATCGCATTAGTAAGTATAAGCCATAAGAGTTGTAAAACAAAATTAACTATTTTAAATTTATTCCTTAGTTTTGGACACATTGGAGAAAATCTGCCTGATCCATCCCTATTACCCACAATAGCAGTACTATTCTCCTTAAGTGTTTTATTGCAACTAAATGCTCCTCATAAATCGTAAGTAAAAATTGTAACTTTAATCTTAGTATGTATGTATGTCTGTGGTTATATGGAAGAGTAGCTTAAGTCGGCATAACTGCAAATTAAGTTATTACGTTAGTCATTTTTCGACTAATTTTCCATATCGACATAGAAGTATATAATTTTATTAACGAATTTTACTTATAGGCCTGGCTATCACGTTGTAGCAGTCATTTTATACATCTTAGCTTGTTTGTGTGTAATATATTGCCAAGATAATTTGTATCGGTTAAATGTTTTAATTGGATTTGCATATTCTATTATAACATTTCAAGAAGTAATGCGAAAATTGCTAAATTATTTAGCTTCTTAATATTTTTATAATTTGATAAAAATATGTATATGAATCTAGTCTTTAATTTTACGTATACCAAATAAAAATTTTTTTAGAATATTTATTTTAAATATATTTAGAGTATATTCTCTTTATAAGTAAATAATTTACAAGTGCAAGGGGTAGGTAAGTTATGAAAGTCATAAAATAAATAAAAAACTAATATCACAACGCTCTTTTAATAATGGTTTAATTATTTAAATATAATCAAATTAATTACTTTCGTGCTAGCAATCAAAGAGCTTTGGGGAGTTTTGAATTGGATGGTAAAGATGTATTAAGCAGAATTTTCTTTATCGAAGTTTTGGGTCACCGGTCACTGGGATAGTGAACTTCTAGTTTTAGTGGGAAAATAAATCGGACGTTGTTCTGAAAAGACAGATATTTAGTTTAGTTGTCGGTATAACTTATGACTTTTATCAAGAGTTAAAATGTGTTATCAAGAGTAAATGCCAAGTGATGGTGATCAGGTGGAACTAGTTATTTTTCCTTTTTTTATACATAAATATATAATATTTCTTTATGCACAAAATCTTTGTATTATATCTGAACTATAAACTAAAGTGGTACACATTCGTAAAATACACTCTTAATCAATGCAGTTTCAATATTTTACCGTAAAGAAGTACATATTCGTTCCAACGCAAAAATTTAATTTCCAATGGGAAGATAACCACGGTTATTTCATTTTCAATAACAAATTGGTCCACCATTTATTTATCTGACATAGGTTTCACCAAATTTTCCAGCAACTGTTGACCCAAATCTTCCTACGCTTTCTTAATGAATAACCACAGGTCTTGCATAGTTTTTTAAAGCTATTTTTGGGCTTTTTGTCCATAGATTTTACGTTACATACAGCCCTGTAAGTTCTATTCTGGATTCAAATAGGAACTAAATGCAAGCAATTCTATTAATAGGATGTTGTGCTATTCAAACCATTGCACTTTTTGGTTTGATTTGGTTTGAAAACGAGCATTCCAAAGAGCGCAAACGCTCGGAGACTATGTGGTCCATTTTGATCGTCCTAAGCAGAAGAAAAAAGAAAACTCTAAAAAGAAAAGAAAATAAATAAATAAAGAAAGAAACTGGAAGGACGTACTTCCTGGAATTCTAATAATCCCGACACCACAACCAGCCGAGTCACTTCACAAACTGAAAAATAGAAGTATGGTCTATACATGACTGGGAGGTTAGAGTTTGGATCATAAATTCACCCAAGATGCGATGTCTTCTGCCCGAGAGTCTGGGTCAACGACACAAAAGGTGTTCAATCCTCTTTAACTCGTCTTCGTATAACCTACAATAATCCGTGCCAGCATTTGCCCATCTACGTGATAATGCCCGTAGTCAGCCTCAGCCCCGCTCTACTCATAGAGAGAAGTTCTTCGACTGGAAATAACTGACCATAAAGATCTAGAGATACCGCTTTTAGTTTGGCAGTTGAAGAGTGAAGTTCGTGTTTTTTAGAGCGGAAAATTTGTGCGTACAATATCGTGTATAAGAACAAGAGTGCTTTACTAGTGTGAGTGTTTTGAATTGTGAAGAATTGTTGTGAAGTTGAGACTCCCAAGGGTAATTCTGTTTTGTCTCAGTTGTGCGGTGGGTGTTGGTGCTGCCAGAGTTGTGGTTATTGTTGACGGTACGGCGTGTCTAATTGATAATAGATTTTGGATTTCGGTTTCGGTCGTGTTGATTTGGCTTTATTGTTGACGGTTTGCGATTTGTTTTATTGACTTATCTGTGGCTGTGATTAATTGGTTTTTTGGGTGAGTCGTTAATTTGAATATCTTATTATTATGCCTTCTGCGGAAAAACCTCTCAAGACGGCGAAGTGTGACGCCTCCGACACTGCGTCTTGGGCCGTCACTGATGGGACCCCCTTCGCAGGTGAAGGGGGTTCCATCACCTGCGAAGTCTTGTCTCTGTCATACGGAGAGTGAACTGAGCAGCGCGGGGTCGTAAGCGGATGGGAAGTGAGTGGCAAATCATCAAATAATCGGTTTAAGTCCTGGTTGCTCCCAGTCCTGTACCAAGCCTGTGGAAACATGGTCGGTGGCTGTTCGCAACTTCCAAGAAAATAGTGAGTAAGTCGTCGAACAGGTCGGACCCGCCCTTGAAGTCAGAGTGCATGAAATGAGGCCGTTGAAGTGGAGTAGTGGTGCCGTAATCCGTACACCGTCGGTGGCGGAGCGTTCGAAGATTGCCTCAAACAAAAAGTTTGAGGAGGTTGGGTTGGAGGTGTCTGTGAGCTTGACCCAAGGGTGATAGTTGCTGGAGTGCACGCTGCAATTACTCCAGATGAGTTCATGTCGGAACTGTTCGAGATGAACCTTAAGAAGCGTATGAGTATGGAGGTTTTTAAGAAGACCGTTTGGCTGGTAACCAGTCCCTGGAGGTCTGACCCTGTCGGACAGGTCAACGTAGTTTTGGAGGGCGGTGAGCGTGTGATGAACACGCTTCTAGATGTCGGCAGATTATACGAGAAGTGGCTTAGCTTCAGGCTGCGGCCACAGGATTCGATCCCGCACTGTTACCGCTGCCTCGGCTTCAATCATCTGCTGCGAGAGTGCAGTATGTGGCAGGATGTGTGCAGATTGTGCGGGACAATAGAACATCGGGCGTATCCCACGTACTCGGCTGTGATTGCTAGAGCGAACGTCAGACATTAATGGAGTTGCACCATTTGCAGATTTCAGCGCTCGAAGGCTGTGACACGTGCAAGCTCGTGCAAGCTATGTGTCAGCTGATCCTCCAAACTTGGAGAGTTCGGAAATAGATGACTGTATTTGTCGTGTGAGAAGTATGAAGTCTCCAGGGTTTGATGGGTTGACCAGAGAGATGTGTAAAAATATCTGGGAAGGCCATCCCTGAATCTGGAGACGGTGTACGGTAGGTGCATTAATGAGGGCTATTTCCTGATGGCTTGTGTTGTGGTGCTTTTTAAGTCGCCTGATAAAGTGAGAAGTAATCCTCTCTCTTATCGGGGCAGTATTTGAAAAAGTACTGGAAAGAGTCATGGTGTACAGACTGAAGAAATGCTACATGTTACCAGTTTGGTTTTAGGGAAGGCAAATGCGTTGACGGCGCTTGGATTTATGTTAAGAGTTCTCTCGAACAATTATCTTCGAAGTATGTGCTTGGGCTTTTCATTGATTTTAAGGGTGCCTTCGACTATCTTTCGTTGGGAAATGTCTTACGATGGTTATCGGAGATTGGCTGTCGTGAGATGGGCATTCATTTAAACTGGGATCGAGCTGACATTTAAACTATGTGCGTATGCGGATGACTTGCTCATCTTGATCGAAAGCCAGTCTCGTGCTGAGCTGGAGAGAAAGGTGCTCAAGCCACTCGTATCATATGTGAGTGGGGTGTGAAGGTTGGTGTTGATGTCTCAGTGGACAGAACGGTAATGATGTTGCTCAAGGGCACATTGTCAATCGGGCGACCTCAACTCATTAGAATTGGTGATAACAGCATTCGCTATGTGACTCAGGTTAGGTACCTCGGTATAGTTATGGGAGAGCGTATGAGCTTCCACACTCATCTCACTCATGTTAGGCACAGACTGACGGCCATTGTTGGAGAGGTTAGACGCATATTGAGAAGTGATTGCCGTCCGTATCACATACAATGGGCTTTTCGTTGCTTGTGCAGCGTATGGCGCATCTGTGTGATACAAGACGGTTATGTCTGTTGTTGGACAGCGCAAGATACTCACGTGTCAGAGAATTGCCATGTATCCCGGTGTATCGAACAGTTTCTACAGATGCTTTCCAAGTCCTTGTTGGTGTGCTACCGCTTGACTTGGAGGTAGTACGTCGTAGTGTTACTTTCAGGGTCAAGAGAGGACTGCCGCTTGGAACGAACGATTGGCTTTCTGCTTCCGTGCTAGAGAATGGGAGAGATAGGTATAAGGCCCTTTTGCAAAGGTGCCTCGTAGATAGTGACAAGGGAAAGGTGACATGAATTTATTCCGGACGTTACGTTTGTACAGGAACACCCAGACTTCGGCTTTGGCTTAAGCTTGGGGTTCATACAGAAGGATATGGCTCTTTCAATGCATTTTTGCACCGGATTGGTCAGACTGAATCAGCTGATTGTCGGTGTGGGAGGGGGATTGAGGACTGGAGGCATATACTGACTTCATTCCCGAACTATGATAACGTTAGGAATTAAGATATGGGTATCACTCATACTGAGGGATGTGGAATATCAGTAGGGTATTGTTGGACAATCGTACTTATGGTAGGCTGGGCGCTTTTGCCCTGGAGGTGTCTAGGCGTAGAAGGACGGTACTGTTAGCGGAGGTTGAACCCGCATCAATATCTTAGTGGTCTTCTGGCTAGTCTTCTCTAGCTCGGTTTCCCGGTTTTTGTTTTGGATAAATTGAGACTCCCGGCATTTCTGTTGGTGTCTCAAATTTGATTTAATTCAAGGTCATCATATTACTGTATGTTTTTCGAGGTTAGACAGAGACTAACGGATGGAGTTGCCTACCATACTCGTGTGGTAGGTATTGATGCTGCCAGATTTTTGATATTGTTGACGATTCGGTGTTTTTCTTTGCTACAATTTCGATTTACGCGCTACCAAACAGCCAATACCCGCTCCAGCGATAATGACACCATCGATCGTCACTGATTTTCTCTTTGAGGTCAGTTCTGTCACCAATTGCTGCCCAAATGGCTTTGAATTCATCTTGCCGGGTTTAACCTTGACGGCCTTCCATTTAGACATCTCTGCTCCACAACCAACCGCAGCTGCGTAGGAAACAGCCGAGTTTACCTTCTGAGAGACAAATGACTTCTTAGTAGCCGTACTGTACTCTTTTCACTGCGGGTTGCAGTGGACCAGATGCGGCTTTCGTTAACTTCGCAGCCTGCCTTGAAGTCATTGGCCTATCAAAAATGTCACCCGACTGTCCTACTACTGCGGTACTTGCCGACTTTGCTCCCTTATGAGGTTGAGTCACTGCTCTCTTTGTTCCTTCACTGTTTGTTCATTACAGATTTAAAGCTAGCATCGTATTTACAAAAGCTGTTCTAGCGTTCTATCAATACGAGTACATACTCCTTAAACTAGAAAGAAGTTGTAGCTGCGTTAAATCAAGACACACTTGACCTTCCATATCAGCTTGTTGTAATACAACATATGAAGCGATATCCCAGTCACCAGGTTCCGTCAAGCCACCGAGAAAAAGCGAGCTAAATGTGAGCAGTCTCCAACGAGACAGAAACGAAAACTGGCAAATGAGGTGGGTCACGCTCTTTTCTTTCTCAATCGTTCAAAAAGCTTTACAGAAATCATTCGCAGGTAATACAGCCTGTCCATTACACAATGACTTGTGAGAATGGATACAGCAGAGAAGATGCTCCTAAGGACCAGTTCAAACAGTTGATTAGTACGCTTCCATTATTTCTAGGCCGGCTGAGTCTAGAAATAACACAAGTTTCCCTGCTTAGGATCTGTCAGCGTTCATCCTCTTCTGCAATTACACAAGATAACCCTGTGACCAGGAACCTAAATGGGATGGACACAAAACTGCCGTAAGAGTATCTCAAGAGAATCACGTTTGCCCTAACCACACTAAAGCTGAAAGTGAGGATAGCTTTCGAACTACCTCACAAGCTTAAGGTTATTCTTGATTAGGGTAATCTCTCTCCCAATGTGCAAACTAGGGTCCTTACCGACGAAATTCTTCAAATACGAAATCGCCTACTATAAAACTTCCTATCCTTAATTTCCCTAGCGTCATAACCCGACGTGACGGGAGAAGAAGGAGACTTGTCGTTCCTATGGAGCAACTTACCCTCTTTAACTCCCTCTATTTCAAAGGCCATTTGACGGGAAGGCGGTAACCGATTGATTGGAGCTGGCGCATTTATAGACGAAGCTACCTCCACTAGACTGGGTTGGTTTGCTTTTTCAGATGCCAAGTTGGATAATCCACTCAAACCAGACATCGCTGAGATCATGGTGATCTTCAACAGGTTTACTGGGATACTCTCCTGACTCAGTCTGATGGAGCGAACTTCATCCATGGGGTTCTGTATCTCCCTGCTATGTGCAAGCCGGCTGTTATTGATGGATTCGGGGGTCAGGCCAATTTTGACCATTTCCCGACAGCTCGCGCAACCTGTTGTACTCACAGACGAGTTACTTCATTATCTAATACCGCGGATTGATATGCTTTTGTAGCATAGACAGCTGTAGGTGCCAAGGCATCCACGCCTAAGACAGTTGGGTCTCAATCACAGAATAACAACGACACATGACATGCTACCGCACCAACACTTGCCGCCGGTACTGGATTATTTAGGCCCTGCACCGTAAATTTGTTAATATTTTTACCTTCCATATTAGTAGATTAAGTTCAGGGATACCAGCTCCTAGCCACTTTGGTTTACGGGGAGAATGGGATCCTCAACGTCCCATCTACAATCGACAGGTTACTGTCTTCATACCTACCACACGAGGAGTACAGTATGCCGACACGAAGACCAAGCGATCGCAGGTGAGACGATGTGGATGCGAAGCTCCCAGGGAGGCATGCATGAGGTCAAGTTGCTGTATAATGCCAGTACACCTCTTCCATATCCGCCACCCGGGGACGCGCCCGATAGGAGTGGGCAACTCCCGCGGGCAATGACTTTAGAAACGTGAATGGTAACGTTACCCTGTTGAAAAATGCTATCTTCATCCATTTTGTAATCCAAAAATGAAACGAAAACATCATTTAACAATTCCATTTTTAAATTTTATTCCATTTTGGGCGGCACAAATAAAATATTTGGTTTACCTCTCGATACTCTAACATACACCTCCGATTTGCCAACAAATAAAAAAATCAAATGCTTCCAAATTTGGTGCAAATACAATTTAAAACAGCCCAAATTAATTGGCTGGTTGGCAGAAACTCAACCCTGAGTCTATTCTTTAATCTTTTATTTATTTACTTTATAATGAAGTCTACAAACTAATTCAATATTGACTTCAGTAAAAAGAAAAAAGTATAAGATAGTAAATACATACATTTTTAAATATTACATAAAAAATTGACTGCTGAGGATAATTATGATATTTACGCATAATGATGTTTAAATTAAAAAAACAATTAGTTGGTACAGAGCGTTAAAGTTTAAGCAACTTCTTAGTACACAGTTGTTCCAGTTATACGTAGTCGGCGGCCAAAAATACTTAATCAGTTAGAATATCACTGCATTATGCAATCGTGGAAATTATTTATTATTACATTGGGTGTGGTTGATACTTATATATACCCCTCTTACGCAGACTTCTTCCCTTTGCAAGTATAAATGTGAGACAATAATTTATGTAATTTGTTTTGGTATAAAATTAAAAATAAATTTAAAAATGCTAAATGTATTCGCGCGGGTTTTCTGTGCCCCAAATGCGACAATTTTGCTTGTTTACGTACGTATGAGCTTCATCTGAAAAGATGATTTTTTTTGGCAAAATCGGCATCTCCTGTAAGTCGATCGCAGGCCCACTTAGCGAAGCGAAAACGCATTGGACACAACCATATTCGTTCAGCGGAAGGATAAAACTAATTATCTGTCAAATCAGACATGAGCTAAGTGTTACCATTCACGAAATAAGCACTAGTTGAAAAAAAAAACATTAGATGGCGGACCCTTTATAAAATATTAAAAGGCAATTTATCTATAAAATCAGAAACAGTGACAAAAAATTAATTTTTGCTTGATTGGCTATTTTCGTTGCCCTGATATATAACGATCTGAAGACTAATGACCTCGCCAATTGGCAAAAATTTTTAAAAACTAAAGTACGGTTACATCTGACAAACATATGATGAAATATGTAAAATATTTCTTTACCACAATATAATTTTGAGGAAAAAATAAAAAGCTGATTTTGGGAAAATATAATTATTGAACACACAGTGTCAAATATTTTCATTATTTTTGGATAATTATTTATTTCATCTTAATATTTTTTTTGCAAGAAGAAGAAGCACAGTGCTCTGATATCAACGAATTTAAGACTGAAATGTAATTAATTAAATTAAGTATGAAACCTTTAGGTGCGAAATTGAGCTGCTTGTTACACTTTATAGTGATGTTACTATTGCGGCCGACTTTAACTGCAATATCCTGTCAAACTTTGCATTACTTGAACGATTGGTTTCTATCGGTTTACATCATGTTCTCACTACTAAGATAAACACGTTTAAGAAAAAGCTAAGCATAGTTGTTCACACTGTAATTATCGTGTTTTGCATATGTATGTTTTAAATTGTGAAAAATTTTTTATTATTCAAATACTTAAATATTTTTAACGAGTCACAAGCATGTGGATTTAAGGAGACTGAAATTAAAGAGACTAAAGAAGTATTGTACGTTGGAAAATGATGCAGATTTGCTTTAATTTAGTAGGAGCTTGCTTCGCATCCATATTCTAGAAGCTGACACTTTATTTCATCATATGGACATATGTACTAGCGGCACCTTTAAGATTATCGATATGTTCCAACCATATGTAATTCAGTTTAAGCTTCTTTTTCCTTAACTACTTATGTATGGCCTTTTACATTTATTTTTCTCAAATGTCACTTTTTATTTGCTGCCTTCATCTTTGGTCTACAATTTTGGATATACATAGGATAGAATAGGAAGAAATAGTAGCCTCTATAGCGGTCCGATACCACGTGAAACTATGTAAGTCCAAAATAATCTGACAATCTGCAATTAGACTTCGTTTAGAATCACATATTCCTAAATTAAGTAGGAAACTATCCATACATCATACATACATGCACAGAATCCCTGTTTTTTAAAAAATAAAAAATAAAATTTTAAATTTTTATAAATATTTTGATGTGTTGTCATTTAAATAGTTGTTTAGTAAAAGATTTCAATCAGAAAAACGATTGAACATACATACTTCAAACTGGTATCCGTACCCTAACTTTCACGTGTTTTGGAAAGAGTTTAAACATTAAACACGTTTATGTTATGTGTTTTCAAAGCAATTCATTGTATGGGAAAACATTTAAAAATTAACTTGTTTAATTCCAAATCTACTTAAACACGATAGTGTGAACACCATGTTAAATATTGTAAACAAGAGCCTAAAAAGTCTACTTGTGTTCAAGTTTTTATTATTTTTATGTTCAAATGCCAGCAAAAGTAGAACAGCCGCTTTATTATTTTTTCTATGATCATTATTGCTTGACTGTTGGTCATCGAATCAATGTTTGTTAAAAGATTGTAATACATAAAGATTCTTACTTTTCGCTTTTTTTACTAGTTTCCAAAAACAGATAATAGATAATTCAGAGTCGTAACAAAAAGGAACTCTTTAACCATACGGGGTAATTTAAATAAACAAAGAATTTTAATGACAATAATAATTTTAATAATAATAATTTAAACAATCAAAATAATTATTTAATAGTGATAATTTTAAACAAAACAAACAAGTGTCACTAGTTAAGATATAAAATTAAACAGTCTGAATATAAAGCAAAACGAATCATAGATAGATTTCAATCGGTATGATTTCTACCCACACAAATGGATATTTTTACGCTCCACAGGATTAGTTTCAGGATCATATATTGTGATAAACGATTGTTCAATATTTAGGCAACAGGCAAATTTCTGCCTGTTATCTGAATGAATGCGTCTTGGTATACCATATCTAAGCAGAACTTCATTTAAAATAATAAGAGCACAACTTTCAGCTGTAGCTTCTTTCATTGCAAGGAGTTCAACACATTTGCTGCATATATCTTCCACTACTAATATCCACTGTAGACCTTCCTTTGTTTCCTGTAGACAACCAAATAAATAAATGGCTATTATTCCAAAACGGAAACGGTCTGCAGTAACCCAGCCGGCTTAAGATTTTTAGGCTTATAACGTTTACAGGCAATGAACTACTTTACATATTCAATGATTTCCTTTCGCATACCAGGCCAATAATAACTAGATGCAGTACGATTCATGGTTCTTTCAACCCCATAATGTCCAGCCGTTGGATCATCATGATATTTTGAAATTATATAACTTTTCATAACTTTGTCAGCACAAAAACGATACAGTACTCCATCAATCATGATATAACTACGCTGATTGTAATAAGAATCACTATCATCATTATTCTTAAAGGAATCAATTATTTTCTTTAATTCTGTATCAGCTAACTGTTCGTTGCGAAAATCCTCTTTTC
Organism: Wohlfahrtia magnifica; assembly: GCA_023159175.1. NCBI lineage: Eukaryota > Metazoa > Arthropoda > Insecta > Diptera > Sarcophagidae > Wohlfahrtia > Wohlfahrtia magnifica. The sequence continues at coordinate 1,014,198 of JAKWBJ010000495.1, read as the reverse complement.
GTGGACAATCAATTTGAATGGAGCTACATTCGCATGAAATTTCACGACCTTTAGACTCACAAGAAGATAGAGATAGGATAGCTGCTACTATATTTTGCTTCCCTGGAGTATAACCAAATTTTAAATTAAATGTTTGGGACTGCAAAGCCAATCGGGCAAGACGTTCAATAGGGGAGTTTAAGCCAAACAGCGGTAACTTCAGCACCTTCTATATATCCTATGAACTTATTTACAGTCCGAACTACTTCCAAAGGTTCTCCTTTTGTAGTTGAGTAGTTTCGGTCTTCCTTCTCCCCCTCGATCAACACAGCTCCTAAAGCATTATTATCGTCAACTTGTAGTATTGGTGGTAATGCTAACAGTTGCTTAAGCTTATCGAATGAAATCTGTTGTTTGTTAGTCTACATCCATTTGATATGTTATGTCACTTCATAACATTAGCTAGTAACACGTCATGAGGATTAGTGCTATTGAAAACTTCTCTAATGTATTTACCGTTCGGAGCCAGCGTTAAATGTAAGTCCCTTTCAATAAGTCTAAAAATAGAATCAGGTGAAACTTATTAACTGATAGAAGTCCCCGTGTTCCGTGTTCGTATTTTAAGCTAGGTCTACAAAAAGAACATTTTTCTCTATATAACTGAAAACCAAAATCTTTTATTCTCTTAGATGTTTCTTTCAAATTCAAAATGTGCGCTTCAAAATTCTGTGAACCCAATAAAATAATTTGAATTAGGCAATATTAAAATTTGTGGTAACCCATTTCTAAACCTGTCAGTTAACCGTTGGGACGTGGCCGGAGCGTTTTTAGGCCAAATGGCATCCGATTGACTACATATATACCAAAAGGTGTTGTGAAAGAGGTTTTTAACCTATCACTTTCGGCACTTTTGATTCACCAATATCCCGCCCATGTATGTTGTAGCCCTTGCCGCATGTAATAATTCATCTATTCTAGGAAGGGGTTACGTGTCCGTATCAGTAATTTTATTTAACTTGCGATAATCCATGCGAATGCATCATACTCCACCTCCATTTGTGGAGATAAGGACAACTGGAAATATCCATAGCGACATGTGTATGCTGATGTTTTAATTTTTTTTATGGTATTATTTATTTATTTTTTCCGGTAATACCACCATTGAAACATGCATTACATTATCCCCATGAAGTTAAAAACTTTTTCGAAAATAATACACTTTTCTGCAAAGCTGCGCTTACTCTCTTTTGCAGAAGTTGTGCAGAAAATAATGAGAATTTTTAATTTAAAAGACACTGCTGCCAAGTCAATTTTGATTTTTATGGAATCAAAAATCGTGAAGATAAAAAACTTTTCAATGCTGCCAAGTCAAATATAATTTTCATGGACTCAAAAGATAATAAATTTTTTCATTAGTTCAGATATCTTAAAAATTATTTTAAAAAATTAGAGTTTTATTTGAAATAAATATTTATGTACTATATAATATATATGAAATTATATATAAAAAATATTTCAATTTATATATTAATAATACAATTTATATATTAATATATTAATAATACAATTTATATATTAATAATACTCTTACACAGCTTTCACTCAAAATACTTTTTGGCCACTAGAGCCCACTGTATGAAATGTGCCAAAAATTCAAAGATAGGGTATGATAGAGGACACTTAGGGCTACAATCTGACATACCAGGTATTCCCGGAATCACTATGAGTTTCAAACAATTTATTCAACATAAGGTTTTTGGGCCAATTCACTCAAACCACTTTTTGGCCTCTAGATCTCACTGTATGACCTGTGCCAAAAAATCCAAAGATAGGGTGTGATAGAGGAATCCTAGGGCTACAACCTGGCATATCAGGTTTTCCCGGGACCACCACGAGTTTCGATTTTTTTTTTCAAAAATATGTTTTTTAACCAATTCACTCAAAACACTTTTTAGCCTCTAGAGCCCACTGTATGACTTGTGCCAAAAATCCAAAGATAGGGTATGATAGAGGACACTTAGGGCTACAACCTGGTATACCAAGTTTTCACGGGACCACTATGAGCTTCGAAAATTTTTTTCAAAAATAGGTTTTTTAGCTAGTTCACTCAAAACACTTTTTGGTTTCTAGAGCCCACTATATGACTTGTGCCAAAAATCCACAGATTGGGCCTTGTTTAACTAATATTTTATTCAGGTCAGTCCGTAGGATGATACATAGATGGCGTTACTAGAATTTTCTCCATATAATATTTATTTAGTACTTACCTTCAAAGGAAAAGTGTATAAATTTGACAGCAATCTGACTATTGATTTGTAAGTTATAGTACTTTGTGTGAAGCTACTTTTGATATTGACAGAAATGGAAGAAAGTAAATTTCGAGTTTTTATAAACATTACTTTTTGATGAAACAAGTACAGTGGGAGCCAAACAATGGCTTGATAAACATTATCAACTCTGCTCTATCGAGACAAGTCGTTTGCTGAATTTGAACGTGGTCGTACCAGCACAAATGATGCAGAGCTCAGTGGACGCCCAATTGAGGCCGTTATTCCAGAAAACATTAAAAAATCCACAAATTGTTTATGAATGATCGCAAATTGAAGGTGCACGAGCTAGCTGATATTGAAGAGATATATGGCAGTGTTTTTACGATTTTACATTTGGGTATGCAAAACCTCTGTTCAAAGTGGGTGCCGTAAGAGCTCACAGATCGTGCCACAAATCGATGAAAATTATGGCAAAATTGAATGAATTGGGCGTAGAATTGCTTATCCAAACACCGTATTCTCCAGATTTAGCCCCCTGCAAAATTTTCCTGATTTAAGATCTCAAGAAAATGCTTGTTGAAAAGAAATTTAAGTCCAATGATGAAGTAATCGCTGAAACTGGGACATATTTTGACAAGAAAGAGAAATCGTACTATAAAAGTGGTATCAAAAAGTTTAAAAATCGCTATATTGGTTGCATCGCCCTCAAAGGCAACTATGTTGAACAATGCAATCTAGCTTTGTCAAAATTTTGTTTTTTTTTTTACTTTTCCTACGGACTTATTGAGTGACCTGTTATGTTATGTAATATAGTTCTTGTTCTTTCTGTATTTCCGTTTTATTAACCTCCTTATTCTTAAAATATATTTCATACAAGAAAAACATGTTTTCGCATATTCACAATTATATCTGTCTTTTCTTACGTCATCTCATAAAAATGAAATAAATAACACGTAGTTTTTATTTATTTTACAATCTCGTTATTTAAATTTATACAGTGATTTATTTGACTTCCACTTTATACGCAAACTACTCAACACTTTTACGAACGTCTTAACAAGACTTTACTTTATGACTGTTAAATTACAACTGACTGACATAGGCAAAGCAGCGTCCCTTATATACATACATACCTGACTGCCATCAGTTTCGAATGTTCTTCTATTTACTACAACGTTCTATTGATATACGTTAAAGCCAAAATATAATATGCGGAGGCTAGCTAACGACTAACGACTGTATAAATACACACAATCAAATGTGTATAATTATAATATACTAAACAAATTTTTCATGTTCAGTTTCATTTGTTAACGTTTTGAGCGAAAATGATCGCATTGTACGTACGTCAACTTTAATTCGTCACTGAAACAGTAACGGTTGAACATACGGAGCGGGTGTAGCAGATTTTTAAAATTTTTATTTAAACTGTGTTATTTTTCTGATAATACTTAAATTGTTACACAAAATATTAAAATTTTTATATTTTTAATAAAAAATATATTCATCCAGATACTAACAATGCTAATTATCCATTCCACAAAGTACATTCAAAAAGTACATTATAGCCACCAAAAATTTGAGTAAGTATTTTATAGACTTTTCGTTGAGTTTTTGACAGTAGTCAATATTATCATATTATGCCTGGGCCTTTAATTTCAAAAATGTAAGATCGTGTTACCAAAAGGTTAAGCTGGCACCACCGTGCAATACAAAATTGGCAAAACTGTTAAAAACAGAAAAATAGAGTATTGCATTGCATTGACACAAAACAATGGAATAAATACCAAAATAAAGTTTATAGCTAATACTACTACTGTACTAATTTAGTGTATCTTTTCTTTGTATATTTTCGTATAATATTGTTACGTTTTAACATTTTTAAAACGTTTGAGTTCGTTTAGATTGCGTTAAAATAAAATAAACATCACTTTTTTGTTATTTACAGCTTTTTATTTACTACACTATAACTTTTATACAGTTTATCTTAATACAACAGCTTAATATTCGTTTATACAAGACTTTTATTTTCACTTAAAAAAGACTTTATTTTATGACAGCAAAACGATAACTAACTGCCGTGTAGGTAAAGCAGCCTCTTTATACATATACCTAATACACTACAGTTTGGAAAGTTCCGAAAATGTCTCACAAAGATGGTCGAATTAGTAGTGCTGCCAGATAACGCAAATAAGTACGGCATTGATAGGGTGACACATAATTTCCAAATATACCAAAATCCCACAACACAGTTTTAAAGGCGCTGTTGAGTTTTCTACTTAGGCATTTTTATTTTCGTAATACTGCCTACCACTTTGGCCTGTTCGTCCTGAATAGACTCACTATCTTTCTTCCCATAGATCGCAAGATGTACCACTTTCATTTCTGATCGCGGGCTATTGTTTTTCTGTATTCTTTATACCACATCGTTTAACCTTTTGACTACCTTATAACGTCCATCCAAGTTAGTTTGAAGCTTGGGAGATAATCCTTTCTTCTGCAGTGGGTTGTAGAGTAGAAACATTTGCCCCTCATGAAAGCTCTCCGTTTTTGCTGCACATCGTGAAGTTCATTAAAGCTTTCCTGTTTTCTGGTATATGTGGTATTCCTCTATGTGGCAAGTTTATCACCAAACTCTAAGCCTCCAAATAGTTTTAGCTCAGACCCAAAAATAATATTGGCAGATGTTGAGTCACGGACAGCTGATCGGCATACCAATAGAAACCTCGGTAGGCGTTTGTCCCAATTCTTCTGATGATCGCTCACTAATTTTCGCAAGTATTCCTCCAGAGTTCGATTAAATCGTTCTACCATTCCATCAGACTGTGGATGAAGCTGGGTCGTTCGAGTCTTCTTAATACCGTATGTTCACACATTTTGTTGAATATAGCAGACTCGAAATTTCTTCTCTGATCGGAATGTAGGTCTATTGGAACTCCATAGCGGCATACTCAGTTGTTCACAAAAACATTTACAATTGTGTTCTCCTCCTGATTGGGTATGGCATACATTTCCGGCCATCACAACGCGAACATAACGATTTCCGGCATTACTGACAGGAAAAAAGCCTGAAGGCACCACTATTAGTTGGATGTAAATTTGCCATCTGCACTTTCCCAATGGCGATATAAGCATCCATTAATCAACTTCAAACTGTCTCATTGTGCCCAATACACTTTTGTAAGAGGACCGTCTGTCCTCTTCTTTTGCTGACATAATCTTTGCCAATATTGGGTCACTCCTTTTGACCAGTTTTCGTTTGCATCTATTTTCGTAAGTCGGATGTCAATGATGGAATCCTTCCGCTCAGCTTTCACACAATGTTTACATTCTAAATTACAAGGACGATGTGAGAGCGCATCAGCATTTTCGTGTTTTATACCACTTCGGTGTTCAATGCTAAAGGCATAAGCCTGAACACTCAGTGCGAAATGATTAGTCTTTAGCAGAAAACGTTGACCATATAGGAACTTATGGTAATGTTTTATGCATTCCAATACTGCCAGTAGCTCACGTCGAGTCAAACAATAATTCCGTTCAGGATGACAACGTGCGACTATAGTAACCTACGACTTTCTCTGTCCCATTGGCAACGTGCGAAAGTACACCACCAATACCATATCCACTGGCATCACAGTCAAGGATGAATTTTTCACCTGGGACTGGATACGCTAAGACCGGTGCAGTACACAATAGGTCTTTTAGTGTCTGGAATGCCTTTTCTTGTGACTCCTAACAATGATATGCCATAGATTTCTTGGTGAGCTCATGTAAGCTGTCATGTAAGTGTCAGAAATTGGCGTCATAGAATAATCTAATTTTATCATTTTTGTCAGAAATAATCCGATTAGCTAACAGCTGGCATGCATTGTTTGTTTTGATTTATCTTTTAGGCGGCTAATTTTTGGTGGAAAATATAAATTTAAGTAAAAGTAATTAAATTTGATAACAAAAAAGTATCAACATTGTTTATCTAACTGTATATAGCAAGTTGTGTTAATTTTGTTGTTTGGTAAAAGAGGCTGAATAATGGTGGAAATATACGTAAGTATAATTAAATATACATAATTAATGTGTGCCGCCGTGGTATGGTAGGTAAGACACCCGCCTACGAACCAAAATGTCCTCGGTTCAATATCACACCCGACCATCATATAATTTTCAATAGCGGTATCATCTCATAGCACTGTTAGCGACTGGTTAAGAGTATTTAAGCTATGAAAAGCTTCTCTAACTAATGCATATGCCTTTCGGAGCCAGCGCTAAATTGTAGGTCCTTTTCAATGAGTCAAAAATAGAATCATCAACATTGATTGAAAGAAGTCCCCTTGTCACACTTGGAATGTCGCAGAAATTATGTATGTATGTATGTAAATATTAATACTGTTAATTATCAACATACTATAGTACTAATATTGAACAACAAAATAGGGGCAAGCAACAACAAAATCGATTGTTTCTGGAAAAACATTCTGATCTAGCAAAAGGGTACACATTGTGGCATGAATTGACTGAGGCTCTTAATAGTGCCGGCCGCCGACTAAGAATGTAAAAAGTTGGAAAAATGTAGTGGAGTATATTTATATATTCATAAGTGTGAACTAACGCACATACATATGTATGTATTTGTATGTACTTTTTTTTAAATAGATTTTGGCGAAATGGAAAAGTGTCTAATTGTGCGGCATACAAACAACGGTCAGCGGAGCTGCAGGTATTGTTTTATACCTGATTGATGTCACAGACCCTTCTTTAAAAGATATGCCTACAACTTCAAATAAAAGAAGACCCGAAACATCAAAAGACCCAAACATCAACAGAGTACCTGAAAACATTTTTAGAGGAAGATGGTTGTAGAAAAGATGAGCTAAATGAAAGCATGACCAGTTTATTGTCATTGGAAAGGGAAGCTCGCTAGGACGCATTTACCGGGCAATTGAAAAACATAAGAAAACAGTGAGCTTTAAGGGAATTTAAAAACAAGTTATTAAACATCCGTTCAAGAATGTTGAATGTAATGCAGGAAAAAACGAAATAAAAAAACAACTTGAACTGGAAGAAGAAGTTCAATTTGCTAAACAACGACTGAAAGACTGGTTTTACTACAATTAACAAGAATAATCGAGATATTTTATTTAATAAAATTGTTCTTAAAAGTATATTTTATTAAAAGTTTGTTACTTATTTCCATTATTTATTGTTTTTATTATACATATTTTTTATTAATTCGTCATTTAAATTAAATACAATAAAATGAAACTAAAATAAACTATAATGTGTTTCCTATTTCATCATTTATTTGCTGACCTTCACTTTGTAGAGCGGCTGTAGATAATGAAAAAGCAGTCTTCTTCGACTTTATCAGGTTCAAAAATAATTTCATTGGTTGCATTCGAAATCTTGTAACTTCTGCATATATTGTGTAGCGCGCAGCAAACATTTACTATTTGAACTACTTTTTCGTGGTTATAATGCAGTGCATCCAGCAAGCAGCGAAATCGAGTTTTTAAAACTCCTATAGTTCCATCTACTATATTGCGTGCTGAAAAGTGCGCAATACTAAATTTAAATCCCTTTGTATTAAATGCAACAGTTCTATATGGAGTTAATAAAAATGGCTCCATTCCATATCCGCAGTATTCTAGTAATCTATAAGTCAATTCACCACATTCATATTCCCTTACAAAAAGCAGTCGTGCACCGCTTATGTTCCAGATAAATGCGTCGTTGCTCGGTCCAGGATACCATGCGTCGACTGTTCATATCATCATATTACTGTATCTTGCAAAAAAAAAAGAAAACAAAAAAAAATCAACCTGATTTCTATCTAAACACTTGCATATAAAGTAGTTCTTACAATCATGGCATTCATGCTAAAATATCCTTTTCTATTAAAATAAAAGTGCTCCTCGAGAACAAGTTTTATAATTTTTATATGGGTTCCATCGATACATCCCACTATGGAAAGAATTCTGTATTTGTTGAAAAAATAGTTTCTAGAACCACATTTTTCTTCGTAGCCCATTTTAAGTTTTACCCACTGAGGGCATTAATGCCTTTGCAAATCTTTAAATACGCAGCTTAACACAATTGAAACGGTACTTCTACCCAAACTTATAGTGGAATCATTTCCAACAGTTCTGCCAAAAATCTTAATGTTGCAGACTGTTGTATTATGCAGGATATATTGGACGGGGCAAATATGTTGATATATTATTTAACAACAATTTAAAAGCATCTTATTTAATCGATATTGCCCAATATATATGCAGATCATTACAATAAAATTGGAACTAACTTTTTAGCTGAAACCATGTCTACTTACGCTGTCTACGGTAATTCCAATGGTCCAATAGTCCCTTAAAATTTATGATTTTTTCACTGCTCTCTTCATCCATTAATAAAAATGTTACTACAGCCTCAATAATATATTTTTTTAATTTTTGCACCAAAATTTATATGATTATTTATCTATTTATTTAAATATTTAAAATATTACTAAAAATATGAGTAAATATAAAATGTATACACCACTAAATGCAAACAAAATGTAAACATAACTGTTAGGGCGGCGTATATCCTTTCCCTAATTTCTTCGAGAAATAAAAAAGCCAGTGGATTTTCCTCTATTACAATTTAAAAGCTTCTTGCTTTATTGATGGTTTTCTTATAACTGAACTTATGACTACAAATCCCAACAAATGTTATAATTCAACTTAAAAAGCTACAAAATCAACAACTGTATTCATGTACATGTAAATATATAAAACTGCCGCATTTAAGGCGAATTTAGTTCGTGTGGAACGAAAAATCTCTTAATGAAGATAAAAGGAGAAATTAACCGAGTATTTTAACATACATTTTAAAATATAAAAAAATAGCAAAATATAAAAAAGCCAGATGTAAAAAAAGAAACTATTGTTGAACAATAACAAAAAAAAGTAATAAAAATGTAAACAAAAGTAACACAACTGTTTCGAATATGGATTTTGTTTTTCTTCGAAGCAAGACAAAACCAATACGATTTTCTGACACTGATTCATATCAGAATCGATTTTCAATTCTGATAAATGGCAATTCTGGTTCAGATTCTGCAACAGGACTGATTATATGAAAGGTAATAATCCGCTGAATAAAATACTGAACACAACAAAAATGTTATTCTTTTCATTAAAATTTTTGGGCTCGGTGCGGTCTTTTCGCTTGCAGCAACAAATGTTTTGTTGGGTAAAAAACGATACAATAGTCCAAATTCATCTGCGTTATAAAGTTGGGAGCCGAAGGTGTTAATTTGTTTATTTTTTGATCGTCAATTATGAATGAAGGTTGTAACACTCGCCGTTACGCTTAAGATTTTAAGATGGCGAATACCGTGTTTTCTCTTAAAATTTGTTAGCCATACAGCACTGACATTAAATTTATTTCCAGGCAAATTCGTTGTTAGCTCTAGATTTTAAAATTGGACCAGTTACTGCACAATTACGTCATTTTTTACCATTTGTAAAAGCTTGCCTAAAGATCAGCATATTCCGACTTGTGAAGTGTTTTCTTTTGTGCTTTTTCATATGTGTTCGACATAGACTCTAAGATTTCATGACGTTTTTTATTTTTTGAAATGGCTGCTTCAGATACACCATAATCCTTGAATACCTTGACAATTCGTTTTAAAATCTTCACTTTCTGCTGTAAATCTAATCTGATTTGCAATGATTTTTGACATTTGTTGAATAAACAATACACAAATCAAAAATTCACGCTAACGACTAAACTAATGTTGTTTGCTGAAGATGATTATACGTTTTTTTTCTGCTCAAAATATTTACCTGAAAAGTTATACTATTTTTCTAATAAGCGCTATATGGTACAACAAGATTCAGTTTTTGGAATTTTCTAAAAACCTTCAAAATCTTTAATTAAGAGTAAAAACGGTTTTTCATACCTTCATACACTTATAGACTTATAATTTAGCGGAATACTATCCGATTTTAAGCTTATCAATGGATTTCGAGAGAAGAGAAGTACCCTTTTTAATGATGATATGATATACTTCATAGCCCTGAGGTATGCATATGTGTGAATTTTTCAAGCACATGCATTAATTTCTTTCCAAATTTGTCATGATTAGAGCTTTTTTCGTACAATTTATGAATTTCAATATTTCGTTACCAGTTGCCGAAGATTACATAAGTAAACTGGAACCTAAAAACTGGGAACATAATTGAAGATCGGTTGCCATCTATAATCGACACATTAAAATGCACCATGTTCACGAATTTCATACATAAAAATACCAAAATAATAATTTTAAGTTTTCGTATTTTTTATCAAAAATAGCCAGCAAAATCGCCAAAAAGTCGCTTTGTCGCCAAACCGAAAATTAGGACGCCAAATAACTTTTAAAATCGCACGTTTGGCGAAAAATCGCCACATCTGATAACCCTGGTTATTATCCATTTTCTTTAACTTGTGAATTCTGTCGACAATAAAACATATACATATCGCTCCTTTATTGCAACAGTGCCATAGCTCAAAAAAAGTGATTTTCTTAGTTAAGTATTCTAAACTATGCGGAACATTGTGATGTATATTGTGTGAATAATTTTTTGCGATTCGTATAAAATTATGAGCACAGGAGCAAAATGTTTATTCCTATTTCAATGTTAGTAATGTGAAATTGAAATTTAAAACAGCTTTCCTGAAAAATTCTGTTTTTTGAGTTGTGACACTGTTGCAATAAAGGAGCGATATGTATGATCTGCTCACTCTACTGCTTTTTACTTATCCAAGATGAGTGAATGAATTAATCACAACTAACTTACTATATATATTTTTACAAATTTTTGCAATAAAAGACGATTTATTATACGATTTTTATACTTATAATTTAATAAATTGAATTACTATATATCATTCATTTGATTTGTTTTTTATTTCACTCCTTTATGAACGCTCTCTCACACTTTTATTGAACTAAAAGGTTCCATTCAGTTGAAAAAGATCTGAAATTTATATGTGGTATATTAATGATAAGTACACAGGTACCTACAGTTTGTCAATAATGAGTTTGCACATTACAAATAAATAAGTATATGTTTTCATTTTGTTTGATATAAAAATAATGTTATTATCAAGTACTTTTTTTTAATTCATTCTAATTATTTACATTATAGACAATGATATAAAACAAGAAAAAAAAATCCACTTTGGTTAAAAAATAAGCAAAAAACTAAAACGAAATAATTAGTACTGCATTTTTTTGCTGTCAAGAAACTATTTGCACAAGTATTGATACCTGTATTTTGTACTAAATATTATTAAAACAAACGGGTTGAAAGCTTCAATATTTGGTGTGGCCACGCATTGTAGTCTTCTTTCAATGGAATGAATTAACTTCTTTAAATCGTAATTAGCTGGAATATTTTGCCACTCCTCCGATATTGCGGCCTTTAAAGCTGGCATGTTAGTAAGATGACGCTTAGTGACTTTCTTCTTTAAATACACCCACAAATTTTCTATTGAAATTAAATCCGGGCTCTGGGCAGGTGTATCTATGACTTTCATGCAATTATAAAGCAACCACATTCTTACCATATGCGACTTGTGTTTTGGGTCGTTGTCTTGGTAAAATTTGAATTGTGGTTTGTTTCATCTCAAAACCCAAAATTTGTTGCGCTTCGTATTAAATTAGACTTTAAAATATTAAGATATTTTTCAGCATCCATCGTAGTTTCTATAAAGCCCAAATCTCCTGCAATCCCAAACCATTATAGACATTTTTCCAAATTTGACTGTTGGAATGATATTGCGATTTTCCAGTGACGTTAACGGCTTTCGCCACACTCTAGTTGGTCCGTCGTTGTAATATAATATAATTTTTGTTTCATCGCAAAATATCACGTCATCTCAATAATCCTCTGGATGTAAACTGTTCTGCCAAGCGTGTGACAACCATTTCTCCACATTCACAGTAGAAAGTAGTGGTTTTTTGTGGGCAGATCTTGAAGAATATTTGTTTTTTAATAACGTCTTTCGAACAGTTTCATTAGAAACAACAACATTACACTCTTCTTCAAGCTCCTTCGCAAGTTCTCTTATGGAAACTTTTGGGGTTCTGGTCCACTTTTCTAAGCATAAAATGCTCTGTTCGTGTATTTATTTTAGGCGTAGGGCCACCTCAACGTTTTAATTCTAACCTATTCTCTTTTGCAGCCCGATAAAGAACTTTATAAATAGTTCTTCTTGATACCAGGAACCTTTCCGCCAGCTCCTGAGAACTTGCTCCCAATTGGTGGTTGTAATATATCAATTGAATTACGTCGTGCGTTAAACGTTTTCCTGACATTATTTTAGTATACTAATTTTCGAAATAAACTGCGTAATTCCAGAATTGCATACCAAATAACTTGTGAAATATAATAAAAACAACGGCATTTTATTGCAACGCATCAAGATAAAAAACAAAAACAAAGAAAAAAAACTTTTGTGCAAAGAGTTGTTTGACACTAAGAAAATTGAGTAGTAGTTGTTTTGTTGCATTTTATTGTTTCTCTTTCACAGAATTTTAATTTTTTTCCTTAAACGTTAAACACACAGAATAAACAAAAGTATAGGGAGTTAAAGAAATTAAAGTAGAAAACGGTAAATTGGTTTTTATTAGTTAAGATCAAAATATTTACTAAAAAATTTCAGAGTGATAACTCATTATTGACAGACTGTATATGTGCAAGTATATAACTTACTAATTATTTCATTATTTATAGATACAAATATTTGATTACCTCTCAGTCTTGTCAAACAACATGGCCATCCATAGTGCACGCTTTTTCCATCTACTTTCCCAATTGTACTTTTATGTAAGCAGCTTGTCTGTCTGTAAACATTGCTCCAATGTTGTCTGTAAAGAAGGATAAATAGTAGTATTAATTTATATTTGTTATCATTACTTGAGCAAAATCTGATGGTTCTAACATTTTCTCTATATCCGCAAGGGTCTTCAAAGGCAGCAGGCTGACAAAGTAAATATTCATTTGTCTTATCAGTCATAAAGTAGGCGGAATCGGATAAGTGGACATTGTACTAATCGAATAAGTAAATAGATAAATATAAGAAATAAATGAATATTTTAAATGTTGCAACTTGAACCGGGAGAAAAAAGGTGTAAAGCTATATTAATATTTTTCGGTGTGTGACATTAGATTGCTAACTGATTGTATATCTAATGTGTATGGTAGTCTAAACAATGTGGAAGCATTGCAGTCACAAAAACGAATTGATAGAGTGTTGTAATTTGGCTTTAATATTTTGATCAAGCAAACCTTTTGTTAGTATCAAATATTTTTGTTAAAAACTAATTAATTTGTCACTAGTGGCCACGTAACGATGATTTACTGCCAGCCTCTCACAGATATTGCCTTACGAAATGTCGTATTTTCTCTTTTATCATAATGTAATGTACGGTGTTTATTTCTCGACAAGAAAATCGAAATTTTTCCTCCCTCATGCGCATAAGGTTTTTAAGCCAGCTTGTATGCTGCATCCGTAAACTAGAATGAAAAGTGCTATAAAATGCTTTGGTTGCCACCATATTCAACCCTGGTCTTATGCGTCACTTTCTGTTTTTTTTGATTGTCTTAATTTTTTTTTATAATTACACAGTGCGATAAAAATGGACGAAGTTAAAATACTTGGGAAATGATACTACTTTTCTGATAGGCGCTGTCGATTAGAACAAGAATCTGTTTTTGGAATTCTCAAAACACCTCAAAAATCTCGAGTTAGGGGTAAGAAACCGGTTTTTCGGATCCTCATGTACTTATAAGCTAATAACTCAGATGAATATCACCCGGTTTTAAGTTTCTTTTCAGATTTGGAAAGAAGAGGAGTGAACCTTTTAAAACGATATACAGTATTGTGCAAAACAAAAGCAACAAATTTTATAAAACTAATAATGCCGTTTATTTTTGAAAGTATTTCATTTCGGAAAAAGTTCTTCTGTAATATATTGTTACGAAAATGAAAATGCTAAAGACAAAATTCACCACGTCAGAGCTTATTATGAGCTTTTAGCTAAAAAAATTTATTGGTTTGTGTCAAGGCTTAAAAACTTCTAAAATTATCTATACTAATTAAAAGTGCTGCCAATGCATGGATCGGTTACTTTTTGTTTTTTTAGACCAGTTTGAATTAACGTCGAAAAATCGAAGATTCGTGTCCGTACAAGAACATTCTAAACTAAGATGAAATACTATAAAAGCGGCGAATTGCGGCAGATGAGTTAGTTAGTTTTAAATTGGCTGTCAAGAAGTAAAGTCTGTTTAAGGCGCAAATAAAAAGTGTGTATTAAAGTACAGTGGAATTAATAAAGAAAGAGACAGATTGTAAAACAACTAAAATAAAAAATAGTGTTTTATGGTATTTTGAACGCAATAAAAACGAACTCAAATGTTTTAAAAAGTTTAAAATGTAACAATGCTTACATTTATATGCACTTAGAATTACATAAAAAATGTATTACTTTATATATGGTATACTTCCATATTACGTCTCCCTATATTCATTATTAAATTGGATTTTGATTCGTCACAAAACACATCAGTTTTCCATTTCTGTACGGACCAATCCTTGCGTCCTTTTGCAAAACTTAGTATTAAAAACATAATTAAAGACAAAAAATTAGTCTGTACAGAAATAAAAGACTGACAAACCAAAATCCAAATAAAAGTGTACCTGGTAGAAAGCTTGATCCACGCAATTTTAAAAATTATTTTAAGCATGGGGGAGGCAAGGTAATGGTGCGGACTTGTTTTACAGGAAAATGGGAAAAACCCTTTCACAAAATGGGTGGCATAATTGATCGATTTCTTGCACAAGACATCTAAGAAACGAAATTGATTCCATATGTTGAGTGGAATAAGTCACTTCGATGGGTGCTTCAGCGCGATAATGGACCGAAGGTTAGTCACCGCAATAGCATGTCAGGCTTTTCATCATCAATTTTAACATAGAATGTTCGATTATTTAAATAAGATTTTAGGAATAAACAATAAGGAATCGGCAGTATTGCTTTTAATTTAAATAAGAGTCTTTCATGCCTCACTCTGACAAATGCCTGTATTACACCTAAGACCACTACACAGAAATATATCTATTTTTCTAATGAATCTGAAATATAATTTACTACTGGTAGACATTGCCTCGGTGTTCGATGATTGTGTCGGAAACCAAACTGGTGATCCCGTATTATGTTTTCTTTTTCCACATTTGGAAGGAATCTGCTTTTAAACAACCTTTCAAATGTTATTGAATATATGGACAATAAACTTATGGGCCTGTATGACAATATATCTGCGTACTTTCACTGCATTAGAGTGAAAAAAAAATCAAAATCAAATCAAAATAAAAAAGGACACCGTGATAAACAAGAAAATTATAATTTATTAAATTCAAAAGTTTTACATAAATACTATATTTCTAGTCATTATATATAAAAAGAAAAACAACACAATTTTTTAATATTCACAAGCAAAAAAGTTGTACAGTGGTAAACAACAAAATCATAATAATAAATAAAGAAATGTTATGGCTTTTAGTACCTTGTATGTTGGCCTCTAGCTTCTTTAACAGCCAAAACTCTTTTTGGCATCGAATGAACTAGTTTTTGCGTCACTTTGGGAATAGAGTTCCATATACCCATAAAGGCCTTTTTTAAAGCTTATATGCTAGAAATTGGATAATCTTTTAATTTGGTTTTCACACATCACAAATGCTATATTGGTTAGAAGTTCGGGCTTTGGGGAAGATGAGGTAATACTTTTTTTGTGTTATAAAGTAGCCATTTCTTCACTACAATAGTTGAGTGCTGAGGATTGTTGTCTCGTACGAACATAATCCGTCCTCCAAACCCATTCGTTTTTAACAGATTGAGTCAAATTATTCTTGAGAATATTTAAATAATCTGTTTTATTCATATTACCTACCACAAAAACAAGGGTTCCCACCCTATTTGCAGCCATAGCATTTTATACCATTACGTTGCCACCTCCTTGCTCTATGCGTGACATTGCGAGGATTTAAGGCTTCTCCTTTCTCTCTCCACACAAATTTTTGTCCGTTACTGCCAAATACGTTAAATTTAGACTCATTGGCAAAAAAACTGATTCCCAGAAAGCAGTCTCTTTAGAAATTAACTCATTTGCGTACATTAGGCGTTTCTTATTATTTGCTTTGGTAAGCAGGAGCTTGTTACGAGCTGAATGTGTATATATGTACATCTTCAAGCAAGTTTTTTACAGTTTGTAGAGTAATATCAACAATTTCAGACTTCTTAATTCGCCCGCAGTAACAGAAATTTTTGGGCCTTTCTCCATCAATTACATATTTAGTTTAAGGAGTATTTACCTTTTTTGGGCTGTCACTACCCTTGGTTCTTTCCAAACAGTGATTTTTTTGGAACGGTACTGTGCGGTTTTTTAACCATTTCCCCGATTTTAGGAATTTAAGTATTATCCGTCTACAGTATTAAATATATTCTTTCAAATCTCTTGAAACCTGGCTTTTTATCATTTTCTCACTTTTTCAAAATAATAATCTACCGATCAGTTTGAAAATCATGTATTGGTTAATTTAAAACTCAAAGTGATAAATTTTCGAACAAAAATTTTATAACAAGACTTGGTGTAAAACAAAATTACAGGCAGTAAGTTAACCACATGTTTTATAAATGCCCTCAGTTTCTATCGCTTAACGCTTATCAACGCTTAGACAAAATAAAGAAATTACGGCTTTACACAAACTGCTTTGGAGAGCGCCATACAAATAGCAACTGCCGCTCAAAATACTCTTGCAAAACTTGTCACAAACGCCATCACAGCTTGCTACATGCTAAAGACTCTACTAATGATTATGAAATCGACAGTTTGGTACCCAATAATTCGAACGCAATGCAAATCAACCACAATCAATCGAAAGTAATATCGCTACGGCTTTGATATTAGTTAGAGATAATTTTGGCACCTTGCAAGAGCTTACTATGATAGCTGTTCGCAAGTCAACTCCATGAGAGAAGGATTTGCGCACTCATTATATGTAAAATAGTATGTAACACTATTGAAATTGATAGAACTAATGACGCATATACAACATTAAACAAAACAACAACAATTCGCTCGCGTCTTAATACGTTCGAAGCCACACTTGATTTTATGTTAACGCCATCAGTTAAAAATTATGAAAGTTTCTCTATTGACATAAACAATATACCAACAAATTCAGAACTAGCTGACCCACACTTTGGCAGTCACAATCGCATCGATTTATTAATTGGAGGCGAGTTATTTTTCGATTTATTAGCTGTTGGCCAAATCAAATTATACAATGGAGGCTCGATGATTCAGAAATCACAATTTGGATGGCTCGTGGTAGGTTGCTGCAATAAAGCTCCCTTGCCAGGCACACCAAAAATGTACTCATGTAGCTGCACCACAACTACGCTGAGCCGTGATAAGCTAGTTAGCATTTTTTGGAAAATCGAAGACGTGAATTTCACGTAAGATGCTTTGACGCCTAATGAACGTAAATGCGTAGAACTATTTCGAGAAACCACAACGACTCAAAACGGTAGAATAATCGTACAATTACCATTCAACTCAAAGATCGTATTTCTCGGGGAATCATAAAGCACTGCACTTTGTAGATTCCTTGCCATTGAACTACGCTTAATAAGCAATACTGTAATATATTCACAGTGTTGATTGATCCCATGCAACGTAAGTTTCAATTAATTCTTTGGCAAGAAAACCAAAATGACCCGATTCAAAGCTTTATACTCAACGTTGTAACTTATGGCACGTCTTCTGATTCTTTTTTAGCGATCCGCAACCTGCAATATGCGGCGGAAATCTGTGCTGAATAAATAATTACCAATGGCTGCTGACAATGTCATCAATGATTTTTATGTGGACGACATGCTGAGTAGCGCTAACGATCCCAAAACTCTAGCAAAAACACAGGCTGACGTTTGAGAGCTTCTCCGGATTTACTTTAGCAAAATGGCATTTCCATTATCCCTATCTGTTAAACTCGCAATCAAGCATACCGCCAAAATCGCTTAAGGTCAGTGATATTCAAATCACTGGTACACTGGACATCAGTTGGGATCCCAACGCTGATCATTTCAATTTCACATACAAGCCGATGAATCACACGAACAAATCTTCAAAACGTACATGTTATCGCAGTCAGCCACTCTTTTCGACCTCATGGGATTACTCAGCCCTCTAATAATTAGAGCAAAAATTTTGCTGCAAGAACTTTGGCTTCTCAAAACTGATTGGACAGTACCCCAGGCCATACATACCGTATGGAAAGATTTTGTTTTGGATCTCGCAAACTTGCATCGCATTCGCGTACCGCGATACATTCTACACCCTTCAGGAAATAATATTCAAATCCATGGTTTCTGAGATGCATCCATACGTGCTTATGGTGGCGTCATCTACGTTCGTTGTGAAGCCGCTGACAAAACTATATACACGCAAATATTTGCATTGAAGTCTCGAGTAGCTCTTCTTAAGGTTAAAACGCTGCCACGCCTCGAGCTGTGTGGCGCTCATTTACTCGTGAAGTTTGGGACAAAATACAGCCATATTTAAAATTTCAATCAACTCAGTTGTCTTCTGGTGCGACTCTCAAGTCGTGCTTCATTGGATTAAAAGCCACTCGTCATCATTAAAATTTTCGTGGGATATCGCGTTGCCGAAATTCAGGAGTTATCATCGTGGTACTATGTTCCTTGAAGTTTTAATCCCACAGATATGGTATCAAGAGTGGCATTTGTCGACGAATTGTCTGATACAAGATGGACGCATGGTACTAAACTTAAAAAAAAAAAAATTAACATTTTGGCCAAAATCTAACGAAGTCAATTTATTTCTCCGGAAGAAAAATACTTTAAAAGAAAGAAACACGTCTTAACGTACAACAGTTCGAAATCTCACTTGTTAGAAATTATCCACAAATTCAGTGGCTATACTAAAATATTCCATCTTCGCTTTAAAATGCAAACATGAGAAAGTTGCTGAGCAATTCACTGCTTTTGAATTGTCTTTTCGACTGAAACTAATTTTAGTAATTATTCAACGTTCCTTTTTTGCCTCCGATATATCCGCTTTAAAACGGCAACAACCGATTGCAGGTAATTTGATTTCACTGTGCCCATTTATCGACTCATCAGACGCCACTGAAGTGCTGCGCGTTGTAAAAAGATTGTAAAACGCTGAATACACCATCGATGTCAAGCATCCGATGATTCTGCCTAACAATGATCCTTTCGCCACATGTATGATGCGCTACTTTCACATCAAAAATTATCTTGCCGGCCAAAAAGCTCTTGTTGCTTTAACACGACAATTATTTTGGCCGTATAAGCCATACATCGCCGTATTTATCTGCTTCACGAAAAAGGTGGTTCACTTAGAGCTTGTCTCCAACCTTTCCAGCAACAATTTTATTGAAGCTTTAAAAAAAGTACATGGGATAAAAGATTTGTGATAACGCTACGAATTTTGTTGGGGTCGATTCGGCGTTAAAGGAACTACATGAGAAATTTTTAAGTAAGTCATAATGTCAACTCGTACTGCGCCCAAAATTTTATACAATTTGAATTTATACCTCCGCGAGCGCCGCATTTTAGTAGACTATGGAAGGCGGCGGTAAATGTTGCAAAAGGTCTCTTTCTAAGAACATTGTCCAGTGCCCACCTAATATATGAAATCTATATACAGCGCTAATCGAAATATAATCAATTATGAACTCACGCCATTCGCCACTGTCATCAAATGCGAATGATTTCGAAGCCATTACATCCGCTCACTTCCTCATTGGCACATCACTTAGTACAATTCCAGAACCATCAATAAAATTTGAACACGACATCGTTATCTGCAGAAATTTCAACGCATAAATGCTGCTAAATGTAATTTTTGGGAATGGTGGGGACTTGAGTACAAAATCGTGCAAAATGTAGAACTCCTAATGCCAATATCGAAGTTGGAGCACTTGTTTTGATAAACGAGGACAACGTACCACCACTCTCATGGAAGTTGGGTTTCATCATTGAAATTATTACAGGCGCAGACGTGTAGCTGAAATACAAACACAACATGGGTTAATTGAAGGCGTTCCCTTCAAGGAGGCCGGAATGTTCGGTTCGCTTACAGAAATACTGTTTTTTTGTTTCTTTTATACTTCTTTCTTTATTATTTATATTGTATTCTCTTTGGTTCTCTAACTTGTTATATTATTACGAAAATAAAAATGCCTAAAAAGAAAATACACCAACTCAGGGACTGTGTTGTGGGACTTTTGTCTATTGGCTTGTGTAAAAGTTGATAATGTGTTACCCTGGTATTGCCGTACTGATTAGTGTATTTGATGGTATTATCGTACTGATTTGTGTTTTTGTCGGTATCGCCAATTTATCCATCTTTGGGTAACACAATAAAAACTGTAAAACAACAACAAAGTGGTGTTAATTTTATTTTGAAAAGGTCAAAACGTAACAATATTTTATTTTGTTCTCTCATAACTTTACTTAATGCAATATAAAGTTGGAAATATAACAATTTACATAATTATTATAATTATGTTACAAATAAATAAATTAATACCCAATACCGCTGAGCAAGTAAAGTTTACTTCAATTAGTGTACAAGGTTTTTTTTTTGATTCATTGTATATAAAAACGTTAAAAATTAAATAAAATTTTTTGAAAGTGACTTAGTGACTTGATCGAATTTTATCGTATCTAGGAGATTTTGAATTATTTGAATGAACTTACCTTGCCGGAATGGTTTAATTGAAAGGTCCAAATGGCAAGCAGAGTCTAGAAAATTCATATTTTTTTTCTATAGAGTTCAGAACTAGGCATGTTTGAAAGGTTTGCTCTATATGTGTAGAGAACGCATTAGTCTTGCTTTGACTAATTCTGTACCATCTCCCATTAGAGTCCTAAATGGGAACGTTTCTCGAAGTTGGTTTCTTAAGGTACTTGTGGAGTAGTTGTTATGATTATGTAGTATTGATTGTTTGGTAGACACAAAAACGGCTTAATGTATTAGTTTGGTAAAGTTCTCCACAGCGTGTTCAAGTTCATCACCTGATTTTAAACTTTTATTGAGTTGTATTTTCTCATCCATCCAACGCTGAAACATACTGACATTTGTTTTGGAAGAGATAATGTTTGTAATCGGAATCACTATCTACAGATAAATAATTAACAAGCAATTAAAGGAGTGTGGTCACAGCTTATGTCGTCATTATCGATTATGTCAAAAAGTTGACTTGATAAGCATGAATAAATAAAAAAAAATCCAAAAGGTCAGTGATTTTGCTTGGATCACTAGGCCAGTTAGTTGGTATACCAGTAGAGAGCGTTTTATATTTATTTTTTGATACATTTATAGAGTTCTCTTCCCTTTGGATTCGTTAAGCTTGACCCCCACCAAGGGTGTTTTGCATTAAAATCTCAGCCGAAAGTAAATCTAGGACCAAGCATTTTAAAAAAGTCATCATATTTTCAATCTGTTAAATTGCTATATGTCTTAGTAGAAAATAAATGGAAAATACACGAATATCTACGTTGTTGCATTTGATTTTAATACCACTCGCTCATACTGACGGTTTTATAATTGGAGCTAGAATTTTGAATTTTATGGAAGACTTAAGTAACATTGCGGGCCAGCGTGTGCTTTACCATCAGGATGGTTAGGTTGCACGATGTTGTAGTTTCTTATTTAAACAAATGTCTAACTCGTAGAGTGTGTTTTAGATAAGAAACAATTCATATTTCCTTTGTATTTTTTGAAGCACCGTTTGTGTTCCATGTCGCAATTCTCAATTTCATTTGCATAATTTAATCATAATTTGTGCCATCATATCAAACATTTTATCCAGCATTCTTTCTAGTCTCTCCATAAATATGTTCTTTATACTTATTGGTGCGTCTTTAACATTCCACCCATAATTATGTGAATTATTATTGGCTTCATTTGAATTATTTGAAATGCGAGGGCTAATATCAGGGTCATGCTGGTTTGAGTATGTGTGGTTTCTTCTTGTTTCACAAAACACAAAACAGCTTGGAAACACAAAACAGCTGTTTGAATAATTCTTGCAAAATTTTTTTGTGTACTAATTTATTACTCTCTTTTGATGCTCTCTCGTTGCAAATTTTTTGAGTGTTCCAGTAACAATTGTTACAAATTCGTAACAATTTTTAATTACTGAACAAACCTATTGTTTTTAATATTGTTGTTTTTTATTTTTTATGGAATGTTTTTTTTTTTTTTTTGCAAAATAAATGTACTTTAATATGCCTGATCACAACCACGTCTGAACAATATGAGAGTCTATATTAAAATGAATTTGTTAAATTAAACATTTTTTTTATAGAAAGCTGGCCAATTTACCTTTAAGTTGGTTTTTTCTTTAACGGTTCTGAATTAGAAACCGGAACTCCATACCATGTCCATGTGATCCTTTTTTCAGTGTGATGAAAGTAAATTGGAGAATAGTTTACAGTCTGGACGTTTTTCTGAAAAGAAAAACAAGTAGTGAGGATGAGCGCAAACTTGTTGTAAAGAAAGAGTAAGTTTTTTTTTTAATTTGTTTATGCGGTAGTAGTCCATGGTATCAAATTAGAAGATTAGTTGCTGCCTGGCGACAAATATTACTACCTCAGACTAAATGCTAGGTGCCAGATTATGAGGTCAATTAGGGATAGTAGAAATTATGACGGACTCATTATCAGCAAGAGCCCTCGTAAAATCCAGAAAACAAGGAATAGTCGCCGCAAGAATGCTAAAGCTATCAGATCATGAAAAGATCACCTGCAATAATTTCGAGTTGGGCCAATGTGTTCCAGTAGAGGCAGTAGTAAATAGCGAAAAAATGCCAATATCTGTCAGTGACCAACCAGCAGCTACTTGATGAACAAGTTCCTGAAAGCAATAAAGCCAAAAAGCTACTAAAGAGGCATGCCTGTGCATTCGCCACGAAAGAATAGCCATAGTAAAACACGAAATTAATATTAGTTAAGCGAGACCGATAAAGCAGGCACCCTGAAGTATTTCACTAGCGAAGCGTAATGAAGGAAGAGCTGGTAAATAAAATGGAAAAAATCGGTGCAATCAGGCCATCATCCAGTCCGTGGAGCTTACCTGTAGTCTTAGTTTAAAAGAAAGATGCTTTGAAAGAAGACAATCACCAGCTACAAAGAATTGACGACACACTACATACTCTAGTTGCAACAAAGTTGTTCTCTACATTAGATCCGTAGGGTGGGTATTGGCAGATAGAGATTGCAGATAAATAATAATGAAAAACAATTCCCTGGGAATTTCTTTTCTTTTTTATTCCTCCTATTTTCAAATATAATTTTTACATTTTTTCTTCTCCTTCTATTCTAAACATAATTTTTGAGAGGGAAAAATTACTCTCGAAAAAAAGGGAAAAATGGTTACCGTTTTATGATTTTTTTCCTCAAACATTTCAAAGGGAGCTGATTTAAAAATGTAAGTTTTTAATCAAGTGTATGTAAGACAATAATTTTAAAGTTTTTTTAGGTCAAAAAATACAAATAAACTTCAACTACAACATTTGATATCTCTAATTGTGAAAAATCGTGAAATAGCCCATGGTTTTTACAGAGGAGATAAGCAGGGTATTGAAAGGTTCTGGAGAATAACTGAGTAAGAATTGAACTCACTTGGACCACAAAATAAAATTGGTACCGAATGGCAAAATGTATGCTTCCTAATTTTTTAAAAAAATATTTTACAAATATTTCAGGTGTGGATAGACCAAAAAAAAAAAAAAAAATTTACGACAGAAGACAGCCCAAAATTTGCTGCGTAAGACAAGTACAGGCGGAGGACCAAACAAGGAATATAAGTTTTGAGATGTTGCTGCAAATACTTTCGGCCCGGGGTCATCAAGCAATGTAAATGAGGTCGTAGAATTAGTGTCTTAGACGGATATTTTAGATGTTTCTATGCCAGAGACGAAGAAATTATTACCTCAGCAGAGCCTAAAATGTGTAGAACTCCAAAAGCGTCGTCAAAAACTAAGTAAGATTTTCCAAGTGTCCGTCCGATGTGCTAATGGCCAAACTTTTTGTGCGAAGATGCTAAAAGGAAAAGCAATATTACAAAAAAACTTACACGTCGCTCCATAGCATATACGAGTTACAAAGAAGACATTTTCAAACAATGGAGAAATTGAAAAAAGATGAACTTGAGGAGATGCACAATGTCTCTACGGAGGAAATGTGGATAAAAAAAATAAAATATAAATTAGAGAAAACCCGTTTACAAACTAAATTTAATTACCTCATCAAATAGTAATTTAAAATGTATACATATGTATGTATGCAAATATTAACTTACGTTTAGTTAATTTTTTTTCATACATATATTAAGAAGTGGGCTTTAATTTCTTTAATAAACTAAGTTATCTTTATTATTTTATAGGACACTTCAAATATTGCCTCTGATTGTCTGCTCTGTGGCCAAGTAATGCGTTGATACTGGTGAACTTGTTTCCTCTTCCGATGTTTCTACATCAATTAATGGCTCAAATGGTTCATTACCTTTTCGTGGTAGTAATTAAGCTGTCTTGCACCAAGAAGGCCCCTCCACCTGTATTTCAATACACTATGAGTTTTTTTTATTATGTTGCGGCTTGTTGAGTGTACTTCATCAAAACGCATTTCAGTAGAACCATCTTCTGAAACACGATAAGGCGTTAGAAGCCTCTGTTCCAAAGGATAACCAGCGTCGCCTAAATGAACATAAAATATTTTAGAAATTCAATGCGATAATAGGAAATAAAATTTTACCTAAAAGCCAAAAGTTGTGAGATCCTTGCAAGTATATCTCTTTCCTAATATCACTAGAGGTCCATATAAAGGAGTTATGACAAGCACTAGGGTGAGTTGCATTAACGAACTGGATCTTAAGCTCGTGATCACAAATCTATAAAAATCGAATACATACAAACTTTCAACAAGATATACAAATGTTAAAAAATTTACCATATGGCAGTGGTGTAGAGGTTAGAGTGTCGGCAGACAACTCAAACAACCCAGGTTCGAGCCCAGCAGAGAGAAAAATTTAATTGCGGTTTTCGAATAATTCATTAAGAGACTTCAACCCCTTCGAACCAAAACATTCAAAAGAAGCCTCCCTGACATTCCAGCTTTACCTCTGGCGACGATGACAGTCATCACAAGAATGATAAGGATAAACGCTACCTACTGGGAAAAAACGGCAGTGCTAAGTAAGGATCACCACCAACACACTTAAAAAGGATCCTCACCACCAACATACTTAACAAGGATCCTCACCACTACACAATACAATACAATGGAGTCGTCGTTTCTAGGCGGCGATAAGATGGCAGCCACATCATCCTGGAACAGGCTACAGTTACTGCTTAGCTTGTAACTAAGAATGATTAACGAAGCATGATTCGTGAAGCATATCAAGGCTTGCACAACTTGAAAATCAAATGCTGGCGGATAAAATCGAAGTCTTAGGGATAAGCGAAATGAGGTGGATTGGCAATGGCGAACTTATCACTGCAAGTGGTAATACCGTACTCTACAGTGGAAGAAGAAATGGCGGCGAAAGTGGAGTTGGATTAATAATATCAAAGAGAATAAAGAACATGGAAACCAGTATCGAATCGTGTTATAATGGCTCGCTTCAGGGGTAGAGTAGGACGACATGGTACCATTGTGCAGTGCTGTGCCGCAACGGAAGACGCTGAAGAACATAACAAAGTTGGATTGTACACACAAGTAACATCCACGCTCACGGAAATTCGAAGAGGTGATATCATCATACTCATGGGTAACTTTAACGCGAAGATAGTTAGCGACAATACCAACATCCGGTCCACTATGGGAACATACGGTTGTGGAGTCAAGAATAAGAATGGAGAGCGACTAATAGAATTGTGCCAGACATTTCAAATAGTCATAGGTGGCTCCATCTTCCAGAATAAGGAAATACTAAAGCATACCTGGACATCCCCAAGCGGCGATGCGCGCAATCAGATACAGAACATATGCGTGAGCAGAAGATGGAGAAGCTCTTTATCGGATGTCAGAAATAGGAGAGGAGCTGACACCGGCAGTGACCACGAGCTTATCACTGGTGAAATCAAGATTAAATTGAAATGTCAAAGAAACACCATCACGCACACAAGGTGAAAACGGCTCTACATACAAAAACTCCAGAATGATGCAACCAGGCATCAAAGCAATATATAATCAAGTCGCGGAGGAAACACTTGGTGTAGTGCAACCAAATAGAAGAGTTTGGATATCAGATTACACTTAGAACCTGCTTTCTCAAAGAAGGGAACTAAAACTACAGCTGAATAGCAACAATACCTTGAGGCAGCAATACCATCAGCCGGCATAAAAAGTAAAGAAAGCTGCAAGAAGAGACAGAATAAAGTTCCTGGAACGACTGGCAACAGAGGCAGAAGAAGCAGCTGGCACAGAATAACTAATCAAAAGTGTAACAGGAACCAAGCCGTTGCTGATAAAAATGGTACACTAATAACGAACAATGATTCACAAACACAGAGATGGAGAGAACATTTCAATGAAATTAGTAACGTCGCGTACACTACTGAGGACAGCGAAACAGTTGAGAACATAGCTGAGGAAAACAGTTTAAGAATATCATGCAACCCTCCCAATCTGAATGAGATTGGCGAGTGGTAAATTGAAAAATAATAAGGTGGCAGGCGATGGACTACCAGCGGAAATTATACGGGTTAACATCCAAACCACAGCTGAACTTCTACTGCCTCACATCACATCAGTATGGGAGGAGGAGAGGCTGCCTCCTACGTAGGGCATCATTGTAAAGTTACCAAAAAGTGGCCATTTAAAAGACTGTAATAATTGGAGAGGAATTACTCTACTTAACACCATATATAAGATACTTGCAGTCATAATACAGTGGAGGCTCCAGAGCAGAATAGACAACATACTGCGAGACGAACAAGCTGCGTAGATCAGGCCAACACTTTACGAATAATCATTGAACAGTCCATAGAATGGCGTACCCCTCCTTATCTACTATTCGTCGATTTCAAGAAAGTGTTTAATACCATCAGGCGAACGGCTATATGGAAAGCACTAAGAGTCAAAGGAGCACCCCAGAAGATAATTCTAATAATTAGAGCGATGTATGAGGATGCAGAACTTTCAGTTCTTCACAACGGATACGTTAGCCAACCACTCCACACCAATGCTGGAGT
This sequence comes from Wohlfahrtia magnifica, assembly GCA_023159175.1. Lineage (NCBI taxonomy): Eukaryota > Metazoa > Arthropoda > Insecta > Diptera > Sarcophagidae > Wohlfahrtia > Wohlfahrtia magnifica. The sequence goes on along the minus strand of JAKWBJ010000495.1, from coordinate 986,614 downwards.
TAAATAAGGATACCCGCTATCACCTCAGCTGTTTACCATCGTGCTGGATGACATAATGAGCAAAGTCTGTTCGAAAGAGGGATCACATTATTTTAGCACATAATGGTGTTTTTAATGGTTGAGATTTATTATCTTTTTGCTTTTATTTCAATTTTTATGTGAAATTCGCATTATCTTTGTTTTTCTTATATATTTTATCAAACAATACAATTCTAGACAAGTAAACATAAAATAAATTATTCCTTAAGTTTTTGACCGTTAGAGGGTTAAGCTATAGTTTCCTTTCCTATTATAAAATAAATGTTTGCGGATACAGCAATAATCCTAACATGCGACCCGTCAACGTAACCAATAACTCCCGGATTTTTTATTGGTATAAAATGCAAGAGTTATTTCGCGTGTTTCCTTCAACGTTGTGGGAATTTTATTCCAAACTGGCCAAAGCTGTACTTCAAATATGTGAACAGTTTCTGTAAGCACTTTACTAAAAGTGGGCTGAGCCAAGCGACGTCACTGTTCTTCCCCACACCTGTCTGGTATGCACATTCTGCAAAGAAGCGCAATCAGACACTTAACTTTAAAATAAGGCTTAATGCAGATGTATTTTCTTTTTGTTATTATTAGAAGAAATTTATATATGTATGTACAAAATGAAATGTCAAAATAAAAACAGCAGACTTTGATTTTCTCCCTCCCTTGTTTTATTCCCTGGGAAATTTGTTCTCAAGAACAAGTGATTGGGAAGGGAACAAATTCCCAGGGAATTTTCATAATTGGGCTGATAAACTGAAAACTGCTTTCAGTGTTAACTGTGGCTGCAATAATTATCTACCGCTGGACTAAAACTAAAGGTGTTTTCTTTTCTATAAAAAAGTACCACCCTGTTAAAAGATGCATTAAAGAAATGGCAACGCTGTAATAATGTAATTTTTTATTTGAGAACATAACACAAATATTAAAAAGGAAATGTCCTGTGTTTACGAGTTAATTAAAAAATTTGTTTTGCAAAATAGAAAAGATGACGAAGATAAGTCTAATAACTCATTTATTTCAATTTTTGCAAATAAAATAGATGCAGCAATATCCATATTTTGATTTAAACAAAAAAAGTTTTTAGATCGAAAAAATATGCACAGTGGCTACAAGCCAAACTCGGACACTGTAATGAACTGATTTTGTTGATAAAAATCAAACTTATAAGAAACAGTTAAGAAAAGCTTTTGTTTGATTTTTTATTACGAGTATATGTATATTAAGCTAATAAGAATAGGAAACAAAATTAAAATTCAATAGTTGTAAGTAGAAATAAACTTCAATTTGTCAAAAAAAAAGTTACACAAGCGAAACTCGGACGGATACATAAATGTGAGAATATTACTTATTGTTATAAAATTAATATTTTGTGTGCAGACCCTTGTTTTTTATAACCATTTGGAATAGATTTAATAGATTTTAAAATGTTTAAATAAACATTTTGATCCATAATAGTGTCAATAAAATGTAAAGATTCCAGTTATTAAAACGTAGTTCCTGATTTTGTCTCCTCCATACTATTGGTTTACCATCCGACCCAAATAGGCTAATTTGCTTTCGTCGGTGAACATAACGTTTCTCCAAAAAGAAAAACACTTATTTTGGTACTCTTTTGGAATTTAAGTCTTTTGGTTTGATTGCGACTAATAAGTGGTTTTTGTCTAGTTCTTCGATCATTAAGACCAACTCTGTAAAGCAAGATTCTTATTGTTAATGGGCTTGCTTTCTTACCAAGGTCACTTTCAGCAATATCAGCAAGTTTTGGAGCACTTAGGAAGGAATTTCCGATTATATTTCGGACAAAAACGTTCTTCTGGCTCAGAAAACATTTTGTTGTGGGCATGTTTTGGTCTATCTTGCACCGTTTTATTGACTTTGAAACGTTTTATTACGTCGTGCACAGTTGAATGACTCCTACCAACAATTTTTGAAATTTCGCGATCACTTTTTCTTTTTCTTGCATGCTCAATAATAAGCTTTCTTACTTCGATATTAGTTTGCACCCGTTGTCTAGCCATCTTCTTGATTTTAGCTCTGTTTATTCTGTATAATTTTCGAAAACTGAACTAAAGGGTTTTCCCCTAAATATGTAAATTATATCAGCGAAGTAGGCCGCATGGAAATTACAGAGTTGGAAATTCTAAGTTTGGCTTATGCAAGTCATTTTGACTTTCAAAGTGTTCAACTTCAATTTTACGTCCAATTATTACATTTTTGAGTTGGTTTTTCCTTTTTTACGAGGAAGATATACTCAAATAAGAAAATTACTAAAATTTTTAAAAAATAATTAAAATGTATGATTTTTAAGCCATTATAAATATTTTGGCATAGTGTCAGAGTTTGGGTTGGAGCCACTGTATATATCTTTTATTTTGTTTTCATTCAAATATGTAAATATGAGAAAGGTGTTGCCAGATTGTTAATTTTTAAAAATCAAATCATGAAAAAGAAGTTAATACTTTTCTAACACGGAATGCATTTTTTTTATTACTGACAATGTAATGATATGTTTACTTACAGAAAATAAAAAAATAACTTTAAAATTGGATAACGATACCAGGCGGCTTTTTTTAAATTTCATTCGGTAGCCATATAAATAAACAAAAGTCATTTGCTATGCAGGGTATTATCAGAACTCTCGATTTATACAGGGCATAAAATGCGATGCCTACCACCATCCTTTGAGAGTGCGAAACATTTTTGAGAAAAAAACATAAAATTGCACATTTTTTGATAGGAAAGAGAACACCATAAGCGTAAAGAAATGTATACTATTCCAAAAGCGAGTAAGATATTTTGGCATCTTGTTACGGCAGATGTCATTTCGATGGATGAAAATAAAATACGAGCAATAAAAGACTGTCCTCGTCCAAGAATCTTTATGAATTACGCAGCTTTTTGGGGTTTTGTACATATAACAGAAGCTTTGTGCCTTTGTGCCTAGGCCGTATCATTGTGGTGAGTCAGAAGAAAATGTGTTCCAGGCATTAAGAGAACTATTGCGTGCAGCACCGGTTTTGGCGTATCCAGTCCAATGTGAAGAATTTATACTAGACAGTGATACCAGCGAATATGATATTGTTGGTGTACTTTCACAACGTTGTTAGAGCCTGAGTGGAACTATTCTGAATTATCACACTTTGGCATGAAATATTGAAAGACTTCAGTGTCTTCTTTAAGTTTTTTAAGCTTCGTAGCTTTTTAATTGTTTCAGAAGAATTAGTTTGCAATTCTTAATTTATAATCCTCTTTAAAAGGCAAAAACACGTAGCTCTTCTATTACTATCCTTTTCTTTTAATTTGGCAATAAAATTTTTATAAAATTTATGTATCGAGATTAGAAAAGATGTGATTAGGGAGTTTTTTTTGGGTTGTAGTGCTTACGCTCTGTGAAATTAACAGACTTAAATTTAATTTTTTTTTAATTTTTTTTGTCACAGTGATTTGTTGTTAGAGTAATTTGTATTAAATATTTATAATTAAAAATTTATTAAAGAAAAATTGCTTATAATTGCAATATATTTTCGAAAATAATGATAACATTAATATATTGTAATTGAATTACAATTTAGGTAAAATATAACCCTTCAAACATTTTTTTAGTACAAGCAAAATTCTCATTTTTCAGTTCAAATATTTAAAATTATTTATTCAATAACAGGTTTTGTATAAATTTGTGATAAGATTTAAATGTGATATTGTTTATAACTCAAACACTATTACCGAATATAAATGGCACTCACTGTACATTATTTTTGAAAAATAAAAATTAAAAAATAAAAACAATAATAAAATAAATGGAAACATTCGATATTAAAAATTTATTACTACTTAGATACAAAACTACTTATTCTCAAATGTTAATAATAATTCTCATTCAGTTAAGTGTTATTTAATTCATTATTATGATGAATTCTTACCTTTTAGTTTTTTTTTATTAAGTAATAATTTTAAATCATTTAAAGTTTACATAAATTTACATGTGTATAATTCTAAACTGTACAAATCTAGTCTTATTTTGTAAAAGGTTCATTAAAATGATAAATGATAATTATCGCTCGATAATTCTCAATATTAAAATTATTATTGTAATTATTATTCTATATGTTAATTATAATCCTAAATATACTATATCTAAAATTAGTTTTGACTAATGTATCATCTGTATATAATAAATCATTTATTTTCATTTTTTGTATATGTATATATAAGTATGTATATATATATTTATATTTATAGTTTAATTCTATGTATTTATATTTCTGTACTTATAGTTTGGCAACATTATAAATTCGTTGCATTTTCAAGTGCTTGATTGGTTGGTTATTCAATTTGCAATTTCCGATAAAATTGTCTGCTTTTTTTATTTGGGATGCAGGTGTCTTATAGAAAAATATTTTCTATTGGGCCCGAAACATGCAGTTCCGTTTTCTTTATTTTACTTGTAGTTAACTAATATATATATGTAAATATAATAAATTATCTAAAGGAAGCATAGATACCACGACATTATTTTTTATTTAAATTATTATTTTTATTTTTTGTTTTTTATGTTTCCTCTAAAATAAAGAACGTTTAGAATTCCTTGAAGGTCTCAGAAGTATTACTATAATACAGGCAAATGTCGTAGTGTCCAGTTTATAAAATTTATCTGAAAAAAAAAACAAACGAATTTAAAAGATTAAGAATATGTACAGCTGAGTAAGCTACTTGTAAAATTATATAAATACGGTATGTATATAATTATTAAAATACAATATTTTATATAAAAATTAATGTGTATTTGTAAGTATATCAGTTTGTTTGTTTGAAGTCTAAGGACAGCTAAACGGCTAATAAGATTTTCTTGAAATGTTAACAGTAACTCTATACACTATTGGACAAAAGAAAGCACAATTACCTTTGTTATATTTTATCCCAGAAAAAAGAAGAGACAAACTCAATATTATTGTTAAAAATTAAATGAATTTATTAATTTCGTTTACATTTCAGTGCAAAAAACATAAAAACTTAAATATTTTTACTATACTTTTCCAGCAAAGCGACATAAATTAAAATGCCCCCTGCCAACGATTGGACAAAATAAAATGTAAATGCAAAATATTGAATGATAACTGCAGAAATATGAAGGAATATTATAACAATCAGTACTTAGTCCCTCCCCCCTTATTAAAGATGACCTCACAAAATATTTTAGTCTTTTAAAAAATTACCATTTTCTTAGACATCTCCACAGGCCATCAAACTGAAGCCGTTGGTGGAAACCATTAGGAATCTGTTAGTATAAAATGAGAAAATGTAGTGAAATGAAAATAATTGTCAAAAAAAGAACATATTCAATATCAGAACCAAAAATAGCCCTTGAGCCATGCAGGATTCGAAAATCAAATGGAGTGTCAAAAATATCTGAGAGAAAGCTCAAGACTACAAAGCGTAAAGATGATCGTATAATAATCCTAGCTAAGAATAATAAGTATTTTCTTCTTCTAGGGAGATTTTGGAAGAACTAAATTTAAGTGTTTCGTCATGGACAATACGAAGAAGGCTTGGCCAGAGCAGTCTAAAAAGTTTTTACATGAAAAAAACCATAACTACGACACGCAAACATAAGAAAGCCCTTGGGCTTTGCCAAATGTATGTAACTCTGCCAGAATTATATTTGAATCAAGTTTTTTGTCCAAATGAGTCGAAATATATAGTAATAAATTCAAAGCATGTAAGAAGAGTACGGTGTGAGACTTCAAAAACTTAAATCTAAACTCATTAAATCTAAATACAAAATATGTTCAGGAAGTCTCATAGTTTAGGGCCGGTTTTCTTTCGTGGGAGTGGTTCGAATAGTCAGAATTGAAACCAAAATGACTGGTGAGCATTGTGTTAAGAGTAGTATGGTCATGGGCTTGTGGTAGTTTATATTCCAACAAGATAGTGACCCCAAACATACGAACAAAAAAAAGAAAAATTTTCCGAAACACTGGAATGAACGACGTTGAAGACCTGTCAACCAAATTAGATAACAATATTCCAATGGCATATCGGACTAACATTAAACATTTTTGAAAAACTTGACTTCGAGTATATCTAAAAGACTTTGTGAGGACATATGTACATATTTAATAAAGGGAGAGCTACTAAGCTTTGATAATTATAATAACCCTTCATATTTCTGCGGTTATCATTCAAGATTTTGCATTTGCAGTTTATTTTGTTCAACCCTTGGCAGGGAGTATTGTTGTATGTTGTTTTGTTGCAAAAGTGTAGTTAAAATATTTAAGTCTTTATGTTTTTATATTTAAATGAAAACTAAATTAATAAATTCAATTAATTCTTTAACAATAATATTGAGTTTGAATCTCTTTTTCTCTGACGAAATATAATGAAATATATAATGTCCATTAGTGTATATGTATGTATTTCTGAAAGAAACTATCTATATATATATATGCATATAAAAATAAATTGTCCTATGTTCGTCATTTTATAGCTCGGGAACCAATAAACCGATTTACAAACCAATACATGCGTTCGAAAGGTGTACTTTCACTTCTGGTTTTTTTTCAACTGGTCTCATATAAATTTTTTATTGATGTGTATGTCTATATATGTACTTAAAACGGTAATAGCAAGAATTTCTAAATTTGAATCAAATAACTTTGTGGTCAATACAAATCATAAGTCAAAAAGTTGGCGGGATCGATAAGTGGGATGGTACCTCCGATGCAAGGTAGTTTCTGAAGTTAGTCTAAACCACTTGGTGGACAATACAAAACAGTTAAACAAAGGGTGAAACTGGATAGGTATGGTATGGTACCCTCCATACAAAGTAAATAATGATTTTTTTATATCTTGAGAACGGTAAAAGATGTTTCTAATTTTGGTCTAAATGACTTGACAGCGAATGCAATTCATCAGTTTACGGAATTAGATAAGTTGGCGGGGCATCTTCTATACATAGTAACTATTCATTTTTGTATATTTTGAGAACGGTAATGGCAAAATTTTCTAAATTTGGTTTAAACAACTTCTTGTACAGGACACATCATCAGTCAATACCTGGGCGAGACTAAATAAGTGAGCGCGGAATAATTCATTCATACTAAATATGGAAGTCTGCATGTGTGGAAAATGATAGCAGTTAAAGCTTCGTTATCTATTCACATCAGTCAAAAAGCTGGATTGGATAAGTGTAAACAAAACCGCGTAAAAGCTATTTATATATATATATATATATATATATATATATATATATATATATATATATATATATATATATTCTTGCCTATATACTTATGTATATAAAAATAAGTTGTCCTTTTTTGTTGGTGTTTTTCCAATATAAAATGTGGGCATTCTTTTAAATTTTTCTTATGCGAAATACATTTAATAGCTATACAACACATAGGTTCCCAGCAACGCGGGAAGAGTTACTCTTGTAGGCTATACATTTTTGAAAAGTTTCAACTTGACGGTCCCATGCCCATACAAAGTATATCAGCCCAATAATGAATAACAACTTCCTGGGAATTTTTATTCTATTCGCTGTTCCACTTTTCTAAATAAAATCTCACAAGGAAATCTTTCTCTTTTCAATTTAGAAAAAAGGAACCTCTTCCCCTGGGAAAAAGAGAAGATATTCAGCCTTAACATAAATACAAATTTCCTGGGAATTTTATGCTTATTTCCAGTTCCTCTATTCTGAATAATATCTCCCCGAGTAATTTTTCTCTTTCCCTTACTCCGAACAACTTCTAAATGGTAAAATTTTTCCCGGGAAAAAAGTAGGCATTGTGAAAGGGAGAATGTGACGACAAGTTTTTAAAAAATTTTTTCCAGAATATTACAAGGAAGTATTTGCATTAAAAAAACAAGCTTTACTCACCCAAAGTTTCATAGGAATCTTTATATAAACCACCTGTTTGTCAATATTTTCACATGAAATGCAAAAAGGCCTAACAACTAAAAAATAAATCAAAATTGTGTTTTTATTGATTTTATTTTTAGCTTTCAAAGGGGAAAATGATATTTCTTCAACAGTCAAAAAAGTCTAACAACTTATTAGACCATATCAGACAAAGAAGTTTTAAAGTTTTACGCTGATGTACAGTTTGTCAAATAAATACTTTAAAAGTAGAAACAAAATTAAAATCGTATTTTCATTTAAGAATTCCAAAGACAAATTTCTAACGTGCTTCTTTTTTTCACACATTCCGTTTGTTGGTGAACATCTTTAATTTATATAGTTTATTTTCGTATGTTTTTTTTCTCCATCACTCTTCTATGGAGCATATATTGGCTTTCCACAAAGCATCCATGGCTTTGTTTCAGTTTCTTTAATCAACTTGATTTCAAGTTAAGTAGATGATTGGATTAATCCGCTATAGCTTTCTCCATATGATTTTTGCGTAGTGGTGAAGATCCTTGCTAATTGGTGGTGTGATCTCTAGCATTGTAATTTTTTTCTCAATAGATGGCGTGTTTTCCTCATCATTCGTCTGATGTTTGTCGTCATCGATAGATGTATGCGGGAAGGTCAGGTCAGGGGGGCTTCTTCTTTATTTTTTAGATGGAGTTGTCTGGAGGTAAGTTGAAGCCTCTTTGTAATCATTCGAAACCATAATTAAAATTTTTCATCGTTATGTCCTCTGCTGGGGCTCTAAACTGGGTCATTTGTGTTGTTATGCGTGCGCTCTAACCACTACACCACGCCAGCCTAAATTATATATTTTATTTTCATAATTTTATATGTACATTTATTATTTTCTATTTCTTTCAATTATTAATAGTTTTATTATTTTAAATTTCGTTGCTAGTGTAAAACGCAGTATATCACAGCTTACGCATATGCTAATGTTGTTGTTGTAATTATATTTAAATTTACTTACATTGTTCTTAAGCCAAAGAAGTAATAAAAATACTGGTTTTTTGTTAACCGTACATACTTGCTTAGCATATATATACATACGTTTATATGTATGTACGTATTTATTAAGCAATACGCGTAGCTGGAGATAATCGCAAGTACTGTTAATTATTTTTTGTCTTTTTGATAATTTCTTAATTTTTTGAAAATCACTTGCTAATCTGCCTTGCTGCGTTAAAGAACATTAAATTAATTTATTGATATAAATTAGCATTAAAACGAAATGGTTGAATAAACACCCTACATTTATGTATTAAATTAATTATTTGAAATTAATAAAAATAAAGTTTGTGAAATTAAAATTAAAAATTTAAGAGTGAAGAGTGAAGAATTTATTTCAACTTGAAGTTAAAATCTCCTACACCGTTACTGTATCTTTAGTTGATTTTTATTCTGTCAAATTCTGAAAAAAATAAGAAATTATTGGAATATTTTGGAATTAGAGATTTTTATGGAAATATTTGGGTTTTTTATGAATGTTATCGTATTTAAAAGACGTCACTTAGTGTTCAGTGATAAAAAATTGGTCAAACGTGCAACAAATTATTACTCTATTTTTTAACAAAAATATTTCAGAAACACAAGTCTCAATAAGACCGTTGTTAACAAGGCAAATCAGCTAGAAGTATCGATGATTTGTTCTCAGTAGAGCTTTTTTCCAGGGGTTTTGCGTTTCCCGGAATGCCGGTCTATGAAAATATTAAAAAATATATTTGCTTTTAAGTATTAATTTTCTTATATAAAACATAAAGAAATTGATTTAAAAACGAAGTAAACACTTAAATACTACAAATATCTGATATGTTCAGATATTTCCTATTTTTATGATTTGTCCACCCGTCAATTGCCATCGGAAATCTGCCGCATTCATCTGATTTAATTTTTATGTTCTTTATCGTCTCACTGTGCCGCTGTAGTAGGTAAGTAAGATACCCGCATATCAACTAAGAGGTCATCGGTGCAATCCCAGACTATGAAAAACTTCTCTAACTAATGAATCTGCTGTTGGAAGCCGGCGTTGGTGTCCTTTCAATGAGTCCAAAAATAGATTAGAATGTAGCACATTGATTGAGGGAAATCCCCCTTATTGCACTTTGGATGTCGTGGGAATTATTTATGTACTATAATCTCACTCTACTTTTAAGTGTATAATTTTGTATTACAAATGTTACACGCCATATTCAGCTTTTGGTAGGTTCAATATATCACTTGCCATTGATTTACGTATACACTTACTTATTGACCACTTCTCCGATCCCATGAAATATCTATCTACAGCTGCTAATTTTGCTTCTGTAATACAAAAACTTTCTTTAAATGAAATGTAATGCATAAATGTAATGTAGGCTGAGCTTTTATTACTTTTGACGGGGGTTCTTCCTGATTTTCATGTTCAGATTTCTCCTTCTCCCGTTGCGTTTTTGCAAAAAACGCATTAGTCCGCTTGTACTGTGATTATGTTATATGAGATTATCTCTAGTTTCATTAAGTTTCTTCTAATAAAACTTCTACATAATTAATCTAAAACATTTTAATCTCTTTCTAACATTTAACACAAAAGGAAAACCCAAATACGTTTTCAATAAACAACCATTCAACATGAATTTCGTCACAAAGTATGTTAAAATGTCTATTTTCTAAACATAGAAAAAATGCTGTTAGAATTTTATTTCTTCCCAGATTCTAAAAAAAATTTCCGGGAAAGTGGGAAATTTCAACAATTGAAATTACTGGGTTAAAACCCTAGCTCTCAATGCTGTGTACAACAACATATGCTGCGCTGAAAACGTAGGAAGAATCAAATTAATAAAGCATAAATAAGAAATTGTTTAAATTATTAGCTCGGTAATATTTGTATGTAACCTTATTCGTACTTTTCCAGTCTATAAAAAATGAACCTGTTAAGAATTTTTGTTGGAATTCTTAAATAAAAATAATATGTAATTTTGTTTCTACTTTGAAAACATTTATTTGACAAACTGTATATAAAAATGAATGCGTATTTGTTTCTATGTTATGTATGCTTTTTTGAAGTCTGTGTGAAGCTAACAGGCAGAGCCAATTACCTTGAAATCTTTACAGTGTATTTTTTGAAGCAGCTATAGGAAATCTAAATGTTTAACACGATTACGGGAAAAAGGGCAAAAAACTATTGTTACTATGTTAATGATTAAGATAGGGATAGCGAAGCAATCCGAATTTTAGTTATTTAACTATTTGTAGCCCCATGTTATCTATCTGCAACAAATGATAAAAACTATTCTAATATGTACATAAAATACAATTTGTTGATATAAATCGTTGTAAGAATATGAGAGCATGTTATTTAATAGTTCTGTCTGCAGTGAACTTTCAAGACGGCATTACTAAGAAGTTACGTATGTATATAACTTTGAAATTTAGAAAACGGTTAAATTAAAAAAAAAAAAAATTTAGAGCGAAATTGAAATTTTGTTAACCTATATAAAGAGTGAAACAATTTGCTAAATTTTTCTGCGGTATAGCATTGTGCTACAACTAGCAAAATAACGGTTTAAAAATTTCAAAACTACATACATATAATTTTTTGTCTTCTTACTCAATGTAATAGATAGCTTCATAGGCCTTAAAAACCCAAATAAAAAATTAACAACTATCTTATTTTAAATTGCATAGACAAATATTTCTTTGTTTATATAAATCCATGTTATATTGGAATATTTTATCTTTTTGAGATCTTGGGCTATAAAGGGTTAAATATAAACAACAAATAATTGCAACTAATTTATTAATTTGTTGTAAGTATATTTATTATTACTTTTTTGTTTTAATTTGTCAAGAACAATTCTTATGAAAGTTAGGAACACTTGGTTCTGTTTACCTCCAAGAAGATTGTATACTGGGAAATAAAACGTGTTAACTTATGTGGATGTATGTATATAGTATATGGATTAATTGGAACAAAATTGTAATTGTTAGTTAAATAAAAAATGTAATGAAATAAGTACTCACCATTAGTAGTAATGTTATTGCATTTGATATGTTGGTCCATTGTTTGCATTGATCGTTCCATATATATTCGCATTTGATTGTTGGCAAATAGAGTGTGATTTTCCATGTCATGATGAATGGAGTTTTTGTATAAGGATAATTGCACGCCCGTTCTCTTATAGTCATCTTGTTTGTCATCGCCTCTATCCTTGTATATAGTTTCTGTATCACCGCCTTCATCGATTCGTATAGACGAGAGTGCTCATGTCCTTGCTGTGGGGAGGTGAAGTAAGTGTGTCTACATGTAGTGCTCTCCAGGAAATAACGACTATCAGTAACCAAACCCCGCTGATCCATGGCCAGTCATCGATGGTGTCACGCTACTAACAATACCTAATGGTGTGGCTGTATTATTTGATTGTCATTGTTGTTGTGCAGCAAATTTCATACGTTTTTGTTTTTGTCTCTGGTTACAGAACCAGACTCTCACCACATTCTTCTTCAGATCCAGCTTCTCAGCAATGGCAGCAATTTTCTCCCCAGATGGCCTCGGTTGCACGGCAAAGTATGCTTCTAAAGATCGCTTTTCAGGTGCCGCAATGGAAGTCCTTTTTCTTGAAAAAAGACTCGATATAGATTACTCAATAAATTATATTCAAAATGTAGTTTTAATATAGTTTCCCTCCTCTTCATTCGTTTTACGTCCTTATAGTAGATAAAAGTTATGTCTTAAGTGTAGTGTACATGTATGTGTTGGGTATACTCATATTATAAATAAAGTTTACCTCTAATAATATGTAACTCAGCTCAATAAAAATTAAAAGTGGAATGGATAAAGCTTTCTTTATCTAACCTTTTGGCAATTTTATTATTATTTTTTAACGAAGAGAAGATATGTTTTAAGTGCGCCAAATCGAATTTTTATGATTTTAATAAGTCACTTACTAATTTTGATTTATGTCTTAAAGACATCAGCCGATAACAAAAAATGATAAAAGTTTTCTCTATCTGAAGAAATAGAATAGAAATAAGCTCAAAAGCAAATTAAATTTATTTCTTTTAAGATCAATTATTTTTTAGATTGAATTACTAAATCTATTCGAAATAGGAAACATATCTGTGTACATACTCTGGAAACATATCTATGTACATACTCTCATTCATAATAGAACCACATCGCTGTTAAATGAAAAAAACATCACCCCTGTTCAACGCTTCGATTTGAATCGAAATTTTCTCATTTTTGCAAATTTGGTATTTTTCGTTTCGGTTCTGCATGTATTCTGCATTACGATCGTAGCTACGTTTTTCTGAGTTGATAAAGTCCAAAATTTATTATTTGGCTAAAATGTATTATTATATTATTTATTTTTATTAAATACGAAATGAAAATATACAAACTGTACACATATATAATAAAAATACAATATAAGCAAACGTTTGACCATTTGCATTATTTTTCTCTTTTTATTTCAATCCAGAGTACTGCAGTTGCTGAATGAAAAACGGTCGTACACACTCATTATCCTAAAAAAGTGCCTCTGTGTTCGAAAACTCAAACTTGTAAAGGGTCTGCCAAATATTTTTTTTGAAAATGCTATAAAAAAAACTACTGAATATTTTCTCAAATTTCTCTTTTCCTTCCGCTTAATGGAAAATAATTTCACTCAAATGGCTGCCTCGTCTGGCCATGCAGTAGCCTACACGATCGGTCCAATTTTTAAGCACATTATCGATTGTGTGCAGCTGTATTTCACCAATGGCTTCACGAATATTGTCCTTTAAAGCGTCGATCGTCTCTGGCTTGTTGGCGTAACACTTATCTTTGACGGCATCCCACAAATAATAGTCCAACGGTGCCAAATCGCAGCTCCGAGGTGGCCAAACGACATCAGCTCTGCGCCTGATAATGCGATCTTCAAAAACAGGGCGCAAAATATCGAGTGTAGCTTCGACTGTGTGGCACGTAGCGCCGTCCTGTTGAAATCAAATGTTGCTAATATCCTCCTCTTCAATTTTTGTGAACAAAAATTCGTTCAACATGGCCCGATAAAGATCGCCATTGACTGTAACGGCTACTCCTTGCTCATTTTCGAAGAAAAATGGCCCACTTATGCCTCTGGACCAAAATCTGCACCAAACAGTGACTCGTCTTGGGTGTATCGGCTTTTCAATGTATGCGTGCGGTTTTTCTGTGCCCCAAATGCGACAATTTTGCTTGTTTACATACCCGCCAAGATCAAAATGAGCTTCATCTGGAAAGATGATTTTTTTTTGGCAAAATCGGCATCTTCTGTAAGTCGATCGCAGGCCCACTTAGCGAAGCGAAAAAATCGTGTACACAACTATATTCGTTCAGAGGAAGGATAAAACTAATTATCTGTCAAATCAGGCATGAGCTAAGTGTTACCATTCAAAAAAAAAAAAAACACTAGTTGAAAAAAAAACGTTAGATGGCGCACCCGTTATAAGCTCAAAAAGGCATTTACTCATGTATTTCTTTCGGCACAGTGATTTTACTCACAAATTGCATCACACCAATCCAGGGTTGCAAAATGAGAGCATCAAACTTGTACTCAGAAGCTCAAAAATTGTATTTTCGACTCCAATTGTACCAAAAATATATATATTTTTAAATTTATTATTATTTTTTTATTTTAAGAGCACAAAAAAAAACAACAAAATTGTAGATAAAAATTCATTTTTATAATAATAAAATTAACATTTGTACTTAAAAGTTCATTTATACTTTAAAAGTATAGTATATCTTTAACCCACTGTAACTGACGTGTAGTCTGTCAGACACCACAAAAAACTTTTTTGCTTAACTTTGTGCAATTTTAATCATAAAAGCAATCATATTTTCAACAATAATGTCTTTTATTTCATATTTAAAACTCAGGTTAGCTTGAATAAATAAGGCTAATAAGATGGTATTCGGAAACGTCAACAAAATATATATGAGTTTAAAAGTGGTGTCTATTAGACTCCACGTCAATACAATTGTTACAATTCGTGCACAACGGTTGCAGAGGGTTAAAAAACTATACTATACCTTAGTGTACATGCTTAAACGTAAAATAATGTACCAAAAAAGTCTATTGATATACATATGTACATATTCATGGGATCGAATTGCTTTTAATAACAAATTATTTGGTATTTTAAAACTAAAGAAGCAACAGTTTGATGACCTTAACAAATCCTTTGTCTGAATAAGACTGGAAACTATAGGTACATGAAGCCTATTTCGTTCTTTCGTTTTAATAAATCACTTAAATGATAAAGTAGAGAAAATATATTAAAAAAATCGAGAAAGTTCGTAAATTGTACCAAATGAGTAATTGGTGCATTGGAAAAACCAAGGATAAAAAAAACTGCAAAAAACAAAAAATTCAAGGAGTGGCCGTTACAGTAAATGGCGATCGTTTTTGGGCCATGTTGAACGAATATTTGTTCACAAAAATTGAAGAGGAGGATATTAGCAACATTTGGTTTGAACAGAAGGGCGCTACGTGCCACACAGCCGAAGCTACACTCGATGTCTTGCGCACTTTTTTTGAAGATCGTATTATCAGCCGCAGAGCTGACGTCGTTTGGCCACCTCGGAGCTGCGATTTGACACCGTTGGACTATTATTTGTGGGGTGCCGCCAAAGATAAGTGTTACGTCAACAAGCCAGAGACAATTGACGCTTTAAAGGACAATATTCGTGAAGCCATTGGTGAAATACAGCTGCACACAATCGATAATGTGCTTAAAAATTGGACCGGTCGTGTAGGCTACTGCATGACCAGCCGAGCCAGCCATTTGAATGAAATTATTTTCCATTATTAACCGGAAGGATTGTACTTTCAAATAAAAAAAAAAAAATTTGAGAAAATAGTCAGTAGTTTTTTTATAGCATTTAAAAAAAAAATTGTTTGGCGGACCCGTTATTACGTTCAGTGGCTAAGTGAAAATAAATGTCAGACACATTTCACTTCAACGTTATTGTTTGGTTCGGGTATTTAGCGATTCATTAAGATATCTCTTAGTACAGGCTATTGAGCTAAAATTATCCACAAATAAATTTTAAAACCTCTAAAGTAAACATATGAGCAAACGATATTTTCTATTGTGTGAAGTTTGTTAATACGTAGTTAAAATATTTAGAATAAATAGGAGAATATGCCTCATCGATTGTTTCACCAAGTTTTTTTCACCAATCTATTAGGTGTGCTTCGAAATGATAAGGTCACATTAATATTTGCTCAATTCATCCAAACTATAAAATGTTACGTATGGTCACCTTATTAAAAAAAATTTACATTCAAATAAGTGAATAATAAGCCGGTTTTGCTTTTAGAGATGTCCCATTATATATAATTTCCTTAACATTCCATGAAAGAACATGGGGAGATCTCTCAGTCAATGAGCTGCACCCGATTCTATTTTTAGACTCATTGAAAGGGACCTACAGTTTAACGCCGGCTCCGAACAGCAAATGCATTAGAGAAGTTTGCAATAGTAGTAATACTCATAATCAGTTACTAGCTAATGTTATGAGGTGATACCGCTGTTGAAAAAAATTTTTCTTTTTCAGATGGCTTGGTCTGGTTTTGAACCGAGGCCCTTCTGTTTGGTAGGCGGATGTCTTACCTATCATACCACAGCGGCACACGAATTATATTATTATATTACCATTATATTATGTTTATTTAAATTTATGTAAATAAGTGCAAAATTCAATGGGTCAAAATGATAAGTTCAGTGATTCATTTATCCAAACTTTTATTCAAACTAAGAATTAATCAATTATTTTTACCTACAAACCCAAATATGTTTGGAATATCTTCAGTCAATACTGCTATAAATTCCATATATAAAATGATATTTTCATGTTTTTTGTATTAAAATTATGATTTAAAATTTTGGTTATTTTTTGGTTCCTATTTTCTTATTGAAATTTGGTTACAAAAAATCGAAGTTGTGGCAACGCTGATAGTTAATGAAGTATTTGACAGACTTTTCGTTAACTTTTGGCAGTAGCTTAAGTAAGCAAAAGTATATTATGTTTAGGCCTTAAGAATTTTAGTGCATGATTTAATCATGAATGTCGACGTCGACACCTATCACTTCGATGGTGCAAAAACGGTATTACCTATGTCAATAGTGATTAGTATCGATAACTATTGACAGTAATTCTGTATTATGAAAGGCGTCATTTAAACGCCGTTGACTTAAAGTGACTTTGATTTTGTCGACGCCGTTTTTATGATTGACATGAACAAAATTTGTTTTAGTTGCCGTTATAAGACGTTTGTTAATAAAATTAAAAATATTGAAATAAAAAACAGTAAACAATTTGAGTTATTAATTTCTGAACTAGAAAAAAATCCAGTACTAGCAAAAGGGTTTCATAGAGGAACAGCACCAAGTAATTTTAAGGAAGATTAGGAAGTAATCAGCAGGGTAAAAAAAAGTTAGTCCACAACAAGAGTGAAGTGAACGCAACTGGCGGTGGAACTTATAAGCAATTAGCACTTTCAAAATTAGTAGAGGCTGCTGCTAATTTAATGCATTTTCAAAAACAATTAAACCCTGAAGGAGTTGCACATGGTGTCCAGTTCTAGCCTAACGAAATTCTTCAAGAAATTTTATTAAATTTGGAAGGTGAAGCTTTGGGGGATGATGAAAACTTTCAGCCAACTTCTTCAAATTTTATTAATACAAAAGAACGACCAGTTTCGAGTGCAAAAAAGAGAAAAGAATCCTGCAAGGCTTTCAAAAAAGAAGAGTTTTTTGTGTAAGGGCATAAAAGAATTAATCGACGCTTTGAAGGAACCAAGTCGATACCAGCGAAAACTGTGGTAGGTTGAAGAGAAAAAAATTAAAATGATGGAACGGCGCCAACAAAGAGAAGATCAACTTTTCGAAACAGAAATGTAATTAAAAAGTATTAAAATATAAATAAAGAAATGGGAGTTGGAAGTTCTACAGAACAAATCAGAGGTTTTACAGAATCAGTCATCAATTAAAAAAAAAAATAAAACCAATTCCCAGAAAGTACTCCAATTAGGACATGAGACCTCACACACTCAGTAAACTGCTGTCGAATCTTTTTTAAATGCTAAACTCTTTAAGTTACCAAATACAAAGGTGCCTTAATTTATGAAAAGGATTTAATTTTTTGTATTTTAATTTTAGTTTGTATTTTCATTTTAAAAACTGAAGTGTTTTAAATAAAATTTAAAATCTTTAATTTTATGTTAAAAAGCTGATTTTTATTCGCTCTCTTATCTGAGTAGCTTCGTTATTTGATAAATTTTCTAGATTATTATCAGAACTTGCATTAGAGTTCTCTTCTTAACTAATGACATATGAAAGTCTGGATTTAAACTTTGATACTTAATGCAGACGTTATGTAAAGCCGCACAAACATTCACTATTTTGGCTGCCTTGGTAGGCTTGTAATGAAGCTGGCGAGACCCAAGCAAGCAACGGAAACGATTTTTAAGTACTCCAATCGTTCTTTTAACTATATTTCGGGCTTTAGTATGTTTGCTGTTGAAAATAGCTTCATCACTTCCTTCTTCAGTTGAACGATAAGGCGTCATTAAAAACGGCTCAAGTGGATAACCAGCATCACCTATAAATACATGTATATGTCAAAAATCTTTTTATTAAAAATGTGCCTTGTTTATTATTACCCAACAGCCAACAATTCCTTTCACCAGCCTGATAGCGCTCATGTAGTACTTGTCTTGCTGAACTAATACTCCAAATCAGTGTGTCATGAGATGAACCAGCGTACCGAGCATCTACAAACCTGATCCTCATCTTGTGATCACAAAACTAAAATTTGACAAATTAAAATTGTTATTAAAAGTGTATATATTATATTTCATAATTCCGCCTTACAATCATCACGTTTAGGCTAAAAAATCCTTTCCTGTTGTAGTAAATATTTTGTTCTTCCTTGTTAGGAGCCAAAATTTTTTATGTGAGTGCCATCTACACACCCAATAACACCTAGAAATCCAGTTTTGTTAAAAAATTCTAGCTTACATTCAGCTTTCTTCTCTTCCGTCATTTCAAATTTTATAAAAAGTGGGCAGATAATTTCTTGCAGTGCTTCCAAAGTTTCCTCCAAAATTAAGGATACGGCTGGTTGTGATAATCCAAGGCAAAAATCATTTCCAACACTTA